>CM042671.1:26980636-27580636 GCA_023638005.1 Forsythia suspensa | reverse complement strand
GGCATGGTAGGTCCTTTATGACAAAATTGTCCTTCCATGTAAATAAACAAAAAAAACAAAAAATAAGAAAAAGGAAAAACATGATTGAAAACTAACCAAATGTACCCAAAAAAATAAAAAGTAAGAAATATACCCCAAAAAAATAAAAAGTAAGAAAGAGGTCATCTTCTCCACAAAACCAAAATCCAACAATAAATAATAAAAAATTATTCACGGTGTGATATTCGAACGGTGTAGTACAAAAAGGTGACATGGATCTGGTTTTTCAGTGAGCATATCTAGTATTGCGCATTCCCATATCTCTTCCTCTCGTACTAGTACTATCTACATCTCCAAGTTCGTCGTCGCCCTCACCCAGATCCACCAGCGGCATTTTCAAGTGGGAAGACAGTTTCATGGGCCGATTCTTGCCATTAAGGAACAACTCATCAACAGAACTCGTGGATCCATTTCCACTCAATCCATTTGGCGACAATCTTGAACAAAACTCAAACTCAAAAGACGACCCAGATTCTGACTTAAAAAAAAACAATTTGTACTTGGAAGAAAACAATTCAACTTTCTCTTTGGACAATAGGAAATGCATTAGGCTGGCTGGAGCACAGAAGAAGTAACCAGAAGAAGTGAAGAAGCATGACTAGGACTGGATGGCGTGCTGACGTAAAAAGTGCAACAAGTGTTGTCAACATCTTCACTAAAACGCGGTGGCTCGTGGAAGAGGTTTAGTGGACTAGCGCCGGCGGAGGTGGTGGTGGATATACTGCCATTTTCAGAGGTGGATAGGAGCATTATTGGATAGAGGGGTAGAGATAAATGGAGTGAGAAAAAGGGTGTGTGATTTCTGATTGAGATTATTGGACACGCAATTATTGTACGCAGATGCGCTCTGATCGAGAAGGAATTTTGGGTTTTTGGAGGTAGAGATAAATGGAGTGAGAAAAAGGGTGTGTGATTTCTGATTAAGATTATTGGACAAGCAATTATTGTACGCAAAGGCGCTCTGATCGAGAAGGAATTTTGAGTTTTTGGAGAAGATGACATCTTTCTTACTTTTTATTTTTATTTTTTTGTATATTTCTTACTTTTTATTTTTTAGGGTACATTTGGTTAGTTTTCAATCATATTTTTCTTTTTTCTTGTTTTTTTATTTATTTAAAGAAAATGGCAATTTTGTCATAAATGACCTACCATGCCAAATTTTTCATACGTTGGGGATGTGTGGTACTATTTTTTTGGGTTACGGGCATATTTCCATCGATTATAAAAGGTTGGGGACCTTTCATGCAATTGTCCCTATTTTTATTAGAATCTAGCAAAATTAAATTAATTTTGTGTTTTTTCATTGAGTTGACATGTGCGCCAACTGGAGTAGATATTTAGGAGAATTTTTCTAAATAGCCTTGTCAAACAAGCTTTACAAAGAAATAGCCTAGTGTTTTACAAATAAGTTGTAAAGGCCTCTTTTTTGAATAAAGTGTCTAAAATGCCCTTTTAACTTCTCCTATGTCTATTTATTTCCTCGTCACTTAATCTTACTAACAATTCTAATTTAGTATCTAGAATATCTTCGTATCTGGCTAATAATCTATTTATTATTCTAGTTTGTTCTAAATATTCTAAAGATACTTTATTTTGGATATTATTTAATTTCGCGAATTCTTCTTCTAATAAATCTAATATATGGTATTCAAGGTTATCATAACCTTTTAAATTATATCCTGGCATTTAAATAATCTATATATGCAGATAATTTCTTAAATGCGTTAGGATGTTCTTGTTGAATTATATATCCTAAAACAATTCCTTCTGATACCTCTTCTTCTAGATCTTTATATTCAGAAATAATATCTTCAATTTTCTTTATATTTTTAGATGTTTCTACAGAATTAATTCTTATATTATTTTTATAAGCAAAATCTATGCTAGTGTAAATATCTTTGAGCTTAGATTGACCACTAAAATAAATTTTTTCTAATTTATCAACCAAAGTTAATAAAAACGAGATATATTTATCATCTAAATATAATTTAAGATTACAATCAATGGATGTGGATACTTGTGCAGTGTTCATGAAAATAAGAACGTCAAACCTGGAATAATTCTTCAAAAATAAAAGCTAGGTTTCCCTTTAGTGATCTTCTTCAAGTCTTTGTCTCTAAATGTGCGTTTACAAAGCAAGATCTTCTTTTGTCTATAGCTCATAAGGTTTTCACAAAAGGGTCCAACATGTCTTCCGCTCATTTTCTTTTCTACTTCTTCCTTTTGCATTGATAGTTCAAGCTAACGGATATAAACCCAAAAGGATTCAATCCTGCCACGGAAATTGAGACTAGCTGTTTTCACCCCTATTGTAACAAATCTTTCAGTTAAGAACCTACTTGATTTTTCCAATGACACTCCAAACACTCCCAAACAAGGCAACACAAGCCAAAACGGGAAAACAAGGAGATTTAAAGAAAATAACACAAGGTTAACTTACTACCGCCGGGGACTGGCTATCAAAGGAAGTTTTCTTTAGAGAAGAGATAATAAGAAAACATTTCAAATACTTTTACAGAAATCGTTATGAGCATATTACAAGTACACACTTGATATACAAAGACTCTAGTAAGAAACACTCTTGGTACTCCCTATGTTTGAAGTTTAGAACTCCATAGGGATTACCTTATTGACGTCTGAAGAAAAGACTGCAGGACTTTGGTATGATAGTAGAGAGATATGAGAAAACTCAGTGATTATCTCCACTTTTGATACCTTACAACTCGATATGTAAGTGGTATATAAAGACTCAGATACAACTTATTTTCAATAATTGATCCTTATCAAGAAGGAATCTCCTTTTTATCTTGTCGGTAAATAGGGACCACAGCTTTTCCAAAGTGATAAGATTATCACTGTTGGTAGTGAGTGAAGGGTCCTATCCGATCATTTTTCCTTCAAAGTAGTCTGGTAGCATGTCGTCTTCATTGAGGGAGACGTGGTCCATATCTTCAATAATGCAATTCGGACAGCTATGTTTAGCATGACTCACCATAATCTTACACATTACTTGAAGAAAGTTTGGTGATCCATCATTTTCATTATTCATTATTTTGTCGCACCAGTGGTCAAGTAGGGCCCAATCCTGATCACGAGTCTTTACGAAGTGCGATTCTTTGAAGATTATGTGATCTTCACATGGGTATATCCAGATATTTTCATTTTTGCTCATGGTGTCAACTAAGAAATCAAATTGGTCTTTGAATCCTTTGGCTCTTCTGAAATGTTCAATCTTCAAAATTTCTTGAGGAGTGATTTCATGAGTATGTTGACTGTTTGGATCAAACAATTTTCTTGTTAATCTAATTTTGATAACATTTTTGACTGGAATGAGGTAATGATCATGAATATCCCATTCGAACCTAGAGAAGAATCTGATATAAATGTTGGTAGGCTTAGTAATTCGGACAAACTCTTCGATTGCTATTTTGATTCTTGCTGGCAGCATGGAAATTTCTCTGAGATTTTGGCTAGGATAACTACATAGTATATTTCCAATATCATACATATGGCGAATCCAATTTGGTGGTGCTCCAGGATAGAAATTCACCTTGTTATATTTTCCATAGTTCAAAGTCTTCATCCATGGCTTATTACCAATTTCAATAAACCAGCAAGCCACAAGATTGAAAAGACATATTTTGTATTTATATCCTACTTCATCTTTTATCCCAAAGGATAGGAGACTGTTGCAAAACTGTATAACATTAGTTTTGTTAATTTCAGATATACCTTGTTTAATGGCTGGTGGTGGTTGAGATGAGGAAGCCTCTTTATTTTCTTTGATATCTTGAATATTTCGTGGAATATCTTCCTTTTGGAGATTTTCATTCTCCATTTCGTATATTTTCTTTTCCATTTTCTTTATTTTGAGCTTCATTGATTGCAACTCTTGCTTGATTTGCTCCATCCTTGGAAAGGAAATCAGGAAGAAAATTATCTTTACCACGAATATATTGAATATCAAATTTGAAGTTAGACATCCAAGATTGTATTCTAATTAATGGCTTATTAGCAACATTTGGCTCTAAATTGTTTTTAAGAAAATACTTGACTTGAGTATTATCTGTTCTAATAGTAAATGATTTTTTAATCAAATAATATTTATATTTAGCAACTCCCTTTTTTACAGCAAGCAATTCTTTTCTATTGGAGTCATATCTAGTTTCAACATCTTTTAAGGTTCCTGAAGTATAAGCAACTAATTTTTCAGGACATGTTTTTGAACAATCTTTATGACATGGGTAATTTTCTCCATGTTTTGATATTGCTTTTAAGACTGCTCCCCAACAATAGTCAGAAGCATCTGTTTCAAGAATAAAATAGTCATCATCTTCTGCTATAGATAGTTTTGGGAGATTAGAACAATATTTTTTAATGTGTTGGATTCTCTTAGTATCTTCATTGGTCCAATTCCAAACATGATCCTTTTTTAGTTTATTTAGAAATGGCTTTTTAAGTAAAGCACATCATTCAATAAATTGTTCAGAATAATTCAATAATCCTAAAAAGCTTTGTAGCTGTTTTTTGTTTATTATTTTGTCAGGGAATTCAAATAATTTTTCTCCAATATGAGATTGTAATTGAATTTCTTCTTCTTTCATGATGAGTCCTAAAAACTCTATATTTGTCTTAGCTATTTCAAATTTTCTTTTAAAGAGTATTATTCCATGTTTGTTGATAATATATGCAAATTTTTCTAGATGTTCTTTGTAAGTAGTAGAATGTATAAGTATATCATCAATATATATTACACAAAATTTTTAATTGGTTTAAATACTTACGTCCATTCTTCTTTGATATATTTGGGGGGCATTTTTTAATCCAAATAGCATTACATTCCATTCGAATTGTCCTAAAGGATTAGGAGTACTAAATGCTGTTAGTGGTTTACTTTCTTCATCTAGACATATTTGCCAAAATCCGCTTTTGCAATCAAACTTAGAATATATTTTGCTATTCTGTATGGCCTTTGTGAGAATATCCTTATTTGGTAGGTAATATCCATCAAATTTGGTTTTTTCATTTAGTTTCTTATAATTTATAACCATTCTGACTTTATTTCTCTTTATTTCGGCATGGTTCCTAACCATAAAGGCCGAGCTACTATGTGGACTTTTACTTGGTCTAATAATTTTTGCTTTTAATAATTCTTTTATTTGTATATCGAATTCTTTTATGTCTTCTTGACTATATGTCATTGGCTTAACTCTAATTATGACATTTGGTTCTATTAATTCTATTTTTGCCGTTGTTTTATTTACTTTAACCATTTTTCTAATGGATTTTCCGAAAAGTTATTTCGAGATTATTTTTTTATTCTTTCTAGCTTTTCATTTTCCGATTCACTTATTTGGAGGTTTATACCGTCAGTATAATAGTGATTTGAAATTTTCTTTTTCTATTTCTGTATAACATCCACCACACTGGGTTGAGGATCTCTGATGATTTATTAGTTTTTGAGCTATAGATACAGCTTTTTGTATTTGTGGTACAATTATTTTATGGTTACAGGGTGTTGTAAATTCAAAGCTTGTAGGATTTTTATATTGTGTAAATGGTGCATAATCTTCTAGGAGGAAGGTCTGTCCTAAAAGAATGTCACATTCTATTTTGGGGGCATAGTAAAGTTCTCTAACTATGACTTCTCTATTACCTAGTAAAAATGGTATATTTTCGGCATATAAAGAATATCGTTCAAATAGGCCACTAGCTGTTTGAGCATAATATTTCTTTTAGGGTCCGTTTCCAATAGGAAGTCGGTAAAACATTATATTGTCTTTGTATATAATATTGATCCCAGATCTAGATAAGCATGAAATGTAATTCTACAATATTCGGTGGGTTGAGTTTTATTTCAACATAGGGGCTTAATGGATTTGTTATGTTCTTGGTTATAGATTTATAACTAATCATCATATAGTTAGTAAATCTTTTCTTTTCACTAGTAATCCTTGGGATATGTTGTTTTTCAAGGTTAATTGTTACTTGTAATCTATCATTTTGAATGTTGTATGGTTTGAACATATCTAAAAAATCCATTCCTAATAGGATTGGTGCATTGGTTTCTATCCTATTAGGATCTTTATGTATAACTATAGTTATAGGGAATTGTTCTCCTCTTATATTGGTAAGTATAAGATTCATTTCTACGAATTTTCTGATTTTATATTCTATTCCATGATAATCTTTATATTTATATCCTTGAGGTAAGTCTTGTTCAGGTAGCATACTAACTGTATTTCCTTCAACATGGCTTGACCCTGCTCCTGTATTAATTAGGGCAATCATTTCTTGTATTTTTCCTGTAGGTTTTATCCACTCAATTAGGATATAGATATGTTCTTCTATTCCATGTCTATCTAATTTGGCAAGTATTGGTATATTCTTTTTCCAGTGGTTTTTTGGAGTAGATGTCTCTCCTATGTAGCTTTTCCTAGGAAGACTGAGACTTCTTCTAGGAGGGAATTTTGCTATCATATTTCCTATTGAATCAATAGAAACATTGCCTTGTAGATTACTGGTTTGTCCTGTTTCTCTAATTGTTTTAATTCTTCTTTTGAAATCTAAAACAAATTCTTCAGGTATTTCAATTTCGTGGGATCTGAATTTTCTAGGTGGAATAGCTTGCGCTAATTCTTCAAATCCTTCTTCAATTTTTATTTCTTCAAAACTTCTTCTTATTTCCTGATGGTGGCTAGTAGTAAAAGCAAATATAGATCTTATGGTAAGGCTTACTGCCTTAGATTTTTCTGGCATATCTAATCTGTCTATTTTATGATATAGATTTAAAGATATATCTATATTTTCATCTAATAGAGATACTGCAAATCCTGGTTTTAAGGTAAATATTAGTTTTTGGTATACTAAATTTCCTGAAACAGCTCCTAAAAGGGCGTCTATAGGATCATGTAATATTCTATTATCCATGCAGAATATATTGACCGGTATATCCATACCTTGTCTAAAGAATCCTTTCATAAGAATCTGGATTCCTCCGATTTCTACATTCTTGATTTTGTTTCTAATATCGGGCTTTATTTTACTTAGTTCTTCGTTTATCCATTTTCTATTTAGTATGGGAATCGTTGTAGATCCTTTTACATTTTCTATATAAATAGGAACTTCATTATGTTTTATAACATAAATAGTTTTGTTTAGTTTTGGTAATATGTTCCAAAATGTTTTATTTTTGAAAACATCTTTTTGATTCAAGGATAAAACGTTTTTCATAATTTCATCATATTTTTCTTCTTCGAAGGTAACAGTTTGGCTTATTCCTTCTATATTATCTATGTTAGTCTCTTGTATTTCCATACTTTCTTCAACTCTTACTTCATTCATAAAGTTATAATTTATGAATTCATTTTCTTCTTCACTTTCTATTTCACTATCGAATATATATATATATATATATATATATATATATATATATATATATATATATATATATATAGTAGAGATTTCGATTCGGTTTCACTTATTTCATAAGGTTCATATTTTGAGTCATATATAGCTTCTTCGTATACTTTTAAAAATTTTGAATTGATCTTATTTTTATGTTTATCTCGACGGTTTGATGCTCTATGTCTGGTTTTTGACATATAAAACATTTGCATTTTTAATATATTCTTTTTAGGTATCCAACCTTTTGGTTTTGTTCTCTTTTAAAAGGTTTTCTATTTGGTTTCCAATTATCTCTTTTCTTTCTAAAATCTTTCTTTTTGTAAGGTCTAAGAAATTTTTTGAATTTCTTTTTCATCTTAAATTCTTTTGGATAGCATCCCCATTGATGAGTATAAAAAATATCTTGATTGCAACAAAGAAGTTTTTTCTTTGTCATCTTCTTTATAGCTTTGTTATCAAATATTTCTCTACACCATTTATTATTTGTATTGATAATAAATTGTTCTCTATTGTCAAAAGTATCATTTATTTCTGGATGAGTCATGGCAGACCTAATCTTTTCATATTCTTGATGTATTTTTATGCTCCAAGGGTAAGGAAGTTTTAGGAACATTATTTTGAGATAATTTAGTTTTTCATTATAACTCATATCCTTATTTAAAGCTTTTATATAGATTTTTTCAAATTCTCTTAAGTATCCTTTTAGTTCACACATATCACAAATTTTTAGATTTTCTAATTCTATTTGTGCTTCTAATTTTTCTCTTATTTCTTTCTCTATACTAGTTTCTTCTACAATTTCTCCTAGAAATTGTGCTCTTAAGTATTTTTCTAATCTCTTTAATATATCCATAATTGTTTGGTTATTTAAATGTTCTCTTGTATTAGCTATCAATTCTTCTCCATATTTTATATTACTTTTTATTTGGTCGGGGGTTTTCTTCCATAATTCTTCAACATTTTCTCTAAAAGTATGTTCAAGAAAGTTGAATGTTGTATATGTATCCCATCCTTTGCTAAATTGTATAGCAAGACTAGAGGCTTTAACCCAAGCAGATATCTTTTTATCTTTATCTCCTGAATCTAGATCTAACCATATTCCTGTTGTTGGTATTGGTTTCGTTAGATTTTCCATAGGACTTTCTTCTTTGATAGTTATTTTGAAGTTGCCTTTTATTTTGTTAGGATTTACCCTTTTATTTGGGTTTTCTAATTCTGGATTGAATTTATACCAGGTATATAATTCTCCTTCATCTGTTGGATATCTATAACTATTATATTCTTCATTCTCCTTTTCTTTATTTACACCACTAGTCTGTCCTGGTCCATCGTATCTTGGTGCTATGGGTGGTACAGGACCTAAGCATATTGTAGGATATATTCCTTCAGTTTTTGGTAGTGTAGTAGGTGTAAAAGGAGGTTGGCTTACTGTAGGAGGAGTAGTAGAGCTACTAACTCTCGTGGTACTAGTATTCATCTTAGTATTTCCTAAACTTATATTAGCCATTTGTATTTCTAGATCTTCTAACATTTTCCTATATCTTTCAGCATCTTTTCCTGAAGTTTCAAAGAATTTTTCTTCAAGATCTTGTTTGATTTCATTCATTAAATTATATACGGATTCTAGAGTTTGTGGTTCTTCTTTAGTATAGAATTTTATATGTTTTCCTATTATAGCTGTTGATATTTTAATGTTTTCATTAATTTTTGAAAGATTTTCTGAAATATCTTTTAATTGTGTATTCATATTTGGATTTAAGTTATAAGGTACAAGTGGTTGGTAGTATTTATTATTTTGTTCAAGAAATTCTTCTATTATAGTTTCTTGTTCTGTTGGAAAATTTTGTTTTACTTCATTCATCATAACAATATTTTCTTTTATTAATAGTTTGTCTTTTTCTTCAAATTGAAATCCTAATCTTTTTCCAATTTCAATAATTATTTCTTTATTATCTTTTAATTCATTTTCTATATTTATTATTCTTTCTTCTAAAGTTAAAGGTTTTCTTAACATTTTTATTTTTTCTTTTAACTCTTCTAATTCTTCTTGAGTTTTTAATATTTTTATTTGGTCATTTAACATTTTATATTCTTCAGAAAGTTTATTTCTAAGATTTTGTAATTTCTGTTTATTTGTGTTGTTTATTATTTCAATTTGCAGAATTTCTTTGAGAATTTCTTGATCTTCTTTTCTAATATGTTTTTCTCCAATTAATCCGAATTTATGTATCAAAAAGGTTTTTATTCAATTAATTTGTTCAATTATATTAATTTTTGATATTTTGTTATAATTATTTGACATAATTATATTTTTAATAGACTCTGATACCAGTTTGGGGGTGCGGAAACTTAAAATTGTAATTATAAGGGAACAATATAAAAATATTGAAATTTTTTCTATGTTAAGTGTATTTTATGAAATTCTTTATATGTTAAGGGTATTTTAGGTTTTATTTGGTCAAAGGATCTTTTGAAGATTTAGCAATCCTTAGAGGCTATCTTCAATATATGCCACAGATATTTATCAAGTTGCAATGATTGGTTTTGACCTTTTGAGTGTTCGTAGGCATGTGTATACATTATTAATAAACATTTTACATATGGGAACACATTTCTCTCTCTTTCTCTCTCCACCAAAACCCAAATCCCCAAATTCAATAAGATGAAGACAAAGAACCGTCGTGCTTGGCTGTGTTGTTCAGTTGTTGAGGTGAAGCAGAAAAAGCAGATGAAAAGGCCTGAAAATAACGGTCTTACTTCATGCATTTGCTGCTCCGTTATTAAACAATCACTACCTCCGACTGCAGAAATTGCCAAATCTCCTTACGGTTTGATCTTTCCTTCCTCCTTTTCCAATTTATAGATTTATTTTTTTTATTATGGATTTTGAATTTTACCGAGAATTTGAAAGAAGAAAAATGGACTGTTTAACTGGGGTGAAAAAATCAAATTCTTCGATTCGGTTGAGTTGGAATGGGATAGGAGCAGAAAAATGAGATCGCACGATTTATTTCTTGAAATTTACAGAAGAGGCCCTAAAGGGCCTAAACCCTATTCTCCAAATTCAGTTTTCTTTGTACTGTTATTTACAAATTCAGAATAATTAGATATGTTATAATTAAATTTTGTATTAATGTTCCCTTGCAGACATGGAGATGGAGGTGAACAAAGGACGAATGGCTTTCGTTACCGGTATCCCAACTAGCAACTGAGAATGGTGTCTGCTTCTCTAGCTAAAATAATTTATGGATGGTTTATTATGTACGGCTTATGTATTGAACTGTGTTTTTAGTATTTAGGTATGAAGCATGGTATATATATAAGCAAGAGAAGTACATTCAATATTGCGTTGTCAATTTAACATAACAAACATGTCTTTCTTTCTTTAGGAGCTAAATTTTGTCGTCATGAATTCTGAAGTTGGCACGTGGTGGCACAAAACTTGTTAAGTTTTTTCTAATTAATAACGATTTATAATAATGGAAAATTAATTAAAATAAAGTATTCTGCTAGGTGATAAATTATAAAATAACTATCTTATGGCTTCTTGATATTGATAGAGAAATGAATTTTAAGTAATTAAGATCATTATAATTTCTTAACAAAGAAATGTTCATAGAGGATAACATATATATGGATTTGGATTGCTATCTTACCTACTTATACGGTCTTGATCTCCTCTCCATAATGAGGAAGAATTATCTTGCCCATTGCACACTTGTCTACTTTTCATTGCCCATTATCTTAACCACTTTTTATTGTCCAATGAAAAGTGGACAAGTGTGCAATGGGTAAGATAATTCATCCTCACCGTGGGGAGGAGATCAGGCCCACCCACTTATAATACCCACGTTGAGGTGGCATCACATGATTGATAAAAATAATGAGTGTGAGACCATGAACAACCAATCATATGATCTCATCTCAGCGTGAGCATTACAGATGGGTAAGAAATCAACCCTCGTTATTTGTTGTAAGAATTCTATTAGATGTCCAATACCATCTGTTGTAAGAATTTCTTAAACTAAAAATCGCAAAACAATAATGTGCAGAGTTAGTTTGTTGCATATACAAGTTGATAAAATAAAAATAAATTGTAAACCAATTCGTGGAAACTTGGCATGTTCTCTTAGTCTTTTAGTTTTTAGTTTTGAATTCATTTTCAATTTTCTGTTTTCTGTTTTGAGAGTCTATTTTAAAATTGTTGAAAATGCGTTTAGTTTGTCATTGTGAAAAATATTACTGAAAATAAAACACTGGAAAACACATTCTGTTAAGAATTTTGAGAAATTATTTCACAAATTTTTTTTTTTTACAAAAATAATATACAAAATAAATAATAAATTAACAAAATAAAAAAATAAAAATTAATGACGTGGAATGAGAATTTTAATCAATTTTTATTTAAATTAATTTTTAAAAACTTTTTATTTAAATAACCAATAAGGGCTTGAATTATTTTTTAGTATTTAGAATTTTACATTTTTATAGAATTTAAATTTTTTTAGAATTTTATATTTCAATTTTGAAGAATTTTTATTTTTTAAATTTAGAATATTTACTTTTGTAGAATTTTTGTTTATATAAATTTTTATTTAAATAAATTTTGTTTTAATTTTTTTTTATTTTTTACTTTTTTAGAATTTTATTTTTTATTTTTTTTTTTTTAGAATTTTTTTTTTCTATAATTTTTTTTTATTTTTAGAATTTTCGTTTTTTTTTTAATTTTATATTTTTAGAATTTTGTTTATATAAATTTCGTCAAAAACCTTGTTTTAGGTTTTGTGTTATAAATTTAACATTGTTTTCGAAAATGAATTTTCAAAAACAATGTAGTTAACAAGCTTTGAGTGTTTCACAAAACTGAAAATTGAAAACAATTTCAAAACAGCAAAGAAAACACTCTTAAACTTTTCAAAATAAAATTAGTTTTTTGAAGAACCAAATAACTTCCAAATATAATGCAAAGTGACAAAATAAATTATTCATTATCTGCTCATAACAATCCATTATTACAATATATATTATAATAGGATAACCGTCAAAATATCAAGCACACATTTTTTCGACATTTTTGTCTTTCCATATGTTACTACCCGATTTTGGTAAGGCCTCCTGATAGCGATTTTATGTCTTTAATAATTTCCGCAAGTGCACGGATCGCTCAAGTAGTAAAATGGATTTTGAGTCCAAATATCGATCCCACGAGGATTTAAGTAATTCAATTTAATCACGCTAACCTTAATCGAATCTAAAGAAGTTTGAAAGATTTTGTGTTTTATAACTAATTGAAAGAGTAAAATAAAAACAATTAAACGACTATTTCTCAAAATAAATGAAAGGTTGAGATTAACTAAAAATGAAATTAACTTTTAAAAGGGAAAAGCACTAGAATTCGAATCCACTTGTAGTTATTATTTACGTCTATCTTGATTCTGGTCTTGACAAATTAATTCGATTATGAAGATCAATATCCCTAGATTGTTCAACAGTTTCTCTCGAATACTATTAAACCTATTCATATGCATGACTCGACTATATTTCTATGATGAATCACGAATACAAATGAAAGCATTAAATTTCCATGGATAATTAAAGATCACCTAAAGCATAGCGGTATATTTCTATCCCCATCGGACTTTAAGATAATTAAAATAGCGTCTAGCATGCTTTCGACCTTTCGATAGTAAAACACGCCACAACAATCATACAATTACTACGTATATAATTGTAGATGCAAACAAATCAAAATTAATTATTCAAAACCATATTGAAGTAAAGTGTCAAAAACCAAGTCTCAAGATGAAAGAATTCAAACTACAAGCTTCATCGTAATTCTAGTACTAATTAAACTAGCCTAGCATACTAATAATAAGAAAATAAGAAGGGAAGAACACATGGAATTCATCACCCTGATAAGAAGAAGACTTGGAAGAATAATTGCTCGTCGTTGATCTTCGTTCAATTCTTCAAAGAAGCAGTCTTGATCTCCGTTTAATGCCGTCGTCTATGTTTTTCGCCCAAAAACTCAACAACCTATTATGAGTTAATAACTCATATATATACTACTCTAATCGTGCCCCAAAAAGATGCCAAAACGACCTAAAAATCGGGGGCTAAGAGTTACCTAACTAGATTAGAATTCAAAAAAGGAAAAAAATCTCGCAGTACAAAGTTTACACTGGGCGATCGCCCAGTGTATTTCCAGGCGATCGCCCAGTTCATTGGTGCTGCTCTCTGCTTTTGATTAACCAATCTGGGCGCTCGCCCACCTATAATGTGGGCGATCGCCCAGCTTATATTTTCCAATCGCGCTGTTTTGGTCCTCCAACATTTCTTCTAATCCAATTTGATCCTTTAACTTTTCATAATTTGTAATTTGGTCCTTCATCTTTCAATGATGTGCAATTTGGTCCTTCAACTTTCAATGATGTGCAATTTGGTCCTTCAACTTTCAATGATGTGCAATTTGGTCCTTCATCTTTTAATGATGTGCAATTTGGTCCTTCAACTTTCAATGATGTGCAATTTGGTCATTCAACTTTCAATTTATACCTCTTTTCATCCCTTCTTCTCCAATTTCTCACAAACGGGTCCAAAACTGAAATGTAGAGAATAATGCACCGAATTAAGTAGAAAATTACTAAAATAACGAATTAAAAGCTTAGTTTAAGAACCCGAATAAGTGCACAAAACCCACTTATCAAACACCCCAAACTAAACCTTTGTTCGTCCTCGAACAACAAAACAAAATAAAATAAACCATAAATTTAAACTAAGCTAAACAAAATAACAATGATTGAGTTTATGTCAAATGTCTTACTATATGCCTCATGTTTGAAAAATCAAGTAATACGTTTAGAAAAGATTAAACAACACCAAAAATTTCACTTATCCATTGCTCGACCTTTAGTGAGTGTGTGATTAGCCGAAAATTGAACTTACTCATGTATTAGACCACGACCAATATTGTGTTGTTGATATTTTTACTGATCCCGAACCCATTGTAGTCATTTATTCCTTACACCTCTCGTAATTTATCACACTTCTAAAGCTTTTCTCTCAATCCCGAGGTGTTCTAGCGAATTTGGTTCCTATTGATCAACACAATGCTTTTTTTTCAAATAAAGTGGTAAAATTAGAACTTGTATTCTCGGAACTAGGGTGGTGAATGATTTACGAATTCTCATCTTGATCTCTTGGGTTTTAATCTAGCAATCCTTCACAGAGCACCTTTAGCACTTTTTATTTATTTTACTCATAAAACGATCTCACATCTTGTGCAATACTTCTCTCATATTAGCTTTCTATGTGACCACTTGTAGCGAGCTTTGGTCGATGACTCCCAAGTCAGATGACCATAGGGCACCAGGTTTTGAAATACCCTAACAGGCTTAATTGCTCGAGTCCCACAGGCTATAAGAGAAGCAAAGATGTACAATTTTTTTTTTTTTTTTTTTTTTTGGACTCATGTAACGAGCTTTGGGCCGATGACTCCCAAGTCAGATGACTTTAGGGCACCAGGTTTTAAAATACCCTAACCAGGCTTAATTGCTCGAGTCATATTTTATTTTATTTATTCAAGATGAAGTAGTGCTCGGTTTAGATTCCTTTACTATAACCTATTCAACCAAGGATGAGACTCGAAGACCAAAACCATCAAAATTCTCAAAACACAAGTAGTACTTTAACACCCCAAACCGTTCTCAAACAGGTTTGGTTACTAGTTTAAGGACTTAGGAACGGAATTTTTCATCTTGATGCTAAGTCAACAATATCAACTCATACATTCAAATCATGGTCCCAATAAATGATAAATCAATAGTGGCTTTGTGCTTCATTAAACAGTCAAACATGGATAATAATTGGATAAAAGCACAAGTTCAAGCGTTGTCTAATATTCCACTAAAAATATACTCGATTTTCAAACAATTATCATCATTGGCGGTAAGAAGTTTAACAACAACTAATTTTTTTTTTTTTTTTTTTTCCAGTTATATAGACCCGAGTGATATGCATTCAAAAAGCAGGTCACTAAGTATCCCGATACTTTACCCACCCCAAAAGAAAATATTACATTGTCCCCAATGTAAGCAATTTAGAACAAAAGTAAAGGAGGAAAAAGATCAGGTACTCCCTGGAGGTAAATGTGGAGAAGAGGGTCTCGGTGGATCGGCTGGTGCAAGAGGGGTGGATCCATGGGGAGGAGCACTCGGGGCCGCGGGCTGAGAGACGACGGTATAAATATCATCCAAGCGCCGCGCAAAATGGAGCATGCGATGGTGGACATCGTTGTACGTGTAGTTTATAGTCCGTTGCTCCCCTCTGAGTGCCGTGTTTGCTGCAGTCAAGGAGTCCAGTTCAATCCTCATGTGGTCAACCGTGCGCTGCATGGTCTGCTGAGTGTGCTGAATTGAGCTCAAAACCCGACCCTGCTCTGATAACTGGGTAAAAATCTGACGCAAGAGGCGATCAGTCTCAAAGCCCGGGATCGGGCTGGATTGTCCGGCCGCCGTCGCCACCGGACGTCCCAAGGTCCGTTTGTTGATAGGCGGTTCAGGAATCTCAGGCTCTTCATGAGGGAGTAATGGCACCCCTTCTGCCAGGCATAGTGCACTAATAAGGCAAGGGAACATCGGGGACCGGCCAGATGCACACTGCGAGGCAAGATCAACAATAAATCGGAAGATGTGAGTCCCTAAGTCAATTTTTCGCCCACTTGCAAGATGATATAAGAGTTGAGCTCGGGTGTCATTGAAGTCCGTGCGGTGGGAAGTAGGGTCGATGTTATGACACACAAAAATATGGAGGATACGGAGACTCTCTGTCAACTGGTTGTGTAGGAATTTGGGTCCCACGAGAGGCCACGCGCGCTCTCTTCCATAAAGAAACTGAGTCACTTGTGTCATCTCCGGATCACCGACGGGCTCGATATCATCGGCGATCGATCCATAAAATTTTCGATCACGGTGGGGTTGAATTTAACCCACTTTCCCGGACCCAGTGGTGGTGTCTGATGTTACGCCTCCGGTTCCTCAATAAGCGTGATTGAAGTTGGCGAGATATTCCTTGACCAATAGCGGATAGGCCAAATGAGGTTTGCTTGGCGACCCGTACCAACCACAAGGCCGAATGAGGTTCGCCATTTCGAGTATGGGAAGTCGGTCGAGAATCACCTCCTTTCGGCCCAAATATGCTACATACTAACCACTTTGTGTAGATGTGCTCGCTTGGGATCACGAAATCTTAAAATACCACCGTTGTCAATGTTAGTTTCCACCGGGCGGCGTCGGCTAGATGAGGAACCGACCGTCTCCTTCCCCTTTTTTGTCGGTGGGTCTTTTCGTTTTGGTGCCATAGTACCTAAGAAAAATAAAAGTGAATTCATTAGGCATCATAAAGAAGGTAGGAACATAGAAAATACACCGAAAGACATGGAAAATAGAGAAATTTCTGATTTTAAACGTAGTCCGAACACTACTTTTCACCACCGAAAAATATGAGGAAATATTGAAAATTGTCCGAGCCATCTCCGGACATCTGGTTCTACATAGATTGGTTGGTATCATATTCAAAATCGAGGTAGAACGGAGGTCATATGAGTGGGACGGAAGGGGGACGAAATAGGTGAAGTGAAGTGGTAGAAGCCCAGCCATGGCATGCCAAGACTGCCCTCTGTGGGCTGAAGTGGTATGGCCAATGTGGGGTGAGATTCTAATGAATGTGGGCACAATTAGCATGCTTAAGGGCGTAAGAACGAAGCTCCATGAAAGAGTAGCTCGAATTGTGCAAGAGTCGCCACTTAGGCATTTCATCGAACAAGTGGTACGCGCCAAAATTATTCAAGAGTGGCAATGATTTGGGGACATGAATCAAACCCAAAAATTTCAATCTAAATCAACAATTCAACACCCCAGCATCTTCCTAATCCCATTCTCCTCAATTTACCAAGATAAAACCGCAAAGAAAAAGTGCCATTCTAAGCGAAAAAGTAAAATTTGAGAAGATGAAGAAAGATCATACCCCTTGCTTTGCTTTGCCCAATTCGTGGATAATGGAGTGGATGTAATGGACACAATGCACCCGAGTGAGTGTTGGGGATGGATTTAAGTCGTGAAGATGATGGGTGATACCGTGTGTGATGTTGGTGTGTGAGGAAAGGTGATACCGTGTGTGAAAAATAACATTGTGCTGGCCTTTTGAGCTTAAGTGCTGGGCGTGCAGCCCAGCACATGCCTGGGCGATCGCCTGGCATATACCAGGGCGATCGCTTGGGCATGCCTATGGGCATTCTGCCCAGTTGAATCGAGATGGGGCGATCGCCCAGGTTTAACCCGGGCGGTCGCCCGGTTCACCAAATTTTTTTTTTTTTTTTTTTTTTTTTGTGCATATAAACTAAGTCAACAAGCCTAACATCTAAAACGTGCGAAAATGGAAATGATGTGAGCATGCAAATGAAGTGTAAATGTGACTCTAGATATACTTTAACATGTGAAATCCTAAACACAAGCCAAACTGAAAATGGTGAATTGGAAAGACCAAACTTGTGCCAAAACTCACTTCATAAATGAACATAAAGACCAACTATGCTAAGGATTCAAAGTGCAGAAATTGGACAATCCTAAAACCAAAAATAAACAAGGTAGAATCCCTAAACACATGCAAACTAAAAATTCAACTAAGTGCAAAAATTAATGCAAAACCAAAAGTTGAAGCAATAAAACTATTCCAACTACATGCATGTAAATAAAAACGTCTAAAAAGGAGAAAGGGATAGAAAAATGGGTTGCCTCCCATTAAGCGCTCGAATTATAGTCTAGAGCTCGACTTTTTGGATTGATCATTCCGGGTGTACAAGTTGAATGGTGGACTTTTCTTTCGAGAATCCACCATTCCAATAGATCTTCAAACGCTGCCCTGTTGACTTTAAACGTGCCTTTACTCTCATGACTGATTTCTACCGCCCCATATGGAAAGACTTGTGTGATTGTATACGGACCCGACCATCTAGATCTCAACTTGCCGGGAAAAAGCTTGAGGCGAGAATTATACAACAAGACTTGCTTTGTGAACCTCAAAATTTCTTCTTTGAATGTGCATATCGTGCCACTTTTTGGTCCGCTCCTTATACAATTTCGCGTTCTCATATGCTTCCAACCGAAACTCGTCCATCTCATTCAATTGAAGGAGTCTTTTTCACCAACCGCCTTTAGATCAAGTTCAACTTCTTGTGACCCCAATATGCTCGGTGCTCCAACTCAACTGGTAAATGGCACGCTTTCCCAAAACTAGCCGGTGAGGGAGACATGCCTATAGGAGTTTTGAAAGGCTGTTCGGTGAGCCCATAAAGCATCATCGAGCTTCTTTGACCAATCTTTCCTTGATGAACTCACCGTCACCTCAAGAATCCGCTTCAACTCCCGGTTGGAGACTTCCACTTGCCCACTTGTTTGAGGGTGATAAGGAGTAGCAATGCGATGCCGAACGCCATATTTAGCCAACAAAGACTCAAATTGACGATTACAAAAGTGCGCTTACCACCATCACTAATAATGGCTCAAGGGTGTGCCATAACGAGTGAAAATGCATTTTTAAGAAATCCATCACAACCCGTGCATCATTAGTAGGTAAGGCAACGGCCTCAACCCGTTTAGAGGCGTAGTCCACAACAGAACCAATATGTATTGATTTGAGAAAGATGAAGGAATGGCCCCATGAAGTCAATACCCCAAACATCAAAAAGCTCGACCTCAAGTATCTTTGTTAAGAGGCATTTCATTCCTTTTGAGATATTTCCGTGGTGGCATCGATCACATTCCTTCACAAAAAGGTAAGCGTCTTTAAAAGAGAAGGCCAGTGGAACCCGGTTGTAGAACTTTAGCAATTTGTTTTAGAGGCACCAAAGTGTCCAAAGAAATTTGAAGAGTGACAATGCCCAAGTATCTGAGGGACCTCTTCTTGAGAACACATCGCCGAATAATTTGATCTGGACCCCGTCTATAGAGAATGGGATCCTCCCAAAATAGTGCTTCAAGTCGTGAAAAATTTCTTCTTTTGATGACTTGAATAATCTAAGCGGGATGATGGATTTGGCCAGAAATTTACTATATCTCGCAAACCATGGTGCTTTCTCCAACTGAAAAATTTGTTCATCCGAAACACCTCATTAATATCCAGCTCTCGATCGCTTCTTCCTCGCTCAATCTGGATAGATGATCAGCTACTACATTCTCGCTTCCTTTCTTATCTCTTATCTCGAGATCGAATTCTTGTAAAAGTAATACCCATCTAATTAGCCTCGGTTTTGCATCTTTCTTTGCCAATAAGTACTTCAAGGCTGCATGATCAGTGTAAACTATCACCTTTGACCCAACAAGATATGATCTGAATTTGTCAAAGGCATAGACTACAGCTAGGAGCTCCTTCTCAGTAGTAGCATAATTAAGCTGTGCCTCATTCAAAGTCTTGCTGGCATAGTATATCACGTGAAAAACTTTATCTTTCGCTGCCCCAACACTACCCCAAACTGCGTAATCACTTGCATCACACATTAGTTCAAACGGGAGGCTCCAATCGGTGCAATTATCACTTTGGTCTTTGAAATGAGCTTCTCTTTTAGAGTGTTGAATGCCAATAGACACTCTTCGAGAAGACATAGGGCACATCCTTGACCAGCAGTACATAAAGGTTTTGTGATTTTAGAAAAATGTTTGATAAAACGACGATAGAACCCGGCATGCCCAAGAAAGCTTCTAATACCCTTGACAGAAGTTGGTGGCGGCAATTTTTCTATAACCTGAATTTTTGCTTTATCCACTTCAATCCCCTTAGCTGAAATTCGATGTCCCAACACGATGCCCTCTTGAACCATAAAGTGACATTTTTCTCAGTTGAGAGCCAAATTTGTGTCTTCACACCGTTGCAAAACCAGGTGTAAGTGCTCCAAGCACTCATCGAAGGATGAGCCAAATACCAAGAAATCATCCATGAAAATTTCAATGAATTTCTCCACCATATCAGAGAAAATGGCCATCATGCAACGCTGAAAAGTGGCAGGAGCATTGCATAGACCAAAAGGCATCCTACGGTAAGCAAAGGTGCCATAGGGACAAGTGAATGTGGTCTTCTCTTGATCCTCAGGAGCTATTGGAATTTGATTATACCCGGAGTATCCATCCAAAAAGCAGTAATGAGAATATCCAGCCAGTCTTTCCAACATCGATCAATAAATGGAAGGAGAAATGATCCTTCCTAGTAGCAGTATTGAGTTTGCGGTAGTCAATACAAACCCTCCATCCTGTGACTGTTATGGTTGGAATCAACTCATTCTTTTCCTTCTGAACCACAGTAATACCTCCCTTCTTTGGCACTACTTGAACTGGACTGACCCAAGCACTGTCTGAGATTGGGTAGATTATCCCGGCATCCATTAGCTTCATGACTTCTCCTCGGACTACTTCTTTCATATTAGGATTCAGCCTTCTCTCAGATGTCAATACTTGGTTTAAAGTCATCCTCCATGAGGATGTTATGCATCTTGTGAGTAGGGGCGATACCATGATGTCGACAATAGACCACCCATAGGCATTTTGTGTTCTCAAAACACTTTCGAGTAATTTTTCCTCTTCAAGCTTATTAATTGAATTTGCAATGATTACAGGAAAAGTAGAGGACTCCCCCAGGTAGGCATAACGGAGATGAGAGGGCAACTGTTTGAGCTCTATTTTTGGAGGCTGTTGAACAGAAGGCAGATGTTTTATAGAACCTGTTCCCAACTCCTCAAAGCGTGGTCGGCGTGTATATGGAGGATTTGCTTCAAGATATCTTGCACATCTCAACCTCACTGGAATCGGCATGAGAGGATTGAGATCGCACAATGCAAGCCTCCAATGGATCGATGGATTATGGAGATGAAAATTTTCATGTATGGCATCATCAACCACATTAACTTTGAAGCAATTTATCGACTTCGGTGGGATATTTGATTGCCTTAAAGACATCAAATGTGACTGCTCCTCGCTAAGTCTCGAATCAATCGGGCCTTTTTGTACATCGATCGAGCTCTTCCATGGCTAAAAATGGTCGACCAAGAAGAAGTGGGACATCTTTATCTTCCTCCATGTCGAGAATGATAAAATCACCGGGAAGATGAATTTGTCCACTTTTACCGTAAGATCTTCAACAACTCCTCTTGGATGTTTAATAGACCGATCGACCAATTTCTGAGTTACCGTAGTTGCTTTAGCTTCCCCAAACCTAATTTCACGAAAATAGAAAGCGGCATCAAGTTAATACTAGCTTCTAAATCACATAAAGCTTTATCAAAACAAAAATCACCAATAGTGCAAGGTATTGTAAAACTCCACTGGATCTTTGAGTTTAGGAGGTAGTTTATTTTGTAAAATAGCGCTACATTCTTACATCAACATCACCGTCTCATGTTCCTCCATCTTGCGCTTATTTGAAAGAATGTCTTTCAAGAATTTTGCATAACTAGGCATCCGAGCAAGTGCATCTCCGCAAAGGGATGTTGATATGTAATTTCTTGAAGATTTCAAGAAATTTTCCGAATTGCTTGTCCAACTTGTGCTTTTGTAGCCTCACGAGGAAATGGGATTTGGAGGATCATATGGCTTGATAGGAACGGTTGCCTTAACTTTGTGGTGTGCTGAACTCTCTTTCATAGTCATTATGCTTTCGATCACATTACCACGTGTTCCTCATCGATTGGAAGGTACCACTTCTTCATTTGCAACCGATCTCTTGACATGGATCTCTCTGGTAGCGAACCCCACTTCTAGTGGTAATAGCTTTAACATGTTCTTTGGGGTTCACCTCTGTATTCTTGGGCAAAGTACACGGTACTCTGCTGATAAAGCAATTGCCATCGACCCACTTGTGTCTCAAGATTCTTTATTGCGACTCCTTGATTTTGAAAATTAGTATCATCTTGTGCATGAACTCATCAGTCTTTTCGATGAATTCTACCGAAATTTCTTCTAGCGAAGTTCTCTTTTACGGCTCTTGAAATTGTGGTGCGAAATTATTCGATTATCCTTCCAAGAGAAATTTGGATGGTTTTGCCACCTGGATTATATGTGTTTTGGAGTACGGGTTGTTTTGTTGGCGACGACCACCTTGAATGTAATCGACTGCTCATTCGGTAGTGATAGAATAGGACATTCGATGTACTATGATTGGCTCCACATTAAATCGCATCTTTGATTTCTTTGTTTGCACCGCATTGGTGAATATGACATACTCTCCATTTTGTGTGCCAATGACTTTATCTGTGCGAGACAATCTTTGTGAAAGTGTCTACTTTATGTACCCCAGCAGCTCTCTTTTGCACAACTCTGTCGATGGCCACATGGCGGGGTGGTAGCGACTCGTTCAAACAAATCTAGAGCTTCAACCACTTTGTTTTGGTAGATAGAGAACCGTTGGATGAAGAGTCAATCATGCTTTTGAATGACGGTAGTAGCCCAACATAGAAATATTGAATTTGTTGTCCCTGCCAACACCGTGATGAGGGCACTTTCTTAACATATTCTTGAATCGGGTCCACGCCTCATCAAAAGATTACATTTCATTTGTTGAAATATGGAGATATCATGCTTCAACTTCGAGACCTTTGCTTGGTGGGAAAAATTTAGTGCAAAACTTACGGGCTAGATCATTCCGGTGGTTATCTTTGTCAATTGGTAGTGAGTCCAACCACTCGAGAGCTTTGTCCAGAAGAGTATGTGGGAACAAGCGTGTTGGATGGATGGCGTCGTCGAGATTCCTTGATACTTGAAGTGTTGACACATTTCCAAGAATCTTGAAACGTGTGTATGTGGATTCTCATCGGTCCTCGCCATAGAATTGATGTCCATTCGGAATAGATGAATGACATTAGTTTTCAATTGAAAGTTCGGCTGCCCAAAAGGTGGGTAGACAATCTTTGGATTGGCTCAGATGATCCGTGGAGTCAAAAAGTCTCCAACTAGCATATTGTCTTAATCTATCTCTTATCTGGCCCGAGCGATCTCGTTGTTCTGCACTATGTCTTGCTGTTTTTGTTCTTTTTGTTGTGTCTTTCTTGCTTCTCTCTGCCTGCGATGAAAAGTACGTTCGATCTCTAGATCAACTGGAGTTAGAGACTCGTGTCTCTCACTTCGCATGCAATGGGCTGAAAGGAAGCAAAGCAAACAACTTTGTAAATCTTAAAGAAATAAGTAATTAAAGCAAATAATAAAAAAAATAAGTTTCGAATTAGTGTTAAAGTAATTGAGCGAAATTAAAACTAAATCCCGACAGCGCGCCAAAAAAAACTTGATAGCGATTTTATGTCTTTAATAATTTCCGCAAGTGCACGGACCGCTCAAGTAGTAAAATGGATTTTGAGTCCAAGTATCGATCCCACGAGGATTTAGGTAATTCAATTTAATCACGCTAACCTTAACCGAATCTAAAGAAGTTTGAAAGATTTTGTGTTTTATAACTAATTGAAAGAGTAAAATAAAAACAATTAAACGACTATTTCTCAAAATAAATGAAAGGTTGAGATTAACTAAAAATGAAATTAACTTTTAAAAAGGAAAAGCACTAGAATTCGAATCCACTTGTAGTTATTATTTACGTCTATCTTGATTCTGGTCTTGACAAATTAATTCGATTATGAAGATCAATATCCTAGATTGTTCAACAGCTTTCTCTCGAATACTATTAAACCTATTCATATGCATGACTCGACTATATTTCTATGATGAATGCGAATACAAATGAAAGCATTAAATTTCCATGGATAATTAAAGATCACCTAAAGCATAGCGGTATATTTCTATCCCCATCGGACTTTAAGATAATTAAAATAGCGTCTAGCATGCTTTCGACCTTTCGATAGTAAAACACGCCACAACAATCATACAATTACTATGTATATAATTGTAGATGCAAACAAATCAAAATTAATTATTCAAAACCATATTGAAGTAAAGTGTCAAAAACCAAGTATCAAGATGAAAGAATTCAAACTACAAGCTTCATCGTAATTCTAGCACTAATTAAACTAGCCTAGCATACTAATAATAAGAAAATAAGAAGGGAAGAACACATGGAATTCATCACCCGGATAAGAAGAAGACTTGGAAGAATAATTGCTCGTCGTTGATCTTCGTTCAATTCTTCAAAGCGCGGTCTTGATCTCCGTTTAATGCCGTAAATCTATGTTTTTCGCCCAAAAACTCAACAACCTATTATGAGTTAATAACTCATATATACTACTCTTTATCGTGCCCCAAAAGATGCCAAAACGACCTAAAATCGGGGCCAAGAGTTACCTAACTAGATTAGAATTCAAAAAGGAAAAAAATCTCGCGATCTAAAAAGTTTACAATTGGGCGATCGCCCGATGTATTTCCAGCGATCGCCCGGTTCATTGGTCTTTGCTCTGCGCTTTTGATTAACCAATCAGGCGCTCGCCCACCTATAATGTGGGCGATCGCCCGACTTATATTTTCAATCGCTACTTTTTGGTCCTCCAACATTTCTTCTAATCCAATTTGATCCTTTAACTTTTCATAATTTGTAATTTGGTCCTTCATCTTTCAATGATGTGCAATTTGGTCCTTCAACTTTCAATGATGTGCAATTTGGTCTTTCAACTTTCAATGATGTGCAATTTGGTCCTTCATCTTTTAATGATGTGCAATTTGGTCCTTCAACTTTCAATGATGTGCAATTTGGTCCTTCAACTTTCAATTTATACCTCTTTTCATCCCTTCTTCTCCAATTTCTCACAAACGGGTCCAAAAGCTGAAATGTAGAGAATAATGCACCGAATTAAGTAGAAAATTACTAAAATAACAAATTTAAAGCTTAGTTTAAGGACCCGAATAAGTCCACAAAACCCACTTATCACCTCCACGATAGCAAAGGTCGAGTAAAAGTCCCATCTAGGCCTAATTCAGACCTCGCTAAGGCTTTATAGGCCTAGCGAGGGCCTTCCAGATTCATAAAGGTCCCATAGACACGACGAAGGCCTCGGGGGCCCAGCAAGGGCCTCGTAAATTCTTAGAGTATTGCGAGGCCCATGAAGGGCTTCGACACTCATGGCCGACCCAGAGAGCCTCGTTGGGTTTCGTATTTATTATAACTAGCAGACAGCACGATATTTTGGAATAACCAGAGAAGTAATTAAAGAAAAATTGTGCTTGATTGCCATAAGGATTTTCACATGGAAAACGAATACCAATCTCCCAATAATTAGGTGACACAATATTATATCAGATAATGACCGAAATTTGGGAGATTGTGTCCATGTCCAATTACCCTTCATAGGAAGGAGAATTCGATCAGAGTTCTAATTGATTGCTTACACAGAATAATTAGGACTCTGCAGCTATAAATACAAGGACTCAATTATTCCAAAGTCTGACGATTTTATGACACTCTTTTTATGCATTAATTTTACCCTTGAAACTTTACTCAAATCTCTGCCTGCTTGTCCCTCCCACGCTCAATTGTTTTCGTTCTCCGTATATTTTTCTATATACTGGCAGTTGACTTGATCGTCGGAGTACTAATGATCGCTGGCCCCTTTTTTCTCCGTGATCTTGGTACCTAACGGTCATCCTAGTGTGCAGGTAACATACAGGTTGGCAGAAGAGTGACCGGAGATCTGTTGATGCGTTGACTGTGCAGATTCCGACGTCAACACCATATTTGGTTAGCTCTGGTATAAATGCTAAAGATTGATTGTTTGTTTATTTGTGATGCCCAATTAAAAGTTATTATTTTTATAATGCAACCATATAGATTTCGAAACTAAACAAATGTATTAAATGCACCATGCTTTTCACATCCCGAATGGAAAATAAAACGTCGATTTGTCGATTTTATTAGGTTGATTTTACTAATTTAATCAAGATTCAAACAACATTAACAATTTTATGCCCAATTAAAAGTTGTTTTCATTTTGATTGAACCAAAGTGATTTTGAAATTAACAATTGTTTATGCCCAATTAAAAATTGTTATCATTTTAATTCAACTAGAGTGATTTCTAAATTGTACAAATGTATTAAATGCACCATGGTTTTCACATTCATAATGGAAAATAAAACGTCTCGCTACACAGATTGTTTCTACACCTTCAGGCTTGACAAATTGCCTTTTGGCCATGCAATTCTATTTAATGAAATCTACTGCATGTGTACCAACGTTTCGATTTCCGAAGCATTGTAATAAAACTCATTATACATTCCAACAAACCCTATTCTTGTATACGAAATATCATATTAACACTGCCAAATCCAAAATCTATTAGTTTATCATTTTGCTTAACCATTCAACTTTTTTTTGGCATATTATATAATCCAAAAAGGTTTCAGCCATTAATTGAGATAGTTCAAGAGTACATATAGTTGAATGGCTCCATTGTTTAATCTCATCAGCGAAGTAATTCCAATGAAAATACAGTGGGCATTGAAGTGCGTGTCGTCCGTCTGTACGAAGTCCCGGCTTACGGTACCGTAGATGAGACCTTTAGTCTAGAGCTTGTTTGCAATGACAAAGAGGTTAGTTCATAATCGTTTTCCAACTTTTTGTTAGAATCGTTTCTATAAATTATATGCATACATATATATATATATATATATATATATATATATATATATATATATATATATATATATATATATATATATATATATATATATATATATATATATATATATGGAGGGAGGAGTCTTTACTATCCAATTGTGTCTATGCTTCTTATGTGTGTATTTATAGCTTATTTCTCGATTTTTTTGGGACTGGTTTTACTTATTTTTTGTACCATATGTTAATTATATTATTTATAGTTGACTTGAAAAATGCTGGGCTTTTCAAGAAACCATAAGGATTTAATTATTATTATTATTATTTTATTTGAGACGTTTATCAAACTATTTGGTTTTGATAAGATGCTGAGCTTTTCAAATTTTTGTTAGAATCGTTTCTATAAATTATATGCAGTTTTGATTTGATTTTATTTTTTTGTTATCAAACCACTTAAATGGAAGAGTCTTTATCTTCCAATCGTGATGCGAGCCAAAGACCGGCTAGCAAGGACTCGATACATATTCCGATGGGAACACTAACGAGATCAAGAGCTAAAAAGATGAAAACATACAAGGTCTTGTTCAAGTTACATAGGCCAAAATCGATATCCAAAGTACAACACCAATCTTCAAAATGAGTGGCAAATGAAGTGCCAACTTTGGTACATTTGATTTAAGCTAAGGACCATATTGGAGGTATATCGGAGGTTAATAGAAGATTGGACGACCAAAATGAGCGTGAAACAAAGTTTGGCGGTCAAAACGAGGATCGAGCAAAACTTTGTCTATGCGATCGCCTAGGCAAAATAGGTGGGTGATCGCCCCCACCTTAAAAAAATAACATAATGCAATTGGTGTAGCATGGGCGATCGCCTAGACTTACACTGGGCGATCACCCAGGCATTCTCAGGATAAAATTCGGATTTTTATTATTTTTGTTTCTTTTTTCAACTAGAACTCTTATTTTGTTAAGTTTTAGTTAATTTATGAATTATATTAGGATTTTATTGCTTTTATTATATAAACACTTTTCATTGTAAACAATAACAACTTTGATTTATTTTGAGAGATTCACATTAAGTGAAATCCACATATTTATTCTTTGTTCTTAATTGAACTAACATTAAAACTTATCAAAGACTTCGCATATCTTTGTAGCGTTCATAAATTTGGTTCTTTGATTCAAGTAATCATCAGGCCAAGTTCTTGCAACCAGATTTTATCTTTCTTCGGGTTCAGATCAATCCTTTTGTGGGTTTCAAAATTTAATTCTTCGTGGATTCGCATCAGTTGGTATCAGAGATTTGGCTCTAAAATCAGGTTCTATTTTTTTTCCTTTTTGCTTCCATCAGATTCATCTTGAATCATATATATATAAATATAATTTTTCTTAAAGAACATTCAAGAAATATTTAGGCAAATTCTATTAAGGCACCAAAATTAATTTTTTTTCTTCTCGTTCTTGTACTGTATTAATTTTTTTAGTCCCTTGTGTTGGATCACAAAAAAAAAATGAAATTTCAAGAAAAATAAAAAATGCATTCTTTTGAGTTTCTTGTGTTATATTTGGCAAGAAAAATCAAGTGACACCTTCCTTCGAGATTCTTGTGCCGTAATTGTCATCTGGTACTTATATCTTATTCTTGTTTGGCTTCTCTTCTTTATTCTTTCTCGTTGTCCTTCTTATTTCTTGTTCTTGAACATTGTGGAGATTGAATTGATTGAGTTTAGTTGGTTCCTTAGAGAACTTGGTAAGAAACATAAAGAGAGGTAAAAGGTAAGTATCGAGAAAAAGCCTCGCAGAGTGAAACATGAGTGCAAACACGTGAGGCAAAAGTTTTTCTTTCCTAATTTTTTTATTGTTCAGTTAAAACAAAAAAAAAATTGTCTAATAACGATGAAACCACACCTGGGGGGAGAAAACAACCAGTTCTTTTTGTTAAGGGCAATGCAACAACAATTTGATCGAATGAACATGGTGTTTGACGAAATGAGAGAGAGCAATAATGCAATGAGGGTTAAGATAGATAGGTATGATACAATATTTACAACTTTACTAGGAGAACAATAACCCGGGATTCTTCATGATAAGAGACAGGATAGGCATAATCATAATCCAATGGCCAACTATGAGACTCAGATGGATAGAATGAGGTGTCGAGGAGATAGGCATGAAATGCCACCTAGAGGAGTAGATTATAGAGGCCAAAGTGGGATAAATAAAAACCTTGTAAATATTAAAATGAAAATACCTTTCTTCCAAGGTAAGAATAACTCTTAAGCCTATTTAGAGTGGAAAATGGGGTTGGAATTAATCTTTGATTGTCATAACTATTTGGATGAGAAGAAGGTCAAATTAGCTGTAATTGAGTTAATTGAATATCATATCATGTGATGGGATCAATTGGTGACAAAGAGGAGGAGAAATCATGAAAGGCCTGAAGAAACTTGGGATGATTTAAAAGCTCTCATGAGGAGGAGATTTGTACCTAGTTATTACTATAGGGATCTCTATAAAAAATTGCAGAGCCTTACTCAAGGTTCAAATAGTGTAGATGATTACCATAAGGAGATGGAGATGGCTATGATTAGGGCTAATGTCGAGGAAGATAGAGAGGTCACTTTGGCCAGATTTTTGAGTGGATTAAATAGGGATATAGCCAATATAGTTGAATTACAGTATTATGTGGAGTTGGAAGACATGGTGCACATGGCTATGAAGGTGGAAAGGCAATTGAAACGTAAAGGGGCAACACGGTATTCTTCAGGATCTAATCCTCCATGGAAACCACGGTGGGATAGTAATGATAGAAGTGAGAAGACTGTTTCAAAGAGGAATACCGAACCACCTAAGGGAATCAATATAGTACCTACCAAAAACAAACCCAAATCAAATTTTCAACCTTCTAGGAATAGGAATATAAAATGTTTTAAATGTTTGGGTGCTGGACACATTGCATCAAAATGACCAAATAGAAGGGCAATGATTTTGCGTGACAATGGAGAGGTAGAGACTGAGGATGAGAGTGATAGTGATAAGATACCTGAGTTGAAAGATGTTGGTGTAGAATACCCCGTGGAAGGTGAAGCTCTAGTTGCGAGACATGCTCTTAATACACAAATTAAGGTAGATGATATTGAGTAGCAGAGAGACAACATATTTCACACTAGATGCTATCTTAATAACAAAGTGTGTAGTATGTTCATAGATGGAGGGAGTTGCACCAATGTAGCTAGTGCCACCCTTGTTGAGAAATTGGGCTTGTCTATGTTAAAACACCCTAGACATTATAAGTTGCAGTGGTTGAATAAATGTGGAGAGGTCAAGGTCAACAAGCAAGTTTTAGTGAGCTTTACTATTGGGAAGTATAGTGATGATGTGATGTGTAATGTGGTTCTTATGCATGTTGGCCATCTTTTGTTGGGGAGACCATGGTAGTATGATACATGATGGGTTTAGGAATAGGTATAGCTTTGTCAAAGATGGAAAATTGGTTACTCTTGTTCCATTAACACCAAAAGAAGTCTATGATGACCAAGTGAAATTAAAAAATAAGACAGATAAAAAGAAAAAAAGTTAGTTAGAGGCACAAGAACAGAAGATGAGGGAAGAAAAAAATGAGAGTAATGCTTAAAATAAAGTAGAATCACGAGAGAGAAAAGATCTCGGCTATAGAGAGAGAAAAAAAATAAAAGTGGGTTTCTTTGCAAAAGAAAGTGAGATTAAGAGGGCTCTCATGGAAAATCAACAATTGATTTTGCTAGTATACAAGGAATCCAACCTTATAATTAGCGAAACTAACCAATCCCTCTCCAATTTAGCTATTTCTTTGTTCCAGGAATTTGACGACGTGTTTCCTGAAGAGATGCCTAGTATCTTACCACCCATTAGAGGCATCAAACATCAAATTGACTTTGTACCTGGCGCTGTTATTCCAAACTGACCAACCTATAAAAGTAATCCAGATGAGACAAAAGAGCTTCAAAGGCAAGTTGAAGAATTGATGGGCAAATGGTACGTGAGAGAAAGCATGGGTTCATGTGCAATGTCAGTGCTACTTGTGCCAAAAAAAGATGGGACATGGAGAATGTGTATTGATTGTACAACAGTCAACAATATAACGGTAAAGTATCGTCATCCCATACCTAGATTAGATGATATGCTTGATGAGTTGCATGGATCTTGTATCTTTAGTAAAATAGCTCTTAAAAGTGGATATCACCAAATAAGAATGAAAGAAGGAGATGAATGGAAAATTGCTTTTAAGACTAAATATGAATTGTATGAGTGGTTAGTAATGCCTTTTGATTTAATTAATGCCCAAGCACTTTTATGAGATTAATGAACCATGTTTTACGTGCATTCATAAGTTGTGGTAGTCTACTTTGATGATATTTTAGTGTATAGTAAGAACTTGGATAAGCACATTGAACAATTGCGTTGTGTGCTTGATGCTTTAATGAATGAAAAACTGTATGCTAATCTTAAAAAATGTACATTTTGCATGGAACAAGTTGTTTTTCTTGACTATGTTGTCAGTGCAAATGGTATTGAGGTCGATAAAGAAAATATTAAGGCCATTAAGGAGTGGCCAACACCAAAAAGTGTCACTGTGGTGAGAAGCTTTCATAGTTTAGCTAGTTTTTATAGGCGTTATGTTAAAAATTTTAGCACACTAGCTACACCACTTACTGAAATTGTAAAGAAAAGTGTTGGGTTTAATTGGGACCTTGATCAAGAAAATGTTTTTAGTGTTATTAAAGATAGATTGTGTTCTGCACCTGTTTTAGCACTACATAACTTTAACAAAACTTTTGAGATTGAATGTGATGCCTCAGGAATAGGTATTGGAGCTGTGTTAATGCAGGAGAAAAGACCAATAGCCTATTTTAGTGAAAAACTAGGTGGGGCAGCCTTGAATTACCCAATATATGACAAAGAACTATACACATTAGTGAGAGCTTTAGAAACATGGCAACATTACCTATGGCCGAAAGAGTTTGTTATCCATACCGATCACGAGTCCCTAAAGCACCTGAAGGCGCAAGGTAAGTTGAATATGTGGCATGCCAAGTGGGTGGAATTCATCGACACTTTTCCATATGCCATTCACTACAAACAAGGTAAGGAAAATGTTGTGGCTGATGCCTTGTCTAGAAGGTACGCCTTTGTTGCTACTTTAAATGCCAGGTTATTAGGATTTGAGTATGTTAAGGACTTACATGCTAATGATAATGCCTTTTCTTGTGTATATGGGGCATGTTAGAAGACAAATTTTGGAAAATTTTATAGACTAGATAGCTACTTGTTTAGAGAAAATAAATTTTGTGTGCCTTATAGTTCTTTACGAGAGTTGCTTGTGCGTGAGGCACATGGGAGAGGCTTAATGGGATATTTTGGTATGAGGAAAACCTTGGATATATTACATGAACATTTCTTTTGGCCTAAAATATAACGTGATGTGGAGAGATTGTGTGCAAGATGTGTCACATGTAAACAGGCCAAATCTAGAGTCTTACCTCATATTTTGTATACTCCTTTATCTCGTACCTAATGAGCCTTGGGTAGATATTTCTTTGGACTTTGTATTAGGCTTTCCTAGGTCAAAGCAAAGTAAGGATTCAATCTTTGTAGTTGTTGATAGGTTTTCAAAAATGGCACATTTTATATCTTGTAAGAAAACTGATGATTCAACTAATATAGTTGAATTGTTCTTTCGAGAAATTGTCCGACTACATGGTGTTCCAAAGAGTATCGTGTCTGATCGTGATGTTAAATTTCTTACCTACTTCTGGAAAGTCTTATGGGGTAAGTTGAGAACTAAGTTATTGTTTTCAACTACTTGTCACCCTCAAATGGATGGCCAAACCGAGGTAGTAAATAGAACTTTATCTACTTTATTACGTACTATAATCCAAAAGAATCTAAAGAATTTGGAGGATTGTTTGCCATTTATTGAATTTTCGTATAATAGAAGTTACTACGAATCTTTCCCCATTTGAAATTGTGTATGGGTTTAATCCACTGACCCCTTTAGATTTGATTCCTTTACTTGTTGATGAAAGGAATAGCTTGGATGGACACAGGAAGGCAGAAATAGTAAAGCAGCTCCATGAGAGTGTACAACAACAAATTGAAAAAAAGAATAAACAGTATGCAGCCAAAGCTAACAAAGGCCGTAGACAATTTATCTTGGAACATGGTGATCGGGTTTGGGTGCATATGAGGAATGAAATATTTTGTGCCCATCGACTATCTAAACTACACCCTAGGAGGAATAGACCATTTTAAGTCCTTGAGCGAATAAATAATAATGCTTATATACTTGATCTTCCAGGTGAGTATAATGTTTCTACTACTTTCAATATTTCTGATCTTTCTCCTTTTGATGCAGGTGATGATTCGAGGTCGAATCCTTTTGAAGAAGGAGGGGATGATGTGAGCTATAGACTGGCTAGAAAAGACTCGATACATATTCTGGTGGGAACACTAATGAGATCAAGAGCTAAGAAGATAAATGAAGACATACAAGGTCTTGTTCAAGCTACGTGAGCCAAAACCGATATCCAAAGTACGACACCAACCTTCAAAATGAGTATGACAAATGAAGTGCCAACCTTGGTACATTTGATTCAAGCTAAGGACCATATTAGAGGTATATCGAAGGCTAATTGAAGATTAGAAGACCAAAATGAGCGTGAAACAAAGTTTGGTGGTCAAAACGAGGATCGGGCAACCCAGGCAAAACAGGTGGGCGATCACCCCACTTGTTAAAACAATAACAGAATGCAATTGGTGTAGCTTGGGCGATCGCCCTGACTTACACTGGGCGACGCATTCTCGGGATAAAATTTAGTTTTTTAATATTTTTGTTTCCTTTTTCAACTAGAACTCTTATTTTGTTAAGTTTTAGTTAATTTTCGAATTAGATTAGGATTTTATTGCTTTTACTATATAAACACTTTTCATTGTAAACAATAACAACTTTGATTTATTTTGAGAGATTCAGATTAAGTGAGATCCACTTATTTCTTCTTTGTTTTTAATTGAACTAACCTAAAACTTATCAAAGACATCACAAATCTTTGTAGCGTTCATAACTTTGATTCTTTGATTCAAGTAATCTTCAGGTCAAGTTCTTGCGACCAGATTTTAGCTTTCTTGGGGTTCAAATAAATCCTTTTGTAGGTTCCGAAATTCAATTCTTCACGGGTTCGCATGAAATTGTGTCTATGCTTCTTTTCTGTGAGTCTTTATCTTCCAATTGAGTCTTTATTTGGGGCGTTCATCAAACCATTTGGTTTGAAAAGATGCTGGGCTTTTCAAGAAACCATATGGGTTTAATTTATTATTATTATTTTGCTATTTGGGATTTGATAAGATGATTGGGATTTATAACATTGTTATTAAAATTCAGTTAAAATTGTGCTAGCTTCAATTGTGGTTCTTTATGTGATTACAGACTTTGGGATGTTCATTAAAATGATATATATTTTATGCAATAATGCATTTGAAACACATACATTTGTTAGTTATTACCTCCAATGTGTTACTTTTTTATTTTGTTTGCATTATTTCTTTTTAAAAAAAAGGTGATGGTGAAATTTTCATTTGTATGTAAATGCTGATTTGTGTCAATTCTTGTCGTTAAGCACGACTAACCAGTTTGTAAGATTGTGATTAATTTATAAATTAGATTTTGATAGGCTTTTCATGAACAAGAAAAATTTGCAGTAATTTAATCAATTTTTTAAACTTGATTCCTACCAGTTTGCATTATTTTTTTGTAGTTAAGCAAGACTAACGAGTTTGCATTATTATTTTTTTGTCTTGATTCATATCTTGTCTTGTATTTACGTGTTGCTTCTAGGGTGGGCTTATTCACGCATCCATAAAACAATCGTTGATACATACCTTCAAGCCTTTGCTTCGAGAAGGGGCTTTTATGTGATACGACATTTCATTGTCGGGTTCAATAACTTGAAGTACAAGACTACCGGCCATAAGTACAAGATCAACTTCATGACCAAGACTCATATCTATGATATGGGCGATGATAGGTTCTCCAACCACATTTTTCAATTCAAAACTTTCAATGACATTCTATCTTTGACAAATCTCGCTGACACTGAATTGTTCGGTAACACTTGATTACATACATGCAGCGGTTTGGAGAGAAAGAAAAAAGATAGATGGGAGAGATAGGATTGGAAATGGCGTACGTCTGCGGTTTGGAGAAAGAGCGAAAAAAGCCATAGAATTAGAAATGGGCTTGGAGAGGAAAAAAAAATACTGATGGGATAGATAAGATTCGAAATGGAGACCACTAGAAGTCACTTTGGTGTTTTGGGTGTTGAGTTTGTTTTGTACAGAATATGATGAAAACAGCTTTTTATCATTTTTCGTTTTCTATGTAAATTTTTGGAATGTTTTGAAAAATGCATTTTTTTAAACAATTAAGTGAACACGTTTTCACTATTTTGCAAAATTGAAAACTGAAAACAGCTTGAAATCAGCAAAGAGAACATGCCCTTAGTTTTCATTTTTGAGCTTTGAATTTATTTTTAATTTTCTGTTTTTTAGAGTCTATTTTAAGATTGTTGAAAACTCGTTTAGTTTGTCATTGTGAAAAACTATTTCTGAAAATAGAACACTGGAAAACACGTTCTATTTGAAATTTTGAAAAATTATTTTATATTATTTTACAATATTTTTTTTACAAAAATAAAATAAAAACAAATAATAAATTAACAAAATAAAAAAATAAAAATTAATGGCGTGGAATGAGAATTTTAATCAATTTTTATTTTAATTAATTTTTAAAAACTTTTTATTTAAATAACCAATAAGGGCTTGAATTATTTTTTAGTATTTAGAATTTTCATTTTTATAGAATTTAAATATTTTTAGAATTTTATATTTTTAGAATTTTTGTTTATATAATTTTTTTTAAATAAATTATGTTTTATTTTTTTTGATTTTTACTTTTTTAAAATTTTATATACATATATTTTTTAAAATTTTATTTTTTTATAATTTTTATTTTCTATAATTTTATTTATTTTTATTTTTAGAATTTTTGTTTATATAAATTTTGTCAAAAACCTTGTTTTGAGTTTTGTGTTATAATGAATTTTCAAAAACAATGTAGTAAACAAGTTTTGAGTGTTTCGCAAAAGTGAAAACAATTTAAAAACATCAAAGAGAACATATTCTTAAATTTTTCAAAATAAAATTAGTTTTTTGAAGAACCAATAACTTCCAAATATAATGCAAAGTTGCAAAATAAATTATTCATTAACTACTCATAACAACCCATTATTACAATATTTGAATAATTCAAACATAAAAATCGTTGTGAAATATAGAATAAAATAAAAAAAGCTATACAAATATAGATATGTAAGACAATTATAAATAAATATTAAGAAAAAAGTTTTTAATATTGTAAAGGACATTAATTGACGTGCTTGTACTTAAAGAAAAGAACTCGCCATGTTAAAAGACTGATTTCATTGGTAGTGTGTTATACCTGTGCGATGCACGGGAGATGTAATCACAAAAATTAATTTCGATAGTTATTTATGAAAGTTAATTAGTTATAATACTAAATCTTAATTAGTATTAAATTCATCCACACATTGACCAAAATGAAGATAAGATTAATTAATTAAATTAAATTAAATTAATTAGGTATTTAAAATATAGATAATTAAAATTAAAACGCATTGAAAAATTAATTTTTGCAATGATAACAAAACTTTGAAAATATGAATTTTGACTTATTTTTCTTTCACTTCGCATTGATTATATTCCATAATAATCTTGAAAATGTAATATCTTAAATGTGATATCTTAAATCTTAATTAGTGATGATAAATATTTGTATCCTCTTCCAAGCACGGCGGCGACAGTGGTAGAGACCTGCAAAAGGTGGCGGGGCTTTTTTCCTCCGTGTCCACTCCGGTGTGATAATCAGTATATGATTAAAATATTTGTGCTGAGTAGCAATATGGAGTGTATAAGAGTTCTGTGTTTTGTTTTTACCTAAGGGTTGGCCTCTATTTATAGGGATGGTCTGTAGTTATTGATGACGGGTGTCCCTTCATCTCCCTTATTTGATAACGGGTGTTCCTTCATCTCCCTCATTATTAGGAGCTAATGAGGGATGTTTCATTTTTCCAATTGTTGAGTGTTGTTTCATCTTCCCGATAACTGTTGGTAACTGCCATTCCATAGGTCGCATGTCCGCTAACCTGATAACAGTTGAGTTATTGCAGTCTATCTGTCAGAAGCGTGCTCATGAGACCAACAAGGCGGGCGACCCGGTGAGGTAGACAAATCGTTGAGGCGGGCGTGCCAAGACGTGCCACCATAAGTAAATAACATATAGCAGCTTGTCATTATTTATATCAGCATAAGCCCCTTTACTTTTCATAGACTGTCTTCAATGGAAAGTAGAAATAATCTACCAGACATGTTTCTTTCTAAATTTTTCAGACAAAGATTCATCGCCTTGATTTTTGGATAGAGGCTCATTGGCCTTGTTTTTCAGACAGATGCTCATCGCCTTGTTTTTAAAATAGAGGCTCATCGCCTCGATTTTTAAACAAAAGCTCATCGCCTTGTTTTTCAGACAAATGCTAATCGCCTTGATTTTTAGCAAGACTCGTTGCCTAGCCTTGTTTTTTAGTAAGACTCGTAACCTAGCCTTGTTTTTTAGCAGGACTTGTAGCCTAACTTTGTTTATTAAATAATAGCTATCGCCTTGTTTTTCAATGTTGGCTATCACCTTAATTTTTAAATAGTGGCTATCGTCTCGATTTTTAAACAAAGGATCATCGCCTTGTTTTTCAATGGTGGCTATCACCTTGATTTTTAAATAGTGGCTATCGCATTGATTTTTAAACATATGCTCATCACTTTGTTTTTTAATGGTGGCTATCACTTTGATTTTTAAATAGTGGTTATCGCCTTGATTTTTAAATATAGGCTCATCGCATTAATTTTTTTTTGGTAGTATTAGCTTGGCTCTTTGGGCGAGCTCGCCTCACCTCGGTTGAGCTCGCCTTGTCTCAATTTATTTTGGGCGAGCTCGCCTCTGATTGGGGGAGCTTGCCTTGCGTAAATTTTTTTATTTTTTTATTTTTTTACCTTGGCTTGGCTAGCTCGCTTGGTTGGCTCGCCTCGGCTTAGGTGAGTTCGCTTCGTCTTGGGTGAGCTCGCCTTGGATTTTTTTTTTTAACTTAGCTCAACTAGCTCGCATTGTTGGCTCGCCTTGGCTTGGGCGAGGTTGCCTCGTCTTAGGTGAGCTCGCCTTGGCAATTTTTTTTTAACCTTGGCTCAGCTAGCTCGCCTGGTTGGCTCTCATTGGCTTTGGCGAGGTCGCCTCGTCTTGGGTGAGATAGACTCTATTATTTCGAGATTTAGGCTCATCCCGAATCTTCCATTTGTTAGACTCAGGTTCATTTCGATCTTTCATACTTTTGGTAATGAGATATGCTTCTTCAACGTCCACATATTTATTCTCTTTCTTGAGTAACTCATGCATCGTATCCAGGCTGGTCTTTGGAGAGTGACATCTTAAAAGGACAACTTCGAGTTCCACTCATCATGGCAGTGACTACAGCAGACATCTGTAGATCTTTGATTCCTAGCGTGGCTCTATTGAACCAGACAATAAAATCTTTCAGCAATTCGTCCTTGTCCTATGTCAATTGCATTAGACTGATAGCAGTTTTCTTAACACGTTTGCTACTGGCAAAGTGTGCAGAAAACTCTTGGAAAAATTATCAAATGTACTGATCGATTTTGGAGGAAGGGTGGCTACCCAGTACCTGGCCTCCCACCTAAGTGTTGGCGGAAAAGGCCTACATATAATCGCATCAAGGGTGGCTTGCAACCTCATCAAGTCAACAAAAGTCCTGAGGTGATCGACAGGATCAGAGGATCCGTCGTACTTCTCCACCTTTGAACTATTTGAAGTCTCGTGGCAAGGGGACTGCCATCACTTCTAGGAAAAAAGGATCTTCTTCCAACACCATAGATTGTTGCCTACTACTTTTGTTGGACATAGCCTCAGCTATTTTGCGACCCATCATTTTTTCTAATCGCTGTTCCAGACTTAACACTTGTGTCTCAACCAGCGTAGGCGTGGGCATCCATGACGGTTGCCTCTAGTGTAGATTTGGACCAGATGTCAATGAATGGAAGTAGGGTGCGGAAGGTGGAGCCAAAGAAACTGGAGTCAGCGGTGGAGCTATCGTTAGCGGTGTTTCTATTGCTGGAAAGTTAGGAGTAAAGGGAGGAGGTGGTGAGGGCCCTATCGGTGGAGGGCTAGGACCCTGGGACGGAACCCCTAGTGGTAAATATCCTACCGGCAGAAGGTTAGGATCCTGTGGTAGCTGAGAAACTGCAGCGTTCCGATCTTGGAGTAAAGTAGTTAAGGTTGCCACCTTAGCTTGCAGTGCCGCAAGTTGAGTGGCAGAGGCAAATTCTTTTTGTGGATGATTAGTGGCAGTGTTACACTCGGTGTCTACATCCCCAATGGGGGCTGGTGGAGCGGTTACATTCGTAGCTCTTCTAGTTCAGGCCATGACTTATTGTGCTTTCCTACAGATGGTGCCAAATGATGATAAATATTTTTCTTCTCCTCCGAGCACGGCGGCGATAGTGGTGGAGACCTACAAGAGGTGGCAGAGATTTTTTCCTTCGTGTCCACTCCGGTGTGATAATCAGTATATGATTAAAATATTTGTGCTGAGTAGCAATATAGAGTGTATTAGTGTTGTGTGTTTTGTTTTTACCTAGGGGGGTTGATCTCTATTTATAGGGATGACCTGTAGTTATTGATGATGGATGTACCTTCATCTCCCTCATTTGATAATGGGTGTCCCTTCATCTATCTCATTATTAGGAGTTAATTAGGGATGTTTCATCTTTCTAATTATTGAGATATGTTTCGTCTTTTCGATAACTAGTGGTAACTGTCATTCTATGGGTCGCTTGCCTGACTAACCTGATGATAGTTGGGTTATTGCAATCTATCTGTCAGAAGCGTGCTCATAAGACCAATGAGGCGGGCGAGCCGGTGAGGTTGGTGAATCGTTGAGGTGGGCGTGCCAAGACGTGCCACCATAGGTAAATAACATATAGCAGCTGTTATTATTTATATCATCAATTAGCATTGAAAAACCCATGTATATTTTGAACAAAATGAAGATAAGATTAATTAATTATTAAATTATTTAAGTATTTAAAATATGGATAATTAAATTAAAATGCATTGAAAAATTAATTTTTGCAATAATAACAAAACTTTAAAAATATAGATTTAGACTTATTATTTCAACGTGCATTGATTGTTTTCCATAATAATTTTGAAAATGCGATCTCTTAAATCCTAATTAGTATTGGAAAATACATGCTTTTTTTTACCAAAACAAAGATAAGATTAATTAATTTAATTAATTAATTAAATATTTTAAATATAGATAATTAAATTAAAATGCATAGAATAAAAAAAAATTTGTAATGATAACAAAACTAAATTAGTTTTTACAATGATAACTAAATTAGAAGGTAGATGAAGGGACTCCAATTGGAAAAAAAAAAAAAAAAATCAAACGACTATTAAATGTAGTATTTGAAATGAACATTTAATGGCTATTCAAAAAATCCATTCCCGGAAATTGGAAAAAATAAAATAAAAATTTGTGCGTATGATTGCAATAATTGAATTTGGGTGGAAAGAAAACGAATTCTAGAGAATTGAATTACCAAAAACTTGTTAGTTGGAAAATATGTGTAAAAAAAAGTAAATTTTACCTAGAAAATAAAACCCTCCCCCCCCTAAGAAAACGTTTTCTTGATTTTCAAGGAAAATGCGATCATTTATGTAAATGAGAAAATGTTTTACCTGGAAAAAAATGACTATCAAACACCTTTGTAGTTAAAAAATAGGTGGAAAAAAGTTTTTTTCGTGAAAAAATGTGGCTATCAAACCCACTAGGCTTTTTCCATGAAAGAATACTTACAATCAAACGCAGCTTAAATAGAAAAGTTAATTTGGGTGGAAAAATAGATTTTAACGGCACTTTTGTTATATATATATATATATATTAGCCAAATACGATTAATTAAAAAACATCTATTTTGTATAAAATAGAAAGTGTGAGCATGTCATTTCGACATTGTCGACATGCTAGTTCTCTCGTGAGTAACTTGCAATATATTTCACGGTGTTTCTTTTCCAATCTCACGTGTAAAATTAACTGACTTATCTGTATATACTATACATGGTTAGAAGATAATTAATTATAAAAAAAAAAAAGATTAATCTACTTTAAGGTCCAAATTTCCTCTCACAACATCTGGATATAAATGCCAATTAATGTGCCAACTCTGAATAAATGCAAAGTTATTACTCCATTAGTCTATAGGCTGATTTCGTTTTTCACACGATTAAAATATTTGAATTAATGTTATTGAAAAACAAAATTATACAATATTTATTTTATTTTATCCTTATTTAAGTACTATCAATTCCTAGTATATTTGAAAGAGTACAAGTTTATTTTCGTTCATAACAAATTACATTCAATAAGAATATAAATGAAAAAATCAAATACACCATCAACAAAGTAAGTGACTATAATTTAGACGAACAAATAAGAAAAATCAACTTATATAAATGAGACCAAAGAAGTACTTGTTACACACATTTTACAAAGTATGTGCAATTTGGCCCCCAGGGGCATAGGCAAGTTGGTAAGGCCTGAGGTGACGTGGGAAGAAATCATCCGACAACGTAAGTTCGATTTCCGTGTGGTGCAGATTTTCACTGAAATATTGTGGGGGTCTGTCATGGGGGTTGGTCTGTTGGTTCTCTCCCTTAGGTCCCTACCACTCGTGCACGTCCCTCGATTTACAACCCGCTTTGGTTAAGAGGCCCGTGACATAGGTGGTGGTGGTGGTGGTGGTGGTGGTGGTGGGGAGGGGGGGCTTCGCCGTCGGGACTTTCCCCTTATCAGAAGTATGTGCAATCTGAACCATTCATAGTTCATACATGATACATCATTCTCATCTCTACGTGCATGGTATTTAGGATTTTGATACGAGGGAATTGGACAAACTATCACCTTCCAGAAGTATATTTTAACATATGCCTACTTTTATAACATCTGACAAATTGACTAAATTTTAAAAATTTGGACAAAATTACCCCTAGATGACCAATTGGATATTTATTATATCCATTTTTTTTTTATCTTTCTACTCTAACTCTTTCTCTCTATAACTTAAATACTCTCTCTCCTCACTTCCTCTACCATCGTTGTCGTCATTAAGATCAATTTCTCACTTCCCTTTGTTTGTGGTCAGATTCTCTCATTTTTTTTTACAAATTCAAATACATTATCAAATCTGTCATTGGTTTTTGAAGTCGAACAATTTGAAACTTTTTAAGTCTGTTATAAGCTATAAAAATTTGAGAAAATTAGTGTATTTTTGCTTTAAATTACATAAAACTTAAATTTGAGATAATATATCTCTATTTTTTTCGATATATATTTTATTTTGTTGGATAATTTTTTTTGATTTAGTTTATATATTAGTGGATTGAATTAAATATTGAGTTTAATTTACAAATTTTGTCGACCTAATTTATTGGTATATTTAATTTGTAGTCGATGTATGGAAAATGAAATCGGTTATATTTGGTCGAAAACAGATATAAAAATGAACACAAAACAATGGGCATAGAACTTGTCTCTTCGTCAACAAAATGGCACAAATTTGTGCCCATTTTGTCATCGTTTCGTCCCATCGACGCAAAAATTATTTCATTGTCGATAATTTGGACCAAACTATTGATCTTTAAAAAAATTCAAATGTAGATTTTCAGATTTATTTGTCGATATTTTCTCTTAAAAAAAATCAATTGTTGATTTTTTTTACTGATCTATAGATTTTTGGACTGATAGTTTCTTTTAGAAACTATTGTATAACTGTCAACTATCGTTAAATCTTAATCACACAAAAAGTGGTCACTTTTACTAAAGAGTATATTTGAAATTTTACATCTAAAAAATGACATATTTACAAATGTTATCAAAAGTTGTCGTATTTTTAATCTACTATTTACTTTTGGGCATATTTCAAAATTCTCCTTCTGATATCCCCATTTTTTTTCATTTTTCTTTATACTTTAATTTTGCTAAAAGTATTAAAATAAGCATTAGTTCTCTCTTCGCTTATAAAATTGAGATATTTATTTTTAGAGATTAGATTATGCGTCTAAAATGATATTAGAATAGTTCAAATTTTAGAGTTGATCTTTTATGAAACTTATTACGCCTCTTAATAACGTATCCAAATGATGTATGACATGTAACCTTAGTTGTCAACTCAGCTCCAAGCAAGATTGACCACATAACGACACTGGGAAGATGTCTTTAGTTCATGTGAACTGCCTCTGCTAAGTAGTCCGGAGCATTAAGTGAAAACTAGACTGACGTGATATTGATGGGACAACTATAATAATGTCCTGTTAATGTGTCACAGACAAAGAGTGTAAATAGTCCCAGACGAACCAGTGAGAAAGATCCCCTTTGTGTCCAATAAAATGCTTTAGCTCAAATAAAGAACTCACTTAATGAGTAATGGTGAATGCGATACTCATCCTAGGAAAACCAATGAACGAGCAGATGGAGATAGCAAAAAATGTTGGATTAATTCAAGGAAACACTGACCACCCGAAATATGGCTAATTCAATGAACCAATTACCTCCCAATTGCAAATGCTACTTTTGCAAAAATAATTCACTTGACATATCTTCATTGATTTAGCACTCTTTAAATAGAGATAAAATGTACAACCATTACGTAACACTAACCAACTAACACGATGATGTCTAATAATTAGCAAAAAATTATGGCCATTACAACTCCTATAACTAAAAAAAATAAAAAAATCCTACAATTGCAAAATATAAATTATAATATAATAAATTTTGTAAAAACTAAAATAGGCTCGTAACACCCACAAACGAAACACTGTACAATTTGAGTTGACACATGGATGTGAGAGTTGATTGTAACATAACACTTGACATAGACATAATACTCGACAATGGCATTTCACCTAGCACCGTACTATTTTTCTCTAAATATTTCCTAACATCATATCACCACAAGATAAGAAGACATAACAAATACATAAACACTTTCATTTTTTTTTACTTAGTTTCCATGACGTTCTAACTTGACTTTCAATGTGGAAACGGTCGTGCCCTCACGTAGGGGTAGCTGTATTAGCTAACCGAGTCTTATTTTGTATGTTATCGTGAAATCAAACATATATTTTTCTAATCAAGGAGTAAGACCCAATTTTGAAGTCAACATATTATGTAGAAAAGTTTCCATACGAAGGATTGACCTTCGAGTTTGGTGTTGCTTCATGTTTTCTTAACATCAAGTGGAAATCGATACCATAATTTCCTCTAGCCAAACTCGACTAGCGTCTATTTAGCTATGGTTATTATGAGAAAAAACTAGCTTTACCCATAGACTATGTCTATTGTACTGATCAACATTATCGACAGATTTCTGATAGCAATTTTTTGTTGAACTTTAGTGAGCGAGGTAGAGAAATATTTTACTGGTAAACTAAGAGTATGTTTGGTAAAGATTTTTGTAGATTATAAACAATAGGTCCTACAGAATGTGTGAGTGGATAAAATTTGTGAGTCCTACAAAATGTGTAGATAAAAATGAGTTTTGACCAACTTATAAGTGCTTATGACAAATATACTCTAAATAAAACAACAACATTTTGTTAAGCTATTGGCCAAACTTCGAGGAAATTACACTCATTACTTACACTTTTAAAAATAATTTTAAAGTTACAGTCTGTATGTTTTTATTTATTTTAAAAATACTATGTAATTATTTTATATTGTATTTATTTAAATTAATTAAACTCAAATTTTTAATTCCAAGTCATAATAAAATACACCAACATTATCACCTCTCCTCATTCTTTACACGCCTCCCACCACCACCACCACCACCACCACCACCACCACCACCACGACGACGATCGAGTAATCTACTCAAACCACTGTAAAAAAATCCAATCACTACCACTAACTAAGGCACCTGACCCAAAATCCATCTCTAGTCATAGACCATCGCCAAAAAGCACTACCAAATCTAGATCTAAAATTTCATCTTCGGTCGGACTGTTATCACGACACACCATCACAACTGTAATCCACCATCGGCATAAAGACCGCCATCACCGTTGCCAAACTAGTATCACAACCTACAACCATCACTGAGATCTACCACCATCATAAAGTTCACTGCCAAATCTGGATCTGGATATGGTATCACGACTGCGACCCACAACCACCGGTGGAGATGGTTTGTGATATTAGATTTTTTGGTTGTTTAAATCTATTTTATTTTTGTAGCTTCAGATCTGATGTTTTACTTTGTAAGATTGGATTTATTTGGTGGTTTTTGTGGTTGTGGTGGTGGAATAGGAGGCGGTTTTGACTGAGTTTTGTGGGTGCAGATGTGGTGGTGGCAATGACTATGTAACATAGTTTGTTACAAGCGTTACACTTTGTGTAATGACTGTGTCGATGGTGGTGGTGATAATGGTGTGTGTGTAACATAGTTTGTTACACGTGTTACAAATGTTATACTTTGTGTAAGATGATTTGTACAAATGTTATACTTTGTACAATGGCGATGGTGGTGATAGAGATGACGGTATAACATAGTTTCCTATAAATGTAACATAAATGTAACAAAAAAGTGTATTTTCGTTACAAAAAAAAATAGATATTATTGTAAAAAAATAAATTTTGGTCTTAAAAAATACAATAAATGAAACGGTATTTTTGTTTTTAAAAAAAGGATAAAAATTACCAAACTTCTGGGTCGCAATAGATTGTACGTGTGGCAATTTATGGGCTCAAGATGGGACAAAGCCAAGAGGAAATGTTGAGATGGAGCAATCTAGGCAGGAGGCAATTTTACCGATCCAATCCTTGGTGAATTGTACTAAGCCCAATAAAGATAGCCTTCAATCAAGTGCAAATAATGCCAATCCATGCCCAACAAATAATAATGCCTCTACATTTCATAATGGGTTTTTTTACAGATATGGTTAAGATAAAATATTAATTATCAATATTACTGGATGAAAATAAAATAATATGTATATACCTTTTTCCATTTGAAAAAATTCTGTTTTGCTGGATAATGAAATCAGTCAATTACTCTATTTACCCAACTAATTGTTTAATCAGTTACAAATAGAAGGAAAAAAATCCACCAAATCTTCTCCTAAATTCCAAATTAAGACAAACTGAATCAGTTTGAACAACATCGAGTGGGTATCAAATGCCATTTACCAAAATTATCCATTTCAACGTTGATGTAAAAATTTGTATCTATCATTTGGTTTCACGAAGACGAAGGTAGAAAAATCTGGAATCATATATCAAGAACAACCAATATTTTGGTAAAATATAAACCTTGCTCACCGTTTTTGTTGAAGATGAAGAAGAAACGGAATCCGGAATCTAAGCTTGGGTAAGTAATCCTAACTTAAAATTTAATACAAATAGAATCATTTTTCTTCAACAAGAAGGAGTATCAACAACCATATATCACATTATCCAGTTTTCTGAAAAATGTACACATTTTGTTCTTCGTTTGTCTCAGATTAAGATGAATTAGCAGAATCTAGAAGCACATAGAAAATACATCCAAATTTCTGGTAAATAAGAAACCTCAGCCAAGCTTTTTCTCGAAGAAGAAGAAGAAACAGTGACCGGATATGTGACTTGGTAAGTAATATATAATTCCAAATAGTAACCCGAATCTGTGACTTGGGTGATGTGTATTACAATACTGATTTATACACGGTTAATTTGTTATAGATGTAATGCAAAAATTGGGTAAAATTATGAATATTGAGTACTATATCATCCAAGGTATATAATTTCCATCGTATTTAAATTTGCATAATGATGAACTTGGCCTCACATTGTAGTTATTTGTTTGATGAAATTTGACATGTGGGAAGAGATTGTTAGATGGTTTATTGAGTCTGTTTGATTAACAATGATTATATTATCACAAATGTTGTAATTTATTAATTTTATGAACAATTGGATTGATGTTGTATGTATTATAGCATTGTAAATGGCTGAGATTGATGTAATGAGTTAACGTGACCATATAACTTGGTAATTCACAACATATGTTTGATCTATTGTAAAAGTCTAATGCAGGTTATGGGATTCATAAATGTTTTGGTACATTACGATGGTCGATGGGATCAATCACAGAGTTACAATGATTACTCGATTATTGGAATAGTCATACCATTGGATTGTAGATATAGTAAGTTAGTTGATATGATAATGATGGAATTGAAAAAAGACCATTCACAGTATGCCGTATCCGTTTACTATCAAGTTTTGGGGGATGGTCCTATGATAAAAATATGCAATGATAGTTCATTGTATTTTTAGATATATATCAAGAAGAGTGAAATTGATTTGACAAAATTTGCATTATGTGTTGACTTTGAAATGGTAGCATCTAATGAAGATAGGATGAACAACTTGGGGGTTCAAGTTTCAGGTGATGATAACTGCATGATTACATACGATAATAGGTCTCAACAAGATACATATGGGTGTTTAGAGAATTCATCTGTGCCAAGGTTGCCAACAATCAAAGAGATGGGTAATGATATTTGTGAAAGTACAGCATGTGCCGAACAACTTACTGAAGAGATTGATGTCAATAGAATCTCCCGTCCAAGTATAGAGAATGTTAAGATGAATGCAATTTTCAGGAATAAGGAGTTGTTAACAACAAGTATAGTTTTGCATGCAATTCATTATAGATTTCAATTGAAAGTATACAAATCAGATAAGAATGACTACGTGCTAAAGTGCTTGTACAATAACTGTCAGTGGGGTCTTAGAGCATCGATATTTGGCTGTACAACAATGTTCAAAATTAAGAAAATTAAGAATAGACACATGCTCATTGATGTATCATTGGGAGATCATAGACAAGCAACATATTCAATTATCGCAAATTGCATCAAGTACAAGTTTGTGTCTGCACTAACAGTTTACACCCCAAATGATATTGTGAGATATGATGAAAAGTTACGGGGTATCAATTAGTTACGAGAAGGCTTGGAAAGCTCATGAGCATGCATTGGAAATGATAAGGGGAGATCCTGAGATTTCATATGGGAGGCTACCAGCGTACTACATATTCTTAAGCAAACAAATCCAGGTTCGTACATGAGAATAGAAACAGACGAAAGTAACATATTCATGTTTTGTTTTGTCGCATTTAGAACATCTATAGAAGGATGGAAATACTGCAAGCCCATCATTGTGGTTGATGGTACGTTTTTAACGGAAAGTTATGGAGGGACGTTAATCATAGCCTGTACACAAGATGCAAATGACAACATATTCATACTTGCATTTGGTGTGGGAGATTTGAAAAATAATGATTCATGGGATTGGTTCCTACTAAGACTGAAAGAAGCGTATGGAGAGCGTGACGGTTTAGTTATCATTTCTGATAGGCATAGTAGTATAAAAAATGCTGCTGAGAACGTTTACCCAACGACGATGCACGTGGTCTGTTGTTATCATCTGTTTCAGAATTTGAAGTCGTAATTCGGTAAGAAAGGCAAGTTCATTAGGCAACCATTCAACGCAGCTGCCAGAGCTTACACGGAGGCTGAATTTGAAACACAAATGAGGCTCTTGGACATCATTGACGATCGTATACGGAGATACCTTGTAAGTTATACAATAAATGAAAAATTAAACTTATTCCTATGCAATTCATTTATGTTAACTGTTGAAATAAATTTGTAATGCTATAGTATGATATAGGGTACCAAAAGTGGTCCAGGGCTTACATGACCACAAATAGGTACTCGACAATGACGTCAAACATTGTAGAGTCGGTTAATTCAGTCATCAAATCGGCAAAAGACTTCCCTATAGAGGCTTTGTTGGATTCTATGTGCTGTACAGTGCAAATGTGGTTTTTCAAGAATTGAAATGACGTGAAGTCTACTTTCACAAGACTTGGGACTAGGTATAAGACTATGATGAGAGACAGGTCAATGCAATCAGTAACTATGGAGGTATTGGATAATATTTTACTTTTGAACAATGAACTTTAGATTTTCATTATTAATGATTGTGTTGTAAAAGTAAAATAAATAATATTTGTATACATTAGAAGTAAGAATATCCTTTTAATTTATGAATTGATTCCCAACAGGTGTTACCATCGATCGATAATATGTATCACGTGAACGATGAAACAACCTCGTACATGGTGAGGATCGATGAGAGGTCTTGTTCATGTAGACGTTTTCAAATCGATGAAATACCATGTCCACATGCAATAGCGGTACTTGGTAAAAAAAACTTTTCTATCTACGACTACGCCCACCTTATTTTAGCAAGGAATCATATCTTGGCGCCTATAGCGGTACAATTTATCCTCTTGGGAATAAATCTTATTGGAATGCACCGAATGTTGTTGAGAAAATGGTAGTGTTGGCACCTATATCAAAGAGAAGATCTGGAAGACCACATGAAAAAAGATTATGTTCAGTATCCGAGATGAAGAGATCATCAAGATGTAGTCGTTGTTCAGAATACAGTCACAATAGAACAAGATGCAAAATTCCAATATCGTTAAACAATATCAAGGAAAGGAAACAAATGGCAACCACTCGTAATAATATGGAAGTAACAAGTCTACATATTCGTGGCTATTAGTTAAATATAGTTTTATCTATTGATTTATATTGAATTTTATCTATGCAGGCAAGGGACAATAAACGCGTTGCTACAGAAGAATCTATTCGTATAAATTCTATTAAATAATAGGAATGATAATGTAATAGTATTTTGACATAATATTATATTTATATGATTAATTTCCATATGGGGCTTGTAAGTAAACAACTTTTTCTCAATAAGTCTGGATGTTATCCTATTCATGTTTGATAATTAATGAAATTTCTAGTAAATTTGAAAAATTGTTACCTATGTAATTTGTGAATATCACATTCTGTTAATGTGATGAGTACGCTGCATTAAGGAACATGGAATAAATGTGTTTTAATGGCACTACAATCTGATGTACTATGTCTATTTAATTTTGAGCAATCTGGTTGCATACCAATTATTGATGAAATGATTGATTTACAAATTGTCAATGAATTGTATGGATATGAGAAAACTTAGAATCATCTTCTCTCTATCATCTAGTAATGTTTTGTTAAATACTTCACAACCATTGTTCAACAAAATATCACTCTTCACTTTGACCGAGAAATGTAACTTACTCCACTCCCGAGGATTTCTTTCGGTCAACCAATGGTAGGCCTCATGATGCGAGCCATGGACCGGCGAACCATGGACCGACCAGCAAGGACTCAATACATATTCCGATAGGAACATTAACGAGATCAAGAGCTAAGAAGATCAAAGAAGACATGCAAGGTCTTGTTCAAGCTGCGTGGGCTGAAACCGATATCAAAAGTCCGATATCAACCTTGGTAAACTTGATTCAAGCTAAGGACTACATTGGAAATATATCAGAGTCTAATGGGAGATTGGGGAACCAAAAGGAGCGTGAGACAAAGTTGAAGGACCAAAATGCAGATATGACAAAAATCTGCGTAGAGGGTCAGGGAAAATAACCATGCGATTACATGGTTATAGAGGGCTGCGATCGCAAGAGTGGCTTTTCAAAAGCAGAATGTTTTGGAGTCAAACCATGCGATCGCAAGGGTCATGCCTATGCGATCGCAAGCTATGATTTTTGGAGGAATCCGGATTTTGGCAAGTTTTAGTTTCTTTTTTCGTTTAGGAATCTTAATTTTAATTAGTTTACTTAATTTCAATTAGGTTAGGATTCTTTCCATGTTTACTATATAAGCACCTTTTCATTGTAAACATAAGACAATTACGTTTTTTGTGAGATATCACTTTCTTCTGAGTTCTTAATTGAACTAACCTAAACTTATCAAAGAATTAGCATCTCTTTATGGCGTTCATAACTCTGGTTCGTTGATTCAAGAATTCATCGGGTCAAATTCTTACGGCTAGATTTTAGCTTTCTTAGGGTTCAGATCAAACCTTTTGTTGGTTCCGAGATTTAATTCTTCGCAGGTTCGCATCAGTTGGTATCAGAGCTTTGGCTCTAAAATCAGGTTCTATCTTTAAATTTTTGTTTCATCAGATTCATCTTGAATCATATAAAAAAAATCTCTTTCATCATTCACCCTCTCTAAGAATTGTTCGTGCATGATCCATACATGCACCAAAGTTAATTATTTCTAGTTCTTGCTTTGTGATTCTTTTTTTTTGTCTTGCGTTGAATTGAAAAAAAAAATGAAAATTCGTGAAAAATTCAAGAAACGAGTTCTTTGAGATTCTTGTCATAAATTATCATCCGGTACTTATTTCTTGTTCTTGTTTCCTTTCATCTTTATTCTTTCCATTGTCCTTCTTGTTCTTGTTCTTAAACGCCGCGGGAGTCGAAATTCTTGATTGAGTTTAGATAGTTCCTTAGAGAACTTGGTAAGAAACACAAGAGTGAAAAAAGGCAAGAGTTGTGAGATTATTATCGATATAGAGCGAAAACGAGTGCAAACACGTGAGGCGAGATTTCTTTTCTTTACTTTTTATTTATTTATTATTATTCAGTTTTTTTTACAAAAAAGTGTCTAATCACGAAGAAACCACCACTGGGAGTGAAAACAACCAGTTCTTCTTGTTAAGGGCCATGCAACAACAATTCGATCGAATTAACGTGGTGTTTGACAAGATGAGAGAGAGTAATAATGCGTTAAAGGTTACGGTGGAAAAACATAATACAATGTTTACAACCTTACTAAGAGAACAACAACCTGGGGTTGCTCATGATAGGAGACAGGGTAGGTAGTATCATAGCCCTATGGCAGATTTTGAGAATGAGACTGTAGTAGGGAGTGAGGATGGTTAAGCCTATAACTATGGGACTGAGATGGGTAGAATGAGACGTCGGGGAGATAGGCGTGAAAGACCACCTAGGGCGGTTGATTATAGAGGTCAAGGTGGGGTAGATAGAAACTTTGGAAATATTAAATTGAAAATACCTTCATTCCAAGGCAAGAATAATCCCGACGCCTATTTAGAGTGGGAAATGCATATGGAATTAATCTTTGATTGTCATAACTATTCTGAAGAAAAGAAGGTCAAATTAGCAGTAATTGAGTTCATCGAGTATGCTATCATGTGGTGGGATCAATTAGTGACCAATAGAAGGACAAATCATGAAAGGACTGTGGAAACTTGGGATGATTTAAAAGCTCTCATGAGGAGGAGATTTATACCTAGTCATTACCATAGGGACCTCTATCAAAAATTACAGAGCCTTACTCAAGGTTCAAGTAGTGTAGAGGATTACCATAAGGAGATGGAGATGGCTATGATTAGGGCTAACATCGAGGAGGATAGGGAGGCTACCTTAGCTAGGTTTTTGAATGGATTAAATAGAGATATAGCCAATATAGTTGAGTTACAACATTATGTGGAGTTGGAGGACATGGTGCACATGGCTATGAAGGTAGAAATGCAGTTGAAACGAAAGGGGACAGCACGGTATTCTTCGGGATCTAACCCTTCCTGGAAACCATGGTGGGATAGTAATGACAGGGGTGAGATGACTGTTTCAAAGGGGAAGACCGAACCACCTAAGGGAACCAATGTAGTACCTACAAATAACAAACCCAAATCAGATTTTCAACCTTCTAGGAATAGGGATATTAAATGTTTTAAATGTTTGGGTGTCTGGAACATTGCATCACAATGCCCAAACCGAAGGGTAATGATTTTGCGTGACAATGGAGAGGTGGTATCTGAGGTTGAGAGTGATAGTGATGAAATGCCTGAATTGGAGGATATTGGAGTAGAATACCCGGTAGAAGGTGAAGCTCTAGTTGCAAGGCGAGCTCTTAATGCACAAATTAAGGTAGATGATATGGAGCAGCAGAGAGAGAACATAATTCATACTAGGTGCTAAGTTAATAACAAAGTGTGTAGTCTGATAATTGATGGGGGGAGTTACACCAATGTAGCTAGTACCACACTTGTCGAGAAACTAGGTTTGTCCATGATAAAACACTCTAGGTCTTATAAGTTACAATGGCTGAATGAATGTGGGGAGGTCAAGGTTAACAAGCAAGTTTTAGTGAGCTTTAGTATTGGGAAGTATACTCATGATGTGATGTGTGATGTGGTCCCTATGCATGCTGGCCATCTTTTGTTGGGTAGACCTTGGCAATATGATAGGAAAGTGATACATGATGGGTTTCAGAATAGGTACAGCTTTGTCAAAGATGGACAACCAGTTACTCTTGTCCCTTTATCACCAAAACAGGTTTATGAGGACCAATTGAAATTAAAAGACGGTGCGGATCAAAAGAAAAAGAGTGAGTTAGAGGCACAAGAACAATAGAGGAGGGAAGAAAAAAATGAGAGTGTGGCCGAAAATAATTTAAAATCACAAGAGAAAACAAAAGTGAGTTTCTTTGCAAAAGAAAGAGAGATTAAGAGGGCCATCGATCGAAAGTCAACCATTGATTTTGCTAGTATACAAGGAGTCCAACCTTGTAATTAGCAACATTAACCACTCCCTCCCCAGTTTAGCTATTTCTTTGTTATAGAAATTTGAGGACGTGTTTCCTGAAAAGATGTCTAGTATCTTACTACCCATTCTAGGCATCGAACATCAAATTGACTTTGTACTCGGCACTGTTATTCCAAATCGCCCAACATACAGAAGTAATCCAGAAGAGACCAAGGAGCTTCAAAGGCAAGTTGAGGAGTTGATGGGCAAAGGATATGTGAGAGAGAGCATGAGTCCATGTGCAGTGCCAGTGCTACTTGTACCCAAAAAGGATGGGACTTGGAGAATGTGTATTGATTGTAGGGCAGTCAATAACATAATGGTAAAGTATCGTCATCCCATACCTAGATTAGATGATATGCTTGATGAGTTGCATGGATTTTGTATTTTTAGTAAAATTGATCTTAAGAGTGGATACCACCAAATAAGAATGAAAGAAGGAGATGAATGGAAAACTGCTTTTAAGACTAAATATGGGTTGTATGAGTGGTTAGTAATGCCTTTTGGTTTAACTAATGCCCCAAGCACTTTTATGAGATTAATGAACCATGTTTTACGTGCTTTCATAGGCAAATTTGTGGTAGTCTACTTTGATGATATTTTAGTATATAGTAAGAACTTGGATGAGCACATTGAACAGTTGCTTTGTGTGCTTAATGCCTTAAGGCATGAAAAATTGTATGCTAATCTTAAAAAGTGTACCTTTTGCATGAAACAAGTTTTTTTCCTTGGTTATGTTGTTAGTACAAATAGTATTGAGGTCGATGAAGAAAAGATTAAGGCCATTAAGGATTGGCCAACGCCAAAAAGTGTTACTGACGTGAGGAGCTTTCATGGTTTGGCTAGTTTTTATAGGCGTTTGTTAAAAATTTTAGCACACTAGCTACACCACTCACTGAAATTGTAAAGAAAAGTGTTGGGTTTAATTGGGGCCTTGATCAAGAAAATGCTTTTAATATTATTAAAGATAGATTGTGTTCTGCACCTGTGTTAGCGCTACCTAACTTTAACAAAACTTTTGAGATTGAATGTGATGCTTCAGGCATAGGTATTGGAGCTGTGTTAATGCAGGAGAAACGACCAATTGCCTATTTTAACGAAAAATTAGGTGGGGCTGCCTTGAATTACTCAATATATGACAAGGAATTGTAAGCTTTGGTGAGAGCCTTGGAGACTTGGCAACATTACCTATGGTCGAAGGAGTTTGTTATCCATACCGATCATGAGTCCCTAAAGCACCTGAAAGGACAAGGTAAGCTGAATAGGCGGCATGCCAAGTGGATAGAATTTGTCGACACTTTTCCTTATGTCATTCACTACAAACAAGGTAAGGAAAATGTTGTGGCTGATGCGTTGTCTAGACGGTATACCTTCATTGCTACTTTAAATGCCAGATTATTAGGATTTGAGTATGTTAAGAACTTATATACTAATGATAATGATTTTGCTGGTATGTATGGGGCATGTGAGAACAATACTTTTGGACAATTTTATAGATTAGATGGCTACTTGTTTAAAGCAAATAAATTATGTGTGCCTTTTAGTTCTTTATGTGCGTGAGGCACATGGAGGAGGCTTAATGGGACATTTTGGTGTGAGGAAAACTTTGGATGTATTACATTAACATTTCTTCTGGTCTAAAATGAGACGTGATGTAGAAAGATTGTGTGCAAGATGTGTCACATGTAAACATGCTAAATCTAGAGTCTTATCTCATGGTTTGTATACCCCTTTACCCGTACCTAACGAGCCTTGGATAGATATCTCTATGGACTTTGTATTAGGCTTGCTTAGGTCAAGACAAAATAAGGATTCAATTTTTGTAGTTGTTGATAGGTTCTCTAAAATGGCGCATTTTATATTTTGCAATAAAACAGATGATGCTACTAACATTGCTGAATTATTTTTTCGAGAAATTGTCCGATTACATGGTGTTCCAAAAAGTATTGTATCTGATCGAGATGTTAAATTTCTTAGCTACTTCTGGAAAGTCTTGTGGGGTGAGTTGGGGACTAAGTTGTTGTTTTCAACTACTTGTCACCCTCAAACGGATGGCCAAACCGAGGTAGTAAACAGAACTTTATCTACTTTATTACGTAATGTAATCCAAAAAAATCTAAAGAATTGGGAGGACTATTTGCCTTTTATTGAATTTGCATATAATAGAAGTGTACATTCTACTACGAATATGTCTCCATTCGAAATTGTGTATGGGTTTAATCCATTAACCCTTTTAGATTTGATTCCTTTACCTGTTGATGAAAGGGCTAGCTTGGATGGGCACAGGAAGGCAGAAAGGGTAAAGCAGCTCCATGAGAGTGTGCGACAACAAATTGAAAAGAAGAATAAACAGTATGCCGCCAAAGCTAACAAAGGTCGTAGACAAGTTATCTTGGAACCTGGAAATTGGGTCTGGGTGCATATGCGGAAGGAAAGGTTTTCTGCCCGTCGACGGTCTAAACTACACCCTAGGGGGGATGGACCATTTCAAGTCCTTGAACGAATAAATGATAATGCTTATAAAATTGATCTTCCAGGTGAGTTTATTGTTTCTACTACTTTCAATATTTCTTTCTCTCTTTGATGCAGGTGATGATTCGAGGTCGAATTCTTTTGAGGAAGGAGGGGATGATGCGAGCCATGGACCGGTGAACCATGGACCGACCAGCATGGACTCAATACATATTCCGATAGGAACATTAACGAGATCAAGAGTTAAGAAGATCAATGAAGACATGCAAGGTCTTGTTCAAGTTGCGTGGGCTGAAACCGATATCAAAAGTCCGATACCAACCTTGGTACATTTGATTCAAGCTAAGGACTACATTGGAAGTATACGGATTCTAATGGGAGATTGGGGGACCAAAAGGAGCGTAAGACAAAGTTGAAGGACCAAAATGCAAATAGGACAGAAATCCGCGCAAAGGGTCGGGAAAATAACCATGCGATCGCATGATTATGGAGGGTTGCGATCGCAAGAGTGGCTTTTCAAAAGCAGAATGTTTTGGAGTCAAACCATGCGATCGCAAGGGTCATGCCTATGCGATCACAAGCCATGATTTTTGCAGGAATCCGGATTTTGGCAAGTTTTAGTTTCCTTTTTCGTTTAGGACTCTTAATTTTAATTAGTTTTACTTAATTTTGAATTAGGTTAGGATTCTTTCCATGTTTACTATATAAGCACCTTTTCATTGTAAACATAAGACAATTATGTTTTTTGTGAGATTAATCAAGGTGAGGATATCACTTTCTTCCGAGTTCTTAATTGAACTAAATAAACTTATCAAAGAATTCGTATCTCTTTGTGGCGTTCATAACTCTGGTTCTTTGATTCAAGAATTCATCGGGTCAAGTTCTTGCGGCTATATTTTAGCTTCCTTGGGGTTCAGATCAAACATTTTGTGGGTTTCGAGATTTAATTCTTCGCAGGTTCACATCACCTCATCGTCAATGTCCCTAATTTGTTGCATCCACTTTCTAAAATCAGCAACAGTAGTGGCCTTCGCAGCCCGCCACAAATAATCCTTAAATATTTTACCCTTGAATCCCCGGTTGAAAAAATTTGTGTACATATGGCGTACACAAAACCTATGCTCCGCAGATGGAAACAACTCGTCTAACACATTGTGTAATCCCTTTTTCCTATCAGTCATAAAGGTCCAGTCACAATGGTTATTAATCTCTAAATCCTCGCCCAAATGGATGATGAACCATCTCCACGAAGATGTATTTTCCTTTTCAACAACTGCATATGCCACGGGGTATATGCAATCAATTGCGTCAAGTGCAATGGTTGTAAGTAGCTGACCACCATATTTATCCCTCAAATGACATATGTCAAGCCCAATCAACTTCCTACACCCTCTCACGAAACCCTCCTTGCATGCATAAAAGCATATGTAAATGCAATGGAATATTTGCTCATTTACACCTATGACCACACTAGATCCCGAGTTTGTCCTTAACACCTCCGCGGCATATGACCTCAACAACGCAAATTGCTCCTCAATTGTTCCTTCTAACAAAATTCTAGCATGTCTCCTCGTTTTCCATGCAACATTCCTACTAATATCAGTTTTTAAATCTCTCTTAACTGTAGCTATGATACTCTTTGTTTTCCAATCTGGATCAACTCTAAACGTTTCAATGTATCGATTAGCCAAGTAAAGATACGTGCAATGTCTATTGATATGGTCTCAACTGCAAGTGTGCTCAGGAGTATAAGATTTTACTTGGACCATGCTAGTACTCTTTACCTTTATCGCCCAAATCTTCCACCTATATCTTAGTTTGCAAACCGCTTGTTCCCTAGATTCATCATTTACCTTAAATTTGACATTATACCTATTCACAGCCCCGTAACTTCTCACTGCCTCCTTAAACTCTTCTATTGACCTAAGCTTCTGACCAACTACAAATTTTGGATTATGCATATCATTTTCAGCAACAAACTCTAGAAACCTATACTCACTTTTATCACCAGATTCATGTGCACTTAGCAATTCTTCGGATGAAGGGTACTCTAAATCATCTATTTCATCCTCGGCCTCTTCAATTTCATTTTCTTCGGTGACATTCTATTCGTACAACATATCGTCGTCATTGTCCAATTCATTTTCAGAATCAATGAAGTCTGGATCCGACCCCAAATCTGAGAACACAAAAACAAAAAATGGAATTAAAAAAAGTAGAAGATTTTTAATTACTAAAAAAACTCAAATAATGAAAATTATTGGTGGTTGGTCCCTGTGAAACCATCACTGCTCGGTAAAATGGAGCATACCACACAAACAACAAAACTGAGATTTTAATAAATACATGCTATTTTGAATTTGTCACAAAAATAAGGACAGAACAAGTGTAGTGTTTCCTACGAATCCGACATTGCTAAGCAATGTTCGCATACTACACACAAAAAAGCATATTCCAAAAAAAATGAGTGACCCACCTCCATGTGGTCCATCCAAATCCGACATTCTTTACTATTCAAAGAAGTTGTGGTCCTTGATTGTGGGTCAGCTGTGTCGCGGGTGCAAGGAGATGACAAATTTAGGGTTTGCAATTTGGGAATTGGGGGAAATTGTATTTAGGGGAATGGGAAATGAATTTAACCCTTGTAGCGTGTTTGTGTTTTTTTCTCCCATTCAATGGTTAAATCGTGTTTTTGGAGAGCGATTTTATGACGAGGCATGCCATGTTATATTTTTGGCAGACGTTTGGTGATACATAGGAGTTCCGTTTGACACGTGTACAAATCTGTCCAATGGGTGTTAGTGTACAGTGATTAGTGAGTAACGGTGAGTGACGTGACAAAGTTCAGTGAGCAATGAGCACCATTTTAAAGTTCAGTGAGCAATCCAAGACGTAGATGAAAGTTCAGTGATTATTCAAACATTTAACTCGCCATTTTGATTGGTAGAGAAGAAGAAGAGATATAGGAAATCGTACGATGATGTTACTGTTATTGATATGCCCTAGATTCAATAGTTGATAGGGCATAAATACTATATTTATTTGACTAGTGCATTTACATTAGGGTAATTTGCAATTTTGATTCCCAATCTATCAAAAAAGTAACAAATCTATCTCCAATTTTTTTTAGCATTAGCCATCCCAAACCTTTGCATTTTGTTGCAAATCACATCCTTTTGACATATTTTGACGGATTTGCCCTTCTCTTTAAATAAACAAAAATACAAAAAAGCTAAAAAAAAAAAAATTACAAATGAAGTTCCATAACTTCTAAAAAACATAAAAGAACACCATATTCTCCAAAGTTTAGTTTCACGACCAACCAGGGAAGGAGTCACCATAGTACTATCAAATACAGCATTCGGTACAATCGGAAATTCGCCAGCAACTTCCATGAACATTGAAATTCACTAGTAAGTATATAGATACAAATTGGTATATATCTATAAACTATCTCTTCTAAAAGAAAATTGCAAAAAGATGGGTTGTTCTTATTCAAGAATTGAGAGGCAAGAGATGGTGTCAAGATGGAAGGCTCGGAAGTACATGAAGCAAATTGTGAAAGCAAGACAAGCTTTTTCAGTAGCTCACAGTATGTATCTCCGATCACTCTGAACCACTAGCTCCGTCCTTCTTCAATTTGCCACCGACAAGACTAATCTTCATTCCCACCATCTTCCTCCACTACCTCCCCTCACACCTTCACTACCCCTACTACCTCCAATGAGTACCACATCTGAAACCACAACGATGAGCTCCTTCGCCATCCACTCGCCACCCACCGCCACCGCCACCGCCACCGCCACCGCCACCGTCAACTCCGCCATCTTCATCTGGGTGGGATTTATGGGACCCTTTTCATGCCGTATGCAATTTTGGGAGGTTTAATAGTCAAAATAACATGAGGACCAAAATTGGGGTGGGTGGGTTTTTGAACATCATGGAGGTTTCATTAACGAAAGAATACCCTATTAAACCTTTCAAATAACATCAAGGAGTTATTTTGACCAAAATTAGAGTAGGGTAGGGTAGGGTAGGGTAAGGTAGTGTAGGATAGGGTAGGGTAGGGTGGGGTGGGGTGGGGTGGGGTGGGGTGGGTGGGTGAATTTTTGGAGAAGATGAAATTGTTTTGTACTCTTTAAAAGTTATCGGACTTTATTTGTAATTTTCTTTTATTTATTGTTTTTTTCACTTTTTTCTATTTTTGTTTATTTAAAGGGGAGGGTAAAATCGTCAAAATATATCAATAGGGAAGTGATTTGTAAAAAATTGAAAGGTTGGAGATGTTTGGTGCTAAAAAAAAAGTCAGAGGCAGATTTGTTACACTTTAGAAAGGTTGAAGACCAAAAGTGCAAATTACCCTTTATATTAATAGAACGTGTATTAATTTAATTATGCTCTTTTATTAATTAAAATATAATAGAGTTCAAGTTTTAATGATTTGTTGATGAATAAAGTATTGTGATTGTGAGGTGAAAGATATAAATAATTTAGAGTAATGTTCATTGGACAACAACTTAGACCGAAATTTAGACTACTATTAAGAAAATGTCAAATACGCCCTTTACAAAGATATAATCTAAATTTTCAATTATATCTTTGTAAAGGGTATATTTGATATTTTCTTAATAGTGGTCTAAGTTTCTATCTAAATTGTTGTCTTGGAGCATTACACAATAATTTAATCTTAAATTATCCCTAGTCATAAGTAATAACGAGATACTGAACATTACATTTTTTATAAATACACTGCATTTTAATTGCATTAAAAGTCTCTAACCATTATTCATAAATGTTTTTCAATTTTTTTTAAATTAAATTCTTATTGTCAACTTTCAATTAAGGGTAAATTACACTCGGAGTCTCTATCTTTTGAAGGTTGTCTCAATTTCGTTCACATTCAATTTTATTTGCAACTATCATCCCAACCTTTATGTACTTCATGCAGATAATCATTTTTTTTTTACAATTTTTCCCCTAGCTTAAATGAATTAAAACAGCAAAAAATAAAAATAAAAGATAAATTTGCAACAGATGTTCCCAAATCTTTCAAAAATGTACTGCAAGGTCCTAAAACTTATAATCCTAACACTTAAGTCCTAAAAAAGAAAGAATAAAAGGATTATTGTTGTAAAATTATAGATAATTATGAATGACTATTTGATTTTATCTAGATGTCTATGTAGTTATCTATTTACTCCAGAATAGTGTATTATAGTCACGTTCTAACTCCCATTTGAACCCTATAAATAAGGGTCATTATTATAATAAATTTACACACTTGAGTTTTGACTCTCTCTATTCTCCTCTATTTTTATAGTTTCATAAACGTTATCAGCACGATAGAGCTCATCCAAAATAGAGAGAAAATACAAGAGCTGGTTTAGAAAATTCTTAAAATCTGGCCATCCTGCGCATATGTGATCAAATATTGATATCTTAATGCTCCGTGATTCGATGTTATGAAATTTGTACAAAACATTCAAAACTCATATTTCTTTAAATCCAACGGTGGAAATTAAGATCTAACGGTTCATTAGTGAGAAATCTCTGTACAAACTGTAACGAATTTTGAATTCATGGAAGAATTTGGGCAGCCTGCACAGTCGTGATCAAACATTGATATCTCAACGCTCCGTGATCCGATCATTATGAAGTTTTGAAATCAAGTTAAAAATTGTTTTCTTCAAATCCAATGGTTAATATCATGATCACACGGTTCATTCATGATATATTTCTACGTGAACAGTAGTAAATTTTGAATTGGTACTAATTTCAACAAATGACTATTTTTCTATTCTAAGTAAGTTTATTTTACAGATCTTTTGATTATATTTTGTAGGATTGGATTTACATGATTTGTGAATTTTTTTATCGATTAAATATTTTGTTTTAAAAAATAAAATACTTTGAAGAAAAAAAAATGTGTTAATGTTCTTGAAGAAACATAATACAACTAAATAAATATTCAAGAAGAATATTTTTTTCTTTATTTCTGAAGAAATCAAATATTTATACAAATCAATATTATAGAAGAATATTATGTTAGTTTTGAAGAAAAATTTTACAAGTCTAAGTTTGATAAATATGTTAATACTTTCGAAGTGCACAATATTATATTAATATTCTAGAGGAATGTTACTTGTCTTTAAATAGTGTGGCATCATTAATTTGATATTTCAGAAGAATATTGAATTATTGCTATAAAAAAAGTACAATTTTATTCTGTCAATATTATTGAAGAAAATTATATCGTTATTCTTGAAGAATTGTCTATTATTAAGAATCAATATTTTAGAAGAATATTGTATAATATTTTGAAAAAAACACAACTCTACAAATATCAATATTCTATTAGAATATTATAATATTGCTCCTGAATAGCAAATCTTTACTTCAGATTAAAGTTTAATTTTTAAAATAATTTGTTGTTGCTGCTGAAAGAAGCACAATATTATATTACTATTCTGACTAAATATTGTTTGCTCCCGAAGAGCGTAATTTATTGTTGCTCCTGAAGTAGCACAACGTTATATCAATATCCTGACAGAATATCACTTTCTTCATAAGAGTATAATTGTATAAGATTTAACATTTATTATATTTTCACTCCTGATGAGTAAATCCTTACATAGTTTAATATTCTAAATAATAATATGTTGTTGCTCTTGAAGTAGCACAACATTATATTAATATTCCACTAGAATATTACTTGCTCCCGAATAGCGTAATTTTGTAAGATGTAATATTAAGTTATTGCTCTCGAAGAGCATAATATTATATGATCTAATATTTTATATAAATATTATGTTATTATTCCATTGAATCATAAAGTTTATACATGTCAATATTTTAAAAATAAAAAATATAGAGTTCGCCCTAAAGAAGAATAATTATTGGTATATTAATATTTTATAAAAATATTGTATTAATACTCATGAAGAATGAAGAAGGAAAATGAATATCAATATTCTAAAGGAAAATGATATTGTCGTTCCTAAAGAAACACAAAGTATTGAAAATAATTTGAAAAAATATTGTGTTGTTGCTCTTGAAAAAGCACAACTTAATTAAACAAATAATATATAATTTCTCTTGAAGAAGCATAAATTTGTATATATCAATATTCTTGAAGAAGCATAAATTTGTATATATCAATATTCTTGAAGAATATTGTTTTGTTGCTTTTGAGAAGCACTGCGTTACATAAAATAATTTCTGATAGAATATTATGACGTTCTCCATTAGAATGTACACATTTATATACATCAATATTCTAGAATAATATTTTGTTAATGTTGCCGAAGAAACATTCTTTCATATATATACCAATACTCTTGGAGAAATTGTATTGTTCTTGGAAAATATATTTATGAAGAAATATTGTGTTGATACTCTTGAGCGTACATTATAAAATTAATTTTTAATTGTTATTTTTCTAAACAAATACAATTTTATAATTCTATTAATATTCTATAAGAATATTATGTTTTTGTTTTTGAAAGAAAAAAAATACAACATAAGCATATAAATATTCTAGAAGAATATTTTGTTGTTGCACCTGAAGAAACACAATGGTACATTATGTTTATGTTCCATTTTAGTAGAATAATACTTGCTCCCGAAAAAGTAATATTATAAGATTATTGAATTAAATATTGTCGCGAACCCGAAGTTCGTTAATCCAAGAATTTTTATGTTTTAACATGTTGTTTAGATCATTTAGATTTTAGATATTGTAACAATAGTCACGTACCTATTTTACATACATACATCTTATGAATCCCTGAAGAAAAAAGACAAGAATGTTGAAATAAATATTATGTTATTCAATTTTTTTATTTTGTACTACACAAATATTGGTACAGTTAAACAAGTACTACGTTGAACCAAAAGTTCAATGTCTTAAAATTTTTATTGATTGGCATTATCAGTTAGACCATCCCAAATCAATATGATGTGAATTATTAATGAGAATATCTATTGAAAATCAGAATATTTTTTAATATAATGAATTCTCATGTGATGCTTGTTTTCATGGTATATAAATCAATACATCTTCACTAGCTAAAATCGATACTGAATTCCCTGCATTTCTGAAAATTATTTCGAGTGACTTATGTGACTCCATCACCCTCCATATTGACCATCTAGTTATTATTTGTATCTAATAGATACATCTGCTAGATAATTGTATGATGTTATTATTTGTAACTTGAAGATTGCAAGATTATTTGCTCAAATTTTAAATTATGAGCATAATTTTCATATTATACAACCAAGACGGTAATGTCTTGTCAATGCTAGTGATTCTAAATCTTGAACTTTTAATAAATGTTAGTTGAGATGATGTTAAATGGTTTGGAATATTGTTTGTTAATGCTTCCAATTAAATTCTAAACAATTACTATTGAGAACAAATGTTTCCCATTTTTGTCTAGAGAATGCTATTTTATATGCAGAAACACTTATACGCATCATGCCAACATCAAAGTTATCTTTGCTATAGTTGGCTTATGGTCAAAGTATAATATTACTCGTCTAATGATTTTTAATAGTGCAATATGTACAATCGGTCTACCATAGTGCACTGAGATGGAGATTAAAAAATGTTGAGAATACATGTTTAGTTTGGAACATTATAAAATATCTTAAATCCTAACGGGTATATTTTATAACATGGTTTTTCGAATGTCATTTTCATAAGACAGTTTTCTCAATGTTATGGAATAGAAATTAAGTAGCTGAAAAGAATACATGAAAATGCAGCATATTATGTTTTCTAGATTCTTGCACAAGACAATACGAACCAGAAGTTCAACAAATAACTCATTTATAAGTTATACAACTGACATATACATTTACTGGCCAAAGAGATTAAATTAAATCTCATATACCAGCTGTAAAATGCTCCATTTTATATTTACATCATTAAAAGATAATTCATTAACATTATATCTGGTAAATTAATGACACGCCTAAAGCATGGTGACATTTGATTCCAAAATATTCTCAAATTAAAAATAGAGCCAATTATAAAAATGGTCCTATTAAGTAGGCGTATACACTTAGAGAGTATATAGACATAACTAGTTAGAAAACTCCATAAGAGGTTCAGCTAGCTGAAATAATAAAATGAAAAGATCTCGTTAAATTATGTCGTTATGAGAAAGAAATGGATTCAAAAAAGAAATGTTGTTGACAACACTTCTGTATATAATGAAGCGCTTCATATTATGAAAGGTAGCGAGGATATTGAAAGAAATCTGTCAAAAAATATATTGGCCAAATAAAAAGATGCAATCCAAATATATTGAACTGACTAGAGAAATCTGAAGTTTCTGGACTTATAGTCCGAGTACCTAAAGGTGTAAACTATGCGGAAAGGAAATGAAAAAATGAAGTCGTAACATGTAATGCACGGTTTTTAACATTATGAATTTTGCAAAGGCTTATGTAAAGCAATCATAAGTTGATATCTTGTTAGTCTGTTAATAGATGCCATATATGCATATAATGAATATTGTTATAACCAACTCATCTAGCATGACTAATAAAACTATGTATATAAATATCTAGACGATTTAATATGCCTGAAGCATATAGTTCATCTTTTTTAGAACTCAATCAATCAAAGTACAGAACCGAAATGATATTATAACGAGGGAGAGTAAATACTCATTGTACTCTTTTCCTTGACCAATGTTTTGTCTCATTGGATTTTTCTGACAAGGTTTTTAATGAAACAACTTTCATGGCATATAAAAAAATTATGTACTTTTTTTCTTTCACTAAGATTTATTCCCACGGGATTTTTTGCTAGTAAGGTTTTAACAAAAATATTCTTTATGTAAATGACATTTACATTCATCATAACCATATGGTTATATTCTCGTATGTTATAAATTGTATATGAGACCCCAGAAGGGAACAACAACAAGATCTGTTTTTAATATAATTGCATCAAACCATCATAATGACTACAGTAAACCAGAGATAGTGTATGAAATTTGTTTAGAGGTTATAACATGGAACGCATTTCACTAGAATTGTTTTATACAAATTTTAAAAAGATGGCAGCATTCCATACATTGACGCACAAGATATGAATAGCTCGATACAAGTTTTTTTTTCATTGGTTGAAATCAAGAGGAGTAGTTATACTCTTTTTCCTTCTCTCAGGTTTTGTCCTAGTGGATTTTCCTGACAAGGTTTTAATAAGGCTGCATTTAATTACTCCAAATTTTTTATAATTCTTTTTCCTTCTATTGTATTTTTGTCCCATTGGATTTTTGTCAAACAACAAAGTAGTTATTGTGTAATAAGTCATTCAAGGAGGAGTTTTGTAAAATTATAAATAATGATGAATGACTTTTTGGTTTTATTTAGATATCTATGTAGTTATCTATTTACTCTATAAGAGTGTATTCTAGTTAAGTTGTAACTCTCATTTGAACCCTACAAATAAGAGTCATTGTTATAATAAATTTACTCACTTAAGTTTTGACTCTCTCTATATTCCTCTATTTTTCTAGTTTTATAACAAAAATATCATTCTATTTCCCAATTCCCCCACCTCACCAAGCGGCGGCACCATACTTAAAAAAAAAAAAGGAATGTTGTAGCAGATGTCTAAACTTTAAAAAAAAAATATATACCGTAAAGTTCTAAACTTTGTAATCCTAGCACTTAAGTTCCAAACCTTTTAATAAATGTGCAACAGAAGGACTCGACTAGAGGGCCGTTACTTGACCAACATTTCCATTAACTAGTTTTCATAAGAGCAAAATAGTATTTTTATATTTAATTATTTAAAAAAATTAAAAAAAGAAACAAAAATAAATAAGAAAAAGAATTTTAAAAAATATCACAGTCTTCTCCAATTCCCCTCTCCACCCCCACTAAGGCTTCTGAATGAATTACTTTAAGGCTAGAGATGATAAATACGAATAAAATTGAATGATTACAAAATTGACACAATTTATGAGGACTCTGAGTGTAATTTACCCTTCTATCAATTAACACACATTGTCCATAATGACTACTTTCATCCAAAAAGGAATTTTTAGTCTCAATTTGGTATTTATGATTTCTTTTACTTATTTAAAAATATGAGGGACAAATAGGGTTTTATACTCTGTCTTAATGGAATATTTGGACAAAAACTATCAACAGGACATTATGTATTAATTAATAGAAGATTAATAAGAATATAATGAAAATAAAAATTAAGAGTATAAATATGACAATGAATAAAAGTTAAAAATATGTAATGTGATTATGAATATAATCATCCAAAAACTTAAGCTAAATACCACATATTTTTTTACAAAAGCACCACATTTTAATTGCATGAAAGATTTATAATCTTTATTCATTATCACACTTATGTCCGCAATATTTTTTATCTTTTTTTTATCTTTAACATTCAATTAATTAGTACATCTTGTCTCAGATAACAGTTTCCATCCAAAAATCTGTTGAGAGAAAGTAAAAAATACTTATTTATATCTTGTACTTTTAAATAAGTGAAAAAAAAACAATAAATAAAAATTTGCAACTAAATATTTATCCCTCATTTTAAAACACTCTAATAAATTATTTAAACAAAAACATCATTTTGGATTTGGGATGGTGGATTTTGGGATTTTTGAGTTTTTTAGAGTGGTGGTGGATTTTGAATTTTGGATTTTGGAATTTGATAAATGAGATGATATCTTTGTTACTTTTTATTTTTTGGGTACATTTGATTATTTTTTAATTTTTGTTTATTTAAATAGGAGAACAATTTCGTTATAAAAGACTTACTATGTCTATTTCTTCAAATGTTGGATATGTTTGGTACTATTTTTAAACGTTAATAGTATATTCTTATATAGGAGTGATCTCCTACCCCAGTATACAAATGTTATCTTGCTCACATCCAATGTGGCACTTGTCCGTTAGATAAATTGTTTATTTATGTGGACAATTCATCCAATAGATAAGTGACACAATGGATGTTGGCAATATAACACTTGCTCACTAACAGCATCTTCCATACACTCCGTCTATTGCAGTCTATGTGGTAAGTAAAATATACGGACTACCAATCCATATGGCACTACTTCTATCGAATAGACGGTCAAATTAAAATTCATCTCCAATGCACTCCGTCTAAAATTAAATTTGCTGATTCACTTCGTCTAGAAGTTCGTCTAAATATAGACGGACTTCTAGACGGAGTCTATATTTTAATGTGCCACATTAGATAGATGGAGTCTTCGTCAGCATGTATTGAAGATGGTTTTTTATAAACCCGTCTATATATACTTATATGGCACTTCTAAAAAGTAATAGCCGGAGTGCTTTAGAGATGCTCTAAAAGTAGGAGATCACCTCTGTATTCTTATATTTTTGAAAAAATGGAGACTAAATATATTATTTTTTCTAAAGTTAAAGATAAAAATAGGATTAAAAAAGCTAAAACATAAACGCAATAATGAATAAAGATTAGGAATCTTTAATTCAATTCCAATAAAGTGTATTAATATAAGGATAGTTATATTCACACTACTTTTTATTATAAATACACCACATTTTAATTGTATAAAAAAATTTTAACTTTTATTTATTGTCACATTTATGTCCTTAACTTTTTTTTTTCCATCGAATACTTATATTCAACATTCTATTAATTAACACATCGTGTTCCTACTAACGATTTTCGTCTAAAATGTTTATTAGTGTGCTTTAAAATGAGGGACAAATATTTAATCAAAATTTTTATTTATTTATTTATTTGCTTATTTAAAAATACAAAAGAAAAATGAGTCTTTTTGTTTCTTCTTAATGAAATTTTTGGACGTAAACTATTATCAGAGACAATATGTGTTAATTAAAGGAAGGTTGATGATAAGAATACGATGGAAAAACATTAGAGATATAAATATAATAATAAGTAAATGTTATGGACCATTTATACAATTTAAATGTAGTGTATTTATAGAAAAATGTAGTGTGAATATATTTAGCCTTAATATAAGAGTAATTATATTCGCACTACATTTTTTATTACTCACACCACGTTTTAATTGTAATAAAGGTCCCCCAACATTTGATATTTAGACACTTATATCTCTAATTTTTTTCATCATATTTTTATCATTAACTTTCATTTAGTTTTCACATTTTGTCTCCGATGAAGATTTTTGTCTAAATATTCTGCTATTGTGCATTGAAATGAGAGAAAAATATTTTGTCAAACTTACGTATTTGTTATTTATTTTAATTATGTAAAAATATTAGAGGCAACAAAAAAAAATTTACGCTCTCCTAATTAACTTTTTGGACAAAAATCATCATCAAAGACAAATATAAGACATGCAAATTAATAGGTTGATGATAGAAATTTAATAAAAAAAATTAGAGTCATAAATACAAAAGTGACCAATAGTTGAAGAATTTCATTGCAATTAGAATGTAGTGTACTTAACAAATAATGTTGTGGTAATATAATTACCCTTAATATAATCTGATAACTTATTCTACAATTCGACGAGGCTTTTTACGAAAATACCCCACCCCATACCCATACCTATATATGTACTGAAACACACAACTCTGTTCATCTGTAAGAACTAAGAAAACACTAGGGTTTCATCTATCTCCCGACACTCCGAATATATAGAATCATATAGAAAATGAAGGGTTTTGATCGGATAAATGCAGTCCTTCCAGACGAGTTAATTGAGGAAATATTTCGGCTCCTGGATTCGAATCAGAACAGAGAAGCATGCTCTTTGGTGTGCAAACGGTGGCTCAGTCTGGAGAGGCTGAGTCGCAATACCATCTGCATTGGCGCTTCATCCAGGTCTAGCATCTTGGTCGAGTTCCTAGCTCACTGATTTGTCAACGTTCGGAATGTGTTAATCGACGGATATATCCTCAATCCCCCCCCTCCCTCCCTCCCTCCTATTTGTAAGAATTTCTCTTCATTTTTGTGTTTCTTTCTTTCTTTTTTGGGAATCGTGGTATCTTAGGAATTTGATTTAGGGTTTCATATGGAGTCTGTTTTGTGTAGCTGACTAAAGGATGAGTCATTCAGTATGACTTTATAATAATTGAATGTTTAATTTTTTAACCTTCATTCATTTGGCTGCACGAGATTATGTTGTTCGGATAAGAAAAAAATGGTCTTGCACGTGAATTAAAGGCTCATTTTTCAAATGATTCTTTTGTATTTTTGGTAGTGGAAAAATTTTAAGAGCTAATGGAGTATTTGATAATCGTTTAGGATTTTATAGTGCCTTAATTTATAAAAGAAATTGGTTTCTGTCAGAAATAAATAGATTTTGTGCATGACTCTGGATTTTAATTTTGAAATGAAGATATATCAATATGGAGGATAGAGGTATTGGATCAATTTTCACACATTGCTATGGATTTGTTGTGAAATGTTAGGTAATTTCTCATTTTTCAATTAGGAAGGCAAGTACAAAAAGTGTATGGCATCAAAACTGAGGGATTAGCCATATGGAAAAAATTTAAGGGTCTACATATATATATTCTTTTTCAATTGTTAAATTTTGATGTCATTTGGGTAAAAATTAGCTCACATATTCAAAGTATAGAATTTTGTAGCAAGATATATGTCGGGAAAGGCCCCATTTCATTGGTGCTGATAATTAGAAGTAGCACATTTGAAGAAAATGTTAAAACAGGATAGAAGACACTACTCTGGCTAGTCCTTCAATTAAGTACTACAACTGTCTTGTTATATGAAATAAAAGCACAGCAACTGCACACTGAAATGCATGTTTGAAGAATTTGAATTTTAGTTGTCAAAAGGAAGAATAGTTCCTTAACTTCATTTCACAATGCTACCAAAAATTTTAGAAGCTAATTTATTTATTTATTTATGTAGGAGTGTTTTGTGGGATATTTAGAGAAAACAGCCACATTACTGCCTATATGCAGGTAACAAGTATAAGCACATCACTTCTAGATCTTAGCAACTACCAACTCATAATTTTGTTTGGGATTTCTCCAAAAAACCATAATAAGGGGAAATTTGTTTTCTGTAAGGTTTTGAAAATGTATTCAGTACTTTGCAACATATGAATTCATGGGTTGGAAAAGTGAATATGCATTTATTTATCTCAGTTTGGGAAAAGTTTCCATCTTCTTTGGCTGGTTTTAAATAGTATTTGTGTGCATAGCATTTTGTTGACTGGGATAAATTACTCAAGAGTTCATGTAAATGAGTCATGTAAGTGGCCTTTTTTTTGGGACTTCGAAGTTTATAATCATTATCATTTAATGACCAATAGGACTTGATGGTTATTAAAAGTTAAATGACCTGTTCATGAGCATTTTTGGGTCCTATATCGTGTACTTTGACATATCCGGTGACACGTTAGGAAATAAAAGATGCACTTGTTCGCCCCATTTATTAAAATGTTTTAGGAAACAATTATAGAAACACATATTCAATGTTTATCTTTTTCTGATCAAAAGGTTAATGAAATAATATTAGAGTGTTCCTAAAACAACAACAACAACAAAATAAGTCTTATTTCTAATAAATTTGGGTCGGGCTGCATGAATCCTTTTTCGTCCCTCCATTCATTTCATTGCTACATCTACTAGAAGACCTAAAACAACTAGGTATTGAGCAAGCACAACTAAGCCGTGTTAGTTTTGATCTATCCTCCACTTCTAACATTTTCTGTTGAGATTGTATAACTCTTATGAATAGCACCTATTTAGGTCTATGCAAAACATGTGGAGGTAGTTGTCATTTCCTTAATTTTGTCCTTTGTCAATGCTACCTTCATTTTTGGCAATGTGAATTGTTAAACCATATTAGTATTTCCTAATTTTGATTAAATTGTCATCTTTTTTCTTTTAGTTTTGGGTCTTTCTAGATAGGACAGAGTGTCCTTTCTTTCCGTTGTAAATCCCCCTTTTGTGGGATTGCTGGCTATATAATCCAGCTTTGTACTCTCTTTTCATTCAAGGTATATAACACAAAATCTTCCTTCTTTCAACATTTTATATCTTCTATTATGGTATCAGAGTATTAAACAGTATCCATGGCGTCAGAAATCAGCTCCTCCAGTCCACCACCACCACCACCACCTTCTCCCCACATCCACCAATATCCCGTAATGACCATCCAATTAATGGTGACAAGAGCCAAATCTGGCATTTTTAAACCTTGTGTATTTTTTTAGTGTTGGTGGAGGTATACCAGTCGAGCCATCCTCTATCACTGAGGCCAACAAATATAAAGAATGGAAAGATGCTATGCAGCTTGAATTCTCGGCTCTGAATTCTCAAGGCACTTGGGAGTTGGTTCCTATACCTGATCATTGCAAAGTGGTGGGATGCAAATGGGTGTACCGGGTTAAACTCAAGGCTGATGGTTCTGTAGTTCGGTTCAAGGCACGTTTGGTAGTGAAGAGGTTTCATCAAACACATGGTCTCGATTTTCATGAGACTTTCAGTCCGGTTATTAAGCCACCAACTATACGAATTGTTCTTAGCATTGCTCTCTCCTTTGCATAGCCTATCCAACAACTCGATATCCAAAACGCTTTTCTTCATGGTGACTTGACTAAAACTGTGTATATGAGCCAGCCACAAGGATTTTTTGATCCTCAATATCCTCACCATGTCTACAAGCTGTCCAAGTCTCTCTACGGACTCAAACAATCGCCTCGCGCATGGTTCTTTAAACTCAGCAATGCTCTCACACGATGGGGCTTTGTCGCTTCAAAAACAGATGCTTCTCTTTTATTTACCGTGAAATAGAAAGCAAACCATAATCACTGGTGCTATTAACTAAATAGGAATAGATAGAAGATAGTCCTCACCAATTGCATACGATTGTTTCAGGCAATGAAAACACGTATTCTTTCATAAATCTTTTCTCTCCTTATTAGAAATAAAATTCGAGAACTCACATAAGAATGTGGTTCTCACGTTTGAAGTTATGAGTAATCTCAGAGGAGATTATATGCTACTTGTAACATTTGTAGACCTATATCTGATAAATTCTAAATGCATTTATAATAACACTAGAAAACTAGAGGAATAGGTCTAATGAATATTGAATTAGTGGATGAGCTGATTATAGAGATTCCCCAACGACGGATTCGAGTGTAGTTGTGCTTGCTCACTTGTCTGCAAACGATGGCTTGGTTTTGAGAGTTTGATCATGATGCCAACTAGACTTTGCAAATCTTGTTGGACTGAAACAATTTAGAGATTGATACCTGGCCATTTACTGAATGCCTAAAATGTATTTATTAACTAGCTCCTCCATTTCCCTTCCCACCAACGTATTGTTATATTTTTAGTTAAATTTAAAAAAAAAAAAAAATTTCACTCTACTGCTCCAATAAAATAACTGAACTATTTGGATTGAAAATATATGGTTTAAGAAATTTATTCTATTTAAATGACCGAAGATTGGATGATATCATATAAGTGCCTAACCGAAGATTGGATGATATCATGCAAGTGCCTGTTTGGTGGAGTTTAAAAATGAGGTTTTTAAGAGATTCTGAAAACAATTGGTGAAATATGGTTGAAAAGTTGATAAATTAGTAGGTCCATGGAATATGTGATGAAAATGAGTTTGGAAAAAATAAAGTATAAAAAAAACATACCAAATATGCTCTAAATATTTGTGGATTCGGACGTAAATGTTGATTAAGAATGCAAATTATTTAGTTTGGTTGGGAATTTTCGATATTAGCCAGACTTTGAAAACCTTTTTAAAACAACATTTTCTCGCATTTCTCCAATCTAAAATTTTAGTTTCAGCTCAACTATTCATAAATTTTCCGATCAAGCACCACAATTTAAATCATTCTTTAACTCTTCCTTTGCAAAATTGTGATAATAGTTATTTGGGTTCACAACTTTGAACAGCCATATCACCAATATCAAGTGAATTTCTGTTACATTTTTCTATATTGAGTTTGTAGAAGTAAATATGATATTATTAAAGATAAAATCTAATAAAGAAATCCCTTATTGCTTTAAGATTTTAGATGAGGTGATTTAATGTGGTATAAGAGCAGACAAAAATCCCGTGTTTAAGTTTCATAGCCACCCATATGTGAAAATTCCACACATTAGCCCGTCAGCATTTAATAAAAAATAAAATGAATCTTGTCTGCATCTAAGGGGTCATGCTCAAAATAAATATAAATAAATAAATCTTTCTATTCTAATAGCTTAAGTTTTTAAATGAAGTGGACAAATGTTTAACGTAGTACGAGACCAGGCAAAGGTCAGATGTTCAATTTACACTGCCACCCATTTCAAAAAGTTCCACATGTAAGCTTTGGCAAGAAGACTCGTTGAAGATAAGATATGAATAAAACATTTCTAAGAGTTTAAGATTTTAGAAAAGGTGATTCTACAAATGCTCTATTTTTAGAAACAATATAACCTCTATAAATTAAATACCTCTGTTACTTAATAAAATTTCCTGATCCCAACTTGGGCTAATGAGATAAATTAATGATTTCAATAAATTTATAAGATAATAATTTTCTGGACATAAATTTGTGGTCCCGTCTCCCATAAATTAATAATTTGCTAAAATATACAAATATAATTCACTATGATATTTTCTTGAAACTTGAAATTTTAATCTAATTGGATTTCATCTCTAATTTTTCTTAATGCACCTAGAATTTATGGGGTTGAATTCTCAAATTGTAACAAAAAATTATGAAGTGTCATTGATGCTTCGACAGCTTCTTTGTGCGTAATAGGCTCCAATGAGTTCAATTTTTTGGTTAATTTAATGTATCTTTAGTTGATTAATGCTTATTTAATTGATTAGATTAGTAAAATATAATTAGTATTTAGTTGGATAAATGTAGGTGTATTGTATCATAAATGCACTCTATAGATTAATAAATTAATAACTTTTTTAATTAATAATTTTGCATGTTCCCAACATTATTAAGTTATAGAATGTATACTGTTGTTGGATCCATCTACTTGCACCGTATGTACAGTTAAAAATGATTTAGAATAAAAATTGAATAACAATTAGGCAAAGCTTTATAATTTGAATTTTATACTGTCAAGAATTTGGTTATTATTGTATTGATGAAATCTTGAAAATTTCACTTTATCCAATTGTGTTGATAATTAGGCAGTGCAAAACCTCTTACTTCATCTTGGTTGCATCTGATGTAATTATTGTCAAGAAGGGTTTTGTTTTGAATACCTCTCATTGTGAAGGTTCCTTCATTTATATAGATGCAAGGTAAATAGCTTACCAAATTAAACGCCTATCAATTACACGCTAATTACAATATAATATTCTATACATAGCTAGTCTAAATATGGTAGATTCTAATTACAATATACTCTTCTATACATAGCTAGTCTAAATAGGGTAGAATATATGACGTCTCAATTATGCCATATATACAATATATGTTAACATCCCCCCTCAAATTGATGTTGGGCGATCAAGAAGCATCAATTTGTCAATCATAAACTGATGGCGATGACGAGAGAGAGCTTTGGTGAAGACATCAGCGGTTTGGTATTCAGTGGAAATGTGTGGAAAAGTAATTTCATGGCGAGCAAGGGATTCACGAATGGAATGACAATCCACTTCAATATGTTTGGTGCGCTCATGAAAAACGGGATTAGCAGCAATCTGAATAGCACTAGTATTATCAGCATGAAGAGGAGTAGGAGTAGGAGTAGGAGTAGGAGTAAGCTGCGGAATACTAAGTTCACTTAACAACTCGCGAAGCCATACAATTTCAGAACAAGCAGACGACATAGCCCAATATTCAGACTCGGTGGATGACTTGGAAACACGAGCCTGCTTCTTACTCTTCCAAGAAATTAGAGCATCACCAAAGAACATACACCAACCTGTAATAGAACGACGAGTATCCGCACATCCAACCCAGTCAGCATCACTAAAACCCTCCAACTTTAAAGAATTCCCTGAAGGAAAAAACAAACCGCGACGAGATGTCCCTTTGAGGTATCGAAGAAGGCGACGAACAATACGCCAAATGTGTTGACAAGGAGCATGCATGAACCGTGACTGACCAGAGCGAAAAACGAGATATCGGGTCTAGTAATGGTCAAATAATTCAAACCGCCCACCGCCACCGATATATCGAGGATCGGATAAGGAATCACCATCCACTTGATGCGACTTCAAATTGACATCCATAGGTGTAAGATCGACCATTCTTGTCTTGAAAACCGCTAACAAAAGAAGTTCTTAGGTATACTTATCTTTGATGTAAGCGTGCCATTCGAGACAATGATGGACCTCAAGTCCAAGAAAGTCTCAGTAGTGGACTAAGATCTTTCATATGAAATGAAGATTTGAGACGTTCTTTGCGGTTCTCAATTAACTAGAGATCAGATCTGGTAATCACAATATCATCGACATACACAAGAAGTATAATGATCCCAATAGCAGTCTTGCAAAAGAAGAGTGAGGAGTCATACTGACTCTGAGTAAAAGAAAAATCCAATAGAGTAGTATGAAACTACTCAAACCATGCTCGCGGTGCCTGTTTCAAACCATACAGAGAACGTTTCAAATGACAAACCTCAACAGAAGAGGGAGAAAATATGCCAGGATGAGGAGACATAAATATTTCTTCCTTCAGATCACCATATAAAAATGCATTCTTCACATTCATCTGATGAAGCAACCATCCTTTCGAAATAGCAATGGCCATAATAAAGGCGTCATGAGCGGTGAGTCATTTTGGCTACATGAGCGAATGTTTCTTCATAATCAAGCCCATACTCCCGCTGATTCTCAAGTGCTACTAGACGAGCTTATGTCTTTCGATAGAGCCATCAGCACGTAGTAGTTTGACGGTGTATACCCATTTGCACCTAATAAGCTTAGCTCCAGCAGGACAAGGGACGATGTCCCAAGTGTGATTGTCCTGAAGAGCCTGAAGTTCGTCCTGCATAGCTTGGCGCCAACACTCTTGAGTAGAAGCCTGAGAATAAGACTTAGGCACAGAAGTCGTATCAACAGTAGCCTTAAGGGCAGAAGAAGAAAATCCATACCAATCCGGAGGTCGGGAAACCCTAGTAGACTGGCGAAGCTCATGCAATACATGATCAGATGGCGGTGCATGTGAAGGAAGAGGCAGTGGGCGACGTCGCTGGTACACAATATCTGGTTGAAAATGAGTAGGAGTACTAGATACATCATCAAAAGGATGAAGGGAAATAGTGGAAGAAATAGGAGTAGTCCGAGACGGAAAGAAATATTGGTTTTAAAAAAAAATCACATTTCGAGAAATACGAAGTTTGTTAGCATCCGCATCATAACATACAAACCCTTTATGAGAGTTACTATAGCCAAGAAAAGCACACTGAACAGCTCGAGCAGCAAGCTTGTGACGTTCAATGGGAGGTAAGTGAACAAAACAGACGCAACCAAAAATATGTAAAGAATTATAGTCAGGAGAAACACCAAACAAATGGGAATATGGAGAATCAAGATGCAAGGTAGGAGAAGACAAACGATTAAGCAAATATACGGCCATAGATAATGCCTCTACCCAAAATCTCGGAGGAACAGAAGATACAAGCATCAAGGTACGAACAACATCTAAAAGGTGTCTATTCTTACGCTCGGCGACGCCATTTTGTTGAGGGGTGTAAGGACATGAATGCTGAGAAAGAATACAGGTAGGAAAGATTGAAAATCATGAGACATATATTCTCCTCCAGAATCTGTATGTAAGGTCTTAATACTAGTAGCAAAATTGTGTTTCTACATAGGTAACAAAAGTTTGGAAGGTCGAAAACACTTCAGCTTTAGAACGAAGAAAATAGAGCCAAGTGAAACGACTATAATTGTCAATAAAGGTCACAAAATACCTATATTGAGCATGAGAAAGAACATGACTCATACCCCAAACATCAGAATGAATAATCTCAAAACATGTAAAAGCACGACTACCATGTAAAGGAAATGGTAAAGATTTGCTTTTACCAAGTTTACAAAATACACAATCAAAAGACAAGGAAGAGCTTGCATTTGTATTGCTCAAATAACCATGTTTCATAAGATGTGTCAAAATTACAGAGTTGGGATGTCCCAATTTCTTATGCCAAAAATGGCTATTATTAGCAATAGCAGAATAACCAACAGAAATTGAAAGAGGAATGGAAAATGACTGAAGAGGAAAAAGACGTCACACTTTAGGCCCCTTCGCTATCTCCTGTCCCGACACTTGATCCTGCACACGATAACCATTATGATCAAAATGAAGGGAACAATTTTCCTCTACCAATTGTCCAACAAAAATGAGATTGGCAGATAATGAAGGAGATACGAAAACATTAGTAAAGGGAGACCCCAGATTTCCAACTGCAGTAATAGGAAGAGTATTGCCATCGGCGATCTGAATATGCTACTCACCATCATACTTACGAATATCATGTAACACTACCGGACTGCCAGTCATGTGATTGGAAGCTGCAGAATCAATTAACCAAGGAGAAGGAAGAAGATGTTTCTTACCTTGGAGACCAAGAGCAGAAAGAGCGGAAATAATCATCTGTTGAACCTACTCAGGGGTAAAGTTGGACGAAGAACTTGGAACAACAGATTGAGTAGAAGAGGCATGCATAAAGATGGACTGAACAGCAGTATGAAAAGCAGGAGCGGGTCGATTATGAGGGCATACGTGACAATCCTTAATGATATGGCCTTCCTTCTTGCAATAATTGCAGAATTTCTTGTTGCAATATTTTGCAATGTGTCCAACTTCTTTGCAACGGTAACACTGCGGCGGGGATCTAGATCATCCTTTGTTGTGAGCAGCGTAGGCTACATTAACCATCTCAGTACCATTAGTGTCTTGAGCAATGCCAAGTTGTGAGGCGAGACGTTGTTCTTCACGCAAGAGTTCGCCTAAGCAGACATCCAAAGTAGGGACATGTGTGCAATTAATTAACCCAGCTCGTGCACTTTCAAACTCAGGTCGAAGCTTCATCAAAAATTGATCCCGCTGGCTTTCAGAATGAACCGCTTGTAGGGCCGCTAAAGCATCTTTGGGAACTTTAGAATGCACCAAGCCGTAATAATTACTCCATAAATTAAGAAAACCTGAGTAAAATTGTTCAATTGAGAGGTTCCCCTGGTGATAGTTTGCGATATCTAACTCTAATTGAAACTTTCGGGTAGAATTATTTTAATAATAAATTCACCGAAGGTAATTCCACATCTGTTTAACAGTAGTAAACCCACGAAGATTGTTGACCATATGGGGTTCAATAGAGCTAAGTAGCCAAGAAGCAATTTTGGCATCCCTGCCTTCCCATGAACTGAGTTCTGTGGGATCAGTTGGAGCCACAAAAGACCCATCCAAATGATCACATAACTCCTTCCCTTTAACAAACATCTTAAACTGGAATTTCCAACTGGCGTAGTTCTTGCCATTAAAGAGAATAATAGAATTTTCGCCTGACATAACAACCGCCAAAAACAAAATTGAAAGACCCCACATATCACAACAGTCACAAGATCAGTATGATCAATTAAGACTCCCAACAATCCGAGAGACAAGCTATTCAGAAAATTTTAAAAAAAATTCTGACAGCCTAAATCACCAAAAATTAATCCAAAAAAAAATATCCTCCGGAAAGCGAAGAGACTACCGACAGAACCTATGAAGAGGTTTCGGACAGTTCTGATGCTGATAAAAAAACAAAGAACTCTAATAATGAACCAGAAATTCAAAGCTGATAAGTACAATTTTGTACTTATTGGGGCTCACAAAAAGGGACGATTATGAGTCATATTATTTGATTTCAGTTTAATTACATGTTGTTTTCTTGTTATTTTAGGAAATAATCAAAGTCAAGAGTCGAATTGGCGAAAAGAGACCAAACGGAAGAAAAGAGGACTTAATTGAACAAATAAAGAGACGTGAGGGACTTGGCATGCAAATATCAAAGAAAAGAATCCAAAAAAGCGTCCAAGATAACCATGCGATCGCATGGTTATCCAATGATGCGATCGCAAGAGGTCAATTCCAACTGTAGAACCTAAAACCATAGAACCATGCGATCGCAAGGTTCTAAACCATGCGTTCGCATGGGTATATCGGGAAGTAGTTTGGCAGTTTTCTGATGGGATTAGAACTCTACAACTCCAAGATAAAACAACAACTTAAACACACGTCTTAGAGGGTTGGAGAAGGTAGATAATAGCCAAAATTGGGGAGACGAATTTTGGGAACAAGATATAAGAGGAGAATCGAAGATCAATGCACGGGATTGAAGATTCGTCAGCCGGAGTCACGGGTTTTATCTATTTTTTCTTTTTCTTTCGCCGGATCATGATTAATACAATTCTTGTATTATTATACATAATCATGTCCGGCTAAATTTACTTTTTCTAGGATGAACGATGAAACCTCGCGTTTTTAATTAATTAGAAGTTTTTCCTTTTTAGTAATTGATTGCTCTTGGGTTGATTATTCTTTATTCAGTTTTTATATTATTTTAATACTTGATCACCATTAGAATATATTGTGATCTATATTGAAGTCGAGAGATTCAATATAGATTAAGTACGTGGTATTGAATAACATAGGGTCCAATAATAGATAGAGATTACTATTATGTTTTATGAAATCCATGTAGGTGTTCTTGAGATTTTAATGCATGTGTTTATGTTCGAAGTTTAATTAGAGATAATTAGGCTTGCATAACATATAGAATTGATTGACCATCGAGAGAGACTTTCGATTAATTTAGGAACGCCGATTTTCAATCCTAGGTAATTAAAAGCTAAAAAATGATTAACGGATAATTGATTATAAAACGTGTAGATGGATTTGTGAATCCTAGTGTTAGTAAATCTTGAATTCGTTCTCTTCATTTAAAGTTGCTTATTGATATTTTAAGTTTAATTAAAATAGTAAGTTAGTTTTAGAATCACGAACAAAAATCATATATGCGTTTCTCTATTTTGTTAAAAGTTGAGTTATAAATTAATTGATTAAATTGATATCTATTCTTCGTGGGTTCGACACTATATTTATTACTATATTACTTGTTAACGTTCCGTCCACTTGCGGGATTTAAATCGCACAACAAATTTTTAGCGCCGTTGTGGAGGACTAGTTTTATTAATTGCTACGTTTATTTATAATTCGGCTTTTAGCAATTCTTTTTAATATTATCTATTTTTATTTTGTTTATATTTTCAATTCTTCGTGATACTACTGAATTTAATCTGTTTTCTAAATTTTTAGGTGTTAAGTGTGTATGCGCCGTACAAAAGATCTTGATATATTTGATTTAGATCCATAAATTGAACGGACCTTTCACCGACGACAACGTGAAAAAAGATAAAAGAAACAATAGCAGAAAGACACAATGGAGGATAACCGAATCCAGAATCCATTACCTACAGATGGCAGAAATAATCACCCACCAATAGCTCGACCAGTCGAAGTTAATGAGCGAGATATCCTTATGGGTGAGTATATGATGCTACCGATTGTTGAGAATCGATCCAAATAGTCTATCCGCCTTATGGACACGATAACTTCCGGTTGAGACCGATGTGATGAATTTGTTCTCGAACAATGCATGCGTTCTATGGGATGACGGATGCAAATCCACATTACCACATTTCTCGCTTCGATGAATTCTGTGGCAATTTTAAATACCAAGGTGTTAATGAAAAGGCACTTAAGATGAGGGTATTTCCACACACACTGAAGGATAAAGCTAGAGAATGGTTAGATTCTCTACCGCCTGGGAGCATTACTACTTGGGCAGATGTGATCCAAAAATTTACACTGAAATATTTTCCTCCCGCTAGAGTAAACAGACTGAAGTATGAAATTTCTAATTTCCAACAATCTGAGTTGGAAAATTTTCACGAGGCATGGGAAAGATTCAAACAACTGCTCTGAAAGTGTCCAAGTCATGGTTTTCCTTTAGCAGCTCAGAATCATTATTTCTACTCTGGACTAGCTACAGACCCGATCGTTCTTGATGGATTACATGGCGGTGGTTCTATCTAAAATAGATCCATTGGTGACCTTTACGATCTATTTGAAACCATGAATGAATAGTTTATTATGTGGCCAGAAAGAGGATTGCAGAAGAAAACAGCAGGAATACACGAAGTGAACACTAATTCACTTGTACTAGCAAAAATTGATGCATATATTCTCAGTCAGCCAATATGGTTCAAATGTCCTTGCCAATATGTGTAACTTGCGAGGCAAACCATCAGTCATCAGAATGTCCTTTAACCAAAGTTGATATGTCATCACTTGACCAAGCTGCATATGCTCAGAACTTTCAGCGACAGCAGAATAATCCATACTCACGACACCTACAATCCTGGATAGAGAAATCATTCAAATTTCTCATATGGCAATACACAAAACATTCAAAATCCGTCAAATCAGGGAAGACCCCAGGAAAGAGAAGGAGGATTAGAGAGACATTAGCTAAATTGTCAGAACACATGGAATCTGTGCTAAAGGACATGCAAAAAAGGATAGATGTCTCGACAAAGAATATGGAGAATCAGATTGGGCAATTGGCTAAACTGTTGACCGAGCGACAACCAGGCACATGGCCAAGCAATACTGAGGTAAATCCAAAAGAGCAAGTCAATGCAATCACCACGAGAAGCAGAGCTGAGTTGCCAGAGATTCATGTGACTGTGTAGAAAAGGAAACTGTGTCCAACAAAGAGAGAGAAAACAAACCAGATGCAGAAGTTGCACAAGAAAAATGGGACTCTCCACCAGCTTATATTCCACCACCTTATGTCCCTCCAATTCCATTTCTTCAAAGGTTGCGAAAACATAAGTTAGACCAACAGTTCAAGAAGTTTCTGGATGTTTTCAAAAAGCTTCACATCAACATACCTTTCGTCGATGCCTTAGCTCAAATGCCCAGCTATGCTAAATTCATGAAGGAAATTCTTTCAAACAAAAGGAAGTTGGAGGAGCATGAAACAGTCGCGCTAATTGAGGAATGCAGTGCCATATTGCAAAATAAGCTACCGCCGAAATTAAAAGATCCAGGAGTTTTAAAATTCCTTGGGAGTTGGTAGTTTATTTTTTGATAGAGCTCTATGTGATTTGGGTGCTAGTGTGAATTTAATGCCTTACTCTATTTTTAAGCAGCTCGGTTTAGGAGAAGCAAAACCAACAATAGTAACATTGCAGCTTGTAGATAGAACAATCAAACGCCCAAGAGGATTAGTTGAAGACATATTGGTGAAAGTGGGCAAGTTCATATTCCCTGCTGATTTTATTATTCCGGATATGTACGAAGACAGGGGATGTACCACTCATTTTGGGTCGACCTTTCTTGGCTCTTTTGGTCGGGGCGATGGTTGACGTTCAAAAAGGAGAACTTATGTTGAAAGTGAATGACGAACACATTATATTCAATGTGTTCAAAGCAATAAAATTTCCAAGCTCTCAAGATTCCTGTTTCGAGATTGATGCCATTGACCAGAAGGCAAGGAGTTTAGATGATAAAGTTGTTACCCAACATCAAGATCCACCACTTAGAGAAGAGGAGTATGTGCAGAAAGAGGAATTCCATCCGTCTTCTGTGATCAAAGCTGATGAGGAGGCTAGAATTTTCTTAGTTAAATTCGAGCATGGTGGCAAAACAAAATCATATCAATATGATAAGGAAAAAATCAAGCTCTGGAAGGTAAACAAAAATTGTTCCAAAGTCGATCAAAGCAAGAAAAGCAAGTCATCCAAAGATCTATTCAAAGTGTCTTGAGCGATCATCACGACAAAGTCAAGCTAATGACTTTAAAGAAGCGCTCAATGGGAGGCAACCCATTTTTCTACCCTTTTATTTAAATTTTCACAATTTTTTTTAGATCTAGAATTTCAATTTACAATTTGCACGTTTTAGGTTCTTAGGATTTTAAAGTAGGCTTTCAAAGGTTTTGAGGCTACAATCATCGTCATCTTGCATAAGCACATTTTTCAATTATTTTAAATTTATAAAAAATAAAATAAATAAATAAATAAATTTGGGTTCAGAAAGTTTGTACCATGCGATCGCATGGTATATCCCTATGCGATCGCATGGTCTGGGCAAAAAATTTTCTGCCACAGATTTAATATTCTTCACGATCGCAGGACATTTTGTCCTTGCGATCGCACTGCATCCGGAAAAAAAAATTATTTATTTTATAATTATTAATAAGTTCTTCTTTCTTTTCTTTTTAGGATTACAACCTACAGGCTGGTTGGATGACATTCAAAAAAAGATTTGCCGACCAACCTGTCCATATTTCTCCTCCAGTTGATCTTATCACACCTTTTCTTCCAGCACCATCTAATCTACCTCAGGGAAGTCTTTGATCTTTTGATGTTAATTTTTACATTGGGGACAATGTATATTTCAAGTTTGGGGGTGATGGGCTAAAATGAAAATTTTGCTTGATTCGATAATTGATAATTGATATTTGATTTTTAATTTATTTTCGTTTAAAAAAAAATTTATACTTATTTTTTTTGCATAATTATGTGATATGAATAGTCTTGCCGGCTAATGATGTAACTTTTTATTTAATTATTTCACTTTAATCCATGACTTGTGAACAAATTATTACTCTTGGTTAAATGTAAGACTATTTGACCATGTTTGATATTGTGTTGTGTCGGCCAGTTAAGATGATTTTTAGCTATGTTGGTGCACTTAAGTTGAAAACAATAGGATACCCTGTTTAAACCTAAAAATCATCCGTATCTCGAACAAGTAACCAATATAGTGAGAAAGTGTGGTAATTAAATTGTGATAGTGGCCATCTAGGTTATGATTGATTCCATGTATGTTGAAAATTTGTGTGGAGCACTTTAGACCAGTTTGAGAAAGCTAAGTATTGACCGAATGTTAGAAATCTAGTCCCCTAGTATGAACTTATTACACGCAAGGAACATTTTTATTACTATTGCTTAACTCTTTTCGTAGCCTATTTGACTTGAGTGAAAAGATCTGCAGGGGTTTCTCAAAACCCGATGCCCTAAGGTTTGAAAGACCTGGGAGTCATCGACCTCAAGCTCGTTACATGAGTCATTTAGAAAGCTTAATGGACTGAGTTTTGCACCTAATTAATATCTTATAACTCTTTTCGTAGCCTATTTGACTTGAGTGAAAAGGCTCGTAAGGATTTCTCACAACCCGATGCCTTAAGGTTCGAAAGACATGGGAGTCATCGACCTCAAGCTCGTTACATGAGTCATTTAGAAAACTTAATAGATTGAGTTTTGCACATAAGATCTATATATTAAAAAAAAAAATTTATTGTCCAGTGAAAAATCTTTTGCAAACTAAATTTGGAGATTAGATGACTAATGGGTTTGACTTATTTAGTAGAAACTTTCTAATCGAAAGTGCTCATAAATTAGAGAATCTTCATATACTTAGGTTGTCACGGTTATTAGTTTTCTCAACCAGCCTTGAGCAAGAAAATAATGAGCGAAGTTTAACCTTTGAACCATAATTTCGGGAATTAAAAGAAAAAATCATTTTGGGAGGAAGTGTACCTTACGGGAGGGAAAGGAAAAGTTGACCAAGTGGTTGGACTATCACCACCATAGAATATAAGTTGATCAGATTAACTACTCTCACACACATATCAAGTATCGGTTAAGTAGAATCATGTTTGCAATAGTATTACCTGAACACTCGTCATGAATTATAAGTTTTTCTTTTTGTAAAAGCTAAAGTAAGAACGGCAAGCTATTTATACTGTGAATTATGTTAATGCTTATTTTATTGAGTGCATGATTATTTTTAGCTAGTTTATTCGAGGACGAATAAAAGTTCAAGTTTGGAGGTATTAGATAAGTACAATTTTGTACTTATTGGAGCTCACAAAAATGGACGATTATGAGTCATATTATTTGATTTCAGTTTAATTGCATGTTGTTTTCTTGTTATTTTAGGAAATAATCAAAGTCAAGAGTCGAATTGGCGAAAAGAGACCACACGGAAGAAAAGAGGACTTAATTGAACAGATAAAGAGATGTGAGGGACTTGGCATGCAAATATCAAAGAAAAGAATCCAAGAAAGTGTCCAAGATAACCATGCGATCGCATGGTTATCCAATGATGCAATCGCAAGAGGTCAATTCCAACTGCAGAACCCAAAACCATAGAACCATGCGATCGCATGGGTATATCGAGAAGTAGTTTGACAGTTTTCTGATGGAATTAGAACTCTACAATTCTAAGATAAAACAACAATTTAAACACACGTTTTAGAGGGTTGGAGAACATTATAAATAAGGCAGATAATAGCCAGAATTGGAGAGACGAATTTTGGGAACAAGATACAAGAGGAGAATCGAAGATCAAGGCACGAGATTGAAGATTCGTCAGCCGGAGTCACGGGTTTTATCTATTTTTTTTTCTTTCGTCGGATCATGATTAATACAATTTTTGTATTATTATACATAATCATGTCCGGCTAAACTTACTTTTTCTAGGATGAACGATGAAACCTCGCGTTTTTAATTAATTAGAAGTTTTTCCTTTTTAGTAATTGATTGCTCTTGGGTTGATTATTCTTTATTCAGTTTTTATATTATTTTAATGCTTGATCACCATTAGAATATATTGTGATCTATATTGAAATCGAGAGATTCAATATAGATTAAGCACGTGGTATTGAATAACATAGGGTCCAATAATAGATAGAGATTACTATTATGCTTTATAAAATCCATGTAGGTGTTCTTGAGATTTTAATGCATGTGTTTATGTTCGAAGCTTAATTAAAGATAATTAAGCTCGCATAACATATAGAATTGATTGACCATCAAGAGAGGCTTTCGATTAATTTAGGAACGCCGATTTTCAATCCTAGGTAATTAAAAGCTAAAAAGTGATTAACGGATAATTGATTATAAAACGTGTAGGTAGATTTGTGAATCCTAGTGTTAGTAAATCTTGAATTCGTTCTCTTCATTTAAAATTGCTTATTGATATTTTAAGTTTAATTAAAATAGTAAGTTAGTTTTAGAATCACGAACAAAAATCAAATATGTGTTTCTCTATTTTGTTACAAGTTGAGTTATAAATTAATTGATTAAATTGATATCTAGTTCTCGTGGGTTCGACACTCTATTTACTACTATATTACTTGTTAACGACCGTCCACTTGCATGGGGATTTAAATCACACAACAAAAGCCAAGAGAAAAACATGAAAAAAATAACTTGGGCTCTGATACCATGTCAAGAAGGGTTTTGTTTTGAATACCTCTCATTGTGAGGGTTCCTTCATTTATATAGATGCAAGGTAAATAGCTTGCCAAATTAGACGCCTATCAATTACACGCTAATTACAATATAATATTCTATACATAGCTAGTCTAAATAGGGTAGATGCTAATTACAATATACTCTTCTATACATAGCTAGTCTAAATAGGGTAGAATATATGACGTCTCAATTATTTCATATATACAATATATGTTAACAATTATTCTAATACTGCAATTAACTCCCATTCTTATAGGCTTATTAGTTGCACTATTTCTAGAATCATATGTTTAAATGTCTCTTTCTTTGATCATGATGCAGGGGACAGGACGCCGCATGCAACGGCTTCTTCGTTTTGCTGGTCAAATTGCATCTCCCCAGATTGGGACCGGAGCATGTCGTTTTTCAGATTATGAGTTGGCTGCTGTTGGAGATTGCTTTACCAAACTTGAAAAGCTAAGCTTGAGATGTTGTTCTAAAGTAACAGATGTAGGGATAAGTTCAATTGCTGAGAAATGTGAACTGCTGAAATCTATGGATTTAGAAGTGATTGTCCAAAAATTTATTTCTACTTCCATTCTATCCTATGGAATTATTATTCTGTTCGAGTAGTACTTTGCATTAGATTAAACTATTGACTTGCTATCTCTACATCAGTGAAGTACATTTACGTTGTATATGAATTTGGATTATGAATCTAGCTTTTCTATTTGAACTTTTGCTTGAGCATAATTGCAGTCGTTTAGTAGCAAGATCTAGAATCCTTCTGCATATTTCCATAGGCTATGGTACGAAAGAAGCTGAATGGAATGGGACATGGGGAGTAGAAAATAAAACAAGGGATATTGGCTCTCTCTTTGCTGATTGGAGAGGAAGGTTACAAAGGGACGGAAAGTGATTTTTTTTTTTTTCCTTTTATTTTTATGTGATAAGTGTCGAATTTTTAACCACGTTCATTGACAGAAAGCCCCAAAAATTGTTTCCTTCTTATTTTACCTCCAAACGGATCAAAGGATGGTATTTTTCTTCTTTCACATTGAGTAGAGAGTCCCTTCCACCTCTCTTTTGCTTCCATCCATCCATCTTTCCTCATACCAAACACAGCCTGTGTTGTTCATTTGGATTCTGTTAAAACTCGTACTATATATTGATCGTGTTCAAAGATTATCTATGATTAACTTATGATGGCTGCTTATGTTAAGTGCTATGCCTACGTAACCTGTTGTTACATCCTCTTCTTAAAGCACTGCTATGTTGGAGATGAAGGTCTAGCAGCTGTTGGGAAATATTGTACTTGATTTGAGGGTTTCAATTTGCGGTTTTGAGAAGGTTTGACCGACAAAGGATTGGTTCAGTTAGCCCTTGGTTGTGGGAGGAGTCTAAAATCACTTGGTTGTGGGAAGAGTCTAAAATCACTTGGGGTTGCCTCGTGTGCTAAGATTACTGATGTCTCATTAGATGCCGTGGGATTTCACTGCAAATGGTTTGAAACTTTATCATTAGATTCAGAGTTCATCCACGACAAAGGCTTGTTTGCTGTAGCCAAGGATGCCCTCTATTGAAATCTCTCAAGCTAAAGTGCACAAACATTACAGATGAGGCCTTGCAAGCTGTTGGAGCCTTTTGTTCGTTATTGGAGTTATTGGCCCTACACAGCTTCCCGAAATTCACAGACAAGTCAGTTTTTTTTTTGTTTCTTTACTTCAATTTGGTTCTTAGTTATCCTTTTTGACTTTAGAAATATGGTTTTTCTGTTTCGTTTGGAATCTTCATGTTATCAGCATGAATATTCTCTTCTTATTACTCTTTCCTCTAAGTACAGAAGCATTAATTTTCACTTCAGGTCATTGTGCCTATACTGATGTGGGTTAACTTTGACGTCTGTAAGAAAAAATTTCAGTTCAATCTCCACTCATTGTAACACATTTTTGGCTCCCCTCTCTTACACTTTCAATCTGGACATTTATGGGACTTCCACTGCTTGATTTTTCTCTGAAACTGTTGCTATTGTAATTTTACCTTCATTCTGGTGCATGAATGCAAGTTGAATTTCTTAGTTCTTTGTTCCAGATTAGGCAATTAATTGTTTTTGCATGGCATCGGGTATGAGCGTTGGGTTCAATAAAGTATCCAAACACTAAATTTGTTGGTTTTCGGCTTTTCGCTAATAAGTTGGCTCTAAAAGATTTACTTAGAGATTCTTATTTCGAATATTTAGCATTTAGACTCATCCCATACCTTCGGCCGTTCCTCAAGTGTCTATTATATGTACTTGATGCACTTATTCTGATTCCATGTGATGGATTGCAAATATATTCAAATAGGACAACTTCTACTTTATTATGCAATAGAATGTGACATTGTATATTTTATTCTTTTGGTTCTCTCTAATTTTTCCATTTTGGTAGGAGTGGGATGAGAGAGAGGAAAAGGGTTGAATTTTCATGCTAGCTCACTATTATCTTTCCTTCATATTTCTTCAGTAGCCTTTGTGCTATAGGGGAAGGATGTAAGAAGTTGAAAAATCTGACCTTGAACAATTTCGACATTGTGAGTGACATGGGTTTGGATTCTATTGCTGTTGGTTGCATGGGGCTTATGCATCTTGAAATCAAGGGCTGCTACAATCTTGGGACAGGAGGACTGAAATCCATTGGAAAATCTGGCACGTATGCCTTTTGAATGCCTCCTACCTGCCACACTCCCCCCGCCGCCACCACTTGTGCTTGCTTTCATATTTTATCGTGTAAACTATTCCGTCTGTCCCTTTTTTGAGGTCACAGTAACAACACCCCGCCCCCAACCCCACCCCCAATGTCCCTCCCTGTGAGATTTGAACCGACAATCACTTTGGGTGAGAATCTTAACCACTTCTGACAGTCTTAATAGTTTTTAGTCTTGCCTTGGTCCTTTGGTTAATGCACCCTATATTTCATGTTCTTTACGATTTTTGGTCTTGGACTATGTCATGCAGCAACCTTTCTGAGTTAGCCTTGCAGCACTGTTTCGATATATAAATGATGCGCTACGTGAAATTGGCATAGGCTGCAAGTATTTGCAAGCTCTTCATTTGGTATATTGCTCATGTATTGGGGACGAAGTCATATGTGGTATAGCGAGAGGGTGCAGGAACTTGAAGAAGCTCCATATCCACTGATGTCGTCAGGTGCCCTTTTGATTGGTGCACCCTAGCCTCATCTTCATAAAATTTCTCTCTTTGTTTGATCGTTGGCATAGGGTTTCCTTTCGGTCCAATGTATGGTCCCGAGGAGGGTGGTTCATGTTTGATTTTCTAAAGCCTTATGCTGGTTTAAAAGTCCTTACACATCTTTCAAAAATTCACGAATGATGTTAAAAGTAATATGAATGATGCCAAGTTTCGCAGTGGTTGGTTGAAATTTTCTTCTTTTTAACTCCATTGGGACTTTAAAAGCATCCAAATGACCTACTATTGATATGTCGATGTTGTATGTAAATACGTGTAGTAATAAAATATTAAGGTTTAATTATTGAAAATGTACGGGATGTTACATACCAGGCATATAAAATTCATAAATTTTCAGTGTTTGTCAAATAAAAGTCCAATTTCCAAATGTTACCTTAATCAAGTTCATGGGCACTTTCTTAAATCTTGTATACCATTCTAACATTTTTATCTAAATATTTGTCAGAAAGCTCAACTGTCTCTATGTAGCACCAGTGTTACTTACCGATTTGTAATGAATGATGCGTTCTAATCTGTTACTAAATTCTACTTTTGCATATTTTTGGTTATTCTCTTAACTTGATTATGCTGGTAATACATTTTAGTTTTTCTTGCATTATTGATAGGTGGGAAATAAAGGGATAATTTCTGTTGGTCAGAATTGTAAATTTCTTGCTAGGTAAGCAATCCCATATTCTCCTCCTTCATGTCCATATTCTGGTCTTTTCCTGGATCAACTTATTATACTTCTTGTTGAAGTTAGTTTTGTATTGAAACTTATTGTTGTAGTATTTTGTTTCTTTTCTTCATCACTTTACGTACTGATGAACTATGAAAATATGTGGCTGCAAAGGTCGGTATTTTTTTATTATATTGGATAAGTTCTATGTTTATGTTATCATCAAGAGGACTTTCAAAACATGATGCGGTCCGATATATTTTTTTTGAAATTACATTGTCATTATTGACTTGTTTCTTAAATAATAGCATCATGTGCTGTTTAATTACCAGAGTTGGGGATGCGGCACTAATTTCAGTGGGTCAAGGTTGCTCCTTACTACGTTTGGATGTAAATGGTTGTAACCAAATTGGGGATGCTGGAATAATAGCTATTGCAAGAGGTAGCCCTCATCTCAATTACTTGGATATATGCTTTCTAGAGGTGAAGTCACTCTCTAAGATTTTATTAATTGCTGAAATCATTAAATTTTACATTTTTTGCATGTGCAAACATGTTACTCTAGATTCCTCGAGTTTTGAGCATGCCCACAATTACTCATTATTTGTTAACAAGATTATATAATTCCACTAATAACAATTTCAAGACATCATTCTACCTTTTCGGCTGGATTTCAAGATGAGTCTTAACTAATGTTGGGTTGTATGTTCAAATAGTATAATTTTGCTGTGATAAAATGACAATTTTATATTGAATAAAGCTTTGGTTTGTATTCATTTATTATTATTGCATTTGTTTAATATTGAGTATGTAAAGTGCCAATGATCACTTGTGATAATATAAGTTGGATGCTTGCGTTAAGAAGTATAGTATGACACAACTTATATTTTGATCATCAATAAAATTGTGTATAAGAGTTGGCACCTTATACTAGAAGGTTGTAGTGTTGACTATTTAATCATTCAGGTTTGCGGTTTGTCCTTATCGCAGAAATGGATCAATGGTGACACTAGTACACATGGAGTGTATTGAACAGACCACGTGTCGAATTTAATTATATTGCATGATCGTGCGAATAATTAAGTTCCACTTGATCACCGGATATTTCATCTAAATCCCTTGACAGGATTGTGTATATATTTTCGTTAGTTTGATGGTTCTTTGATTTACCAATGGGTGAGATCAATTTAATTGATCAAATATCTCGGTGAGTTGGGAGCTTGAGAATGAGCGAAGTAGAGAACACAAATTCGTGTCGGGACTGTCGCCCTGAAAAATGGGTCGAGTGACAACTTAAGTATTTTTTGTTGAACGGTTATAAATCCGAGCTCAGTGTTTAGCGACGGCTAAACTTCGACATCTGTGATTAGTTCACAGGACCGTTGAAGAAAATGTAACTTAAATTTAGTGAGAATAATTGGAAGGGCAAAATAGTCATTTATGCTCATACCTAATTATCAGATCTCAGACAGAGATGAAATATATATACGATAGGTCAGAGGAAAGTATTACAACTTATGTAATTTTATATATTTCCGAGAGTGCAGTCTCTTGCCTTTAGTAGAAAAAGTAAAAGACTAATGATTAGATTGAGGGGTCTAGGATCGACTAGACGGAATCTAAATATTGGAGCTTGGAAAATATATGTCCGATCAGGTCTGTGGTAGCTCTATAAAGTTTTGGGCATAATCACAGTTAATATAAAAGTTTTGGACTTAATTGTAATTGTGATATAAGTTCAGGGATTACATATGTAATTAAATCAATCATAAACTAATTGGACTTGGATGCAATCAGGACTCTTGTCGTTGTTTGCAATAAGATCACTTGCCGTTATTTATATCATATTTGCAATAAGATCACTTGCCGTTATTTATATCATATTGCTTGTGATGTAAATTAATTCCAATTGATTCAATCAAGAAAAGAGAAGAAATTTAGTTTCTCAGTTTTCTAGATTTGACTAGTCCAGAAATTAGTTTTATTTTTGATTAAAATTAAAAGGTGCCCACACGCCGGTGTAATCCAGAGTTGGGAGAATACCATAGAAGGCTTGAACGTTGGGAGCGCCAAGTTCGTGAATCAGAAGCAACAAGTTCGTGAATCAGATCCAGACTAATATTGTTTATCGATTGAGGTATAATACTAATCCATTATTATTTTAATTATAATAAATACGTGAACAACTAGCAAAGATCCTGGTTTTATGAATTAAAGAAAATTTTTGTTTTCTGGCTAATTCTCGTGCCAGTTTCCAACAAGTGTTATCAGAGCGGTCTAGATCGTTCACATGTTTGTTATGTTATCTAGATCTGATATTTGCATGTTCTAGTCGAGCGATGTCTAGGATTATCTATTTATATGTGGATTGAATAATTGGTATTATTTCAAACTGTGATCCAATTATTTTGTGGCCCCAATTGTTTATTGTATTTCATTATTTTGAGTCTGTAACAAGATATGTGGATTATGACTCCATCATCTTGATTTAATTTTTAATTACAAAATAGATTCAAAATGTGAGCCCTAAATTGGGACATAGATATTTATGTAATATTGAAGATTCAAGATCAGACCGACGAAAAGGAGAAATCAGACAGCTAGATCCGATAGTCGGAGAGTAGATCTGGTGCACATGATCTGCGCCGAGAATCGTCTTCGCATGCCGGAGATCAGCGCGCGCCTCGGATGATCTGTCCGGGGACGGATCAGGCGTCTGGAAGGTCTGCGCGCGCGCGCGCGCGCCTGTGCCGGCGGATCCGTGCGCCACCCTACGCGGTGGTCTTCTCCGTTTTACTTTTTTTCGTGCGAATGGATCTCACCGGATCGGCTAAGCGCGAATGGCGTGGCAACAGCGCCCATCGTCCGCGCAAATCTGGCGCTCACGGATCTGCGGCCAGCAAAATCGACTCGGACCTCCAGGCGCGCATGCAGCTGCGGCAGTCTTGTGATGGTCTTCTTCGGTTGTTTTTTCTTTTCGAGGTTTGCGGCATGTCTCTCCAGCACTTGTCCTTCTTCTGGATTCGGCCATGGTGTTTCTTCGATAAGGGGTTGTTTGGATAATCTGTTTGCTCAAGGAAGAAGAAGATCCGTGTTTGGAAGCTTGGATAGTGGATGTTTGGTTACACTGATGGCTGCTATTTGGATTTTTTGTTCTTTGGACTTGTTTGGCAATTGGAGCAAAGTTATGGGATGAAGTTGTAAATTAAATATTGGGTTTGGATCCAATTAGTTTTTTAATTTATTTCTTGAGTCTTGTTTTGTGCCACAAATAATTGTTAAATTTATTGCTAATGTATGCTTTAAATATTTGTTTGAAATATTATTATTCTGTAAAGCATGTCATATAGAATTAATTTTGGCATCACTGGTGATACTTAGAATAGAATGCATTTCATTGGAACATTGGTTTTTTCTTGATTAATTTAATTTAAATTAAATTTTTTCTTGAAAGAGAAATCCGTAATAATTAAACTGTATATTAATTTAATTAATGTGAACAGTTGGTAATTATTTAAAATTAAAATTCCATTATTTTTAAAATATTGAGTGGGAGATGGTATTTATTTAAATAAAAACTCACGGTCTCCTTTTGTCAATTCATAAGCGACAGAATCTGTTAGCCTCGTGCCGGTAACTCAACGGACTCCCCATAGGAGGGTTGTGTGATTCGGGTTGTTTGATTGAATTCCTTTTTGGTAAGATCGTCTAGATAGAATATAATTTGAAATCATCCTATAGATGGCGGGATTATTTTTCAAGTATCTAGAAATCTAGACAAAGGTTATACACTCAAATCGAGATCATCTACGAACCTCCTATAGAGGCTCTCGTTTATGATATTGGTGACCAAATAAAGCGATACTAGATTTATCTAGACATTTATTGTCAAGATATGATTTGTCTGGTGGGAGAATCTCAACTTAATCAGTGGACACGGTGACCTTTCCTAGAGAGAAGCCTGTTGGATCACAAGGATTAAGTAGTCGTTACATTATTGTAGTTTTATGGATCTACATGTGCATTCATGCATCATATGTTAAATTCGCTACTCAATTTTAATATGCAATAATTTTGTTATTTTCAGCAAAATGTCTCTCAGTCTATTTTTGGTTATCCTAAAACAAAACCAACTAACTAGAGAAAATTATGTGGATTGGAAACGTAACCTAATGATTGTTCTCACCGTTGAGAAAATTGATTTTGTGCTTGAAAAGATTGGCACGAGCAACCCATTGAAAAGCGCAAGCAAGGACATGAGGATTCTTATGATAAGTGGGTAGAGCAGAGACAAGTTGGCTCATTGTTACATTTTGGCATCGATGTCAAATGTGTTACAACAAAAGCATGACAGTCTTGAGACCTCTTATGACATAATAAAAAGCCTCAAGGACATGTTTACACATCAAAGTAGTAGAGCTCGGTTCGAAGTAATTCGTACCTTACAGAACATCCGCATGAAACCCGAGCGCCAAAGAAGAACCATATGTTAACCATGATTGGACACTTCAATGTGGCGTAGAATGCAGGTGCGACTATTGATACAAATACTCGGTGGATATGGTATTGAACTCTCTACGATATGTTTTCACGATTTCATCGTGGACTATCACTTACACAAGATGGATATGCCATTGGCTGAGTTGATGAATGAGTTGCAAAATGTGGAAAGTGGTCTTAAGGCTAAGGATGGTAATGCTTATGCAGCAATTGGTAGCTCCTCTAATTCCAAGCCGAAAGGCAAAGGCGGAAAGAAAAGGAAGAGAGCTAGCAAAAAGCTAGTAAGCAACGAAAAGACCAAAGCAGATGGAAAGTCGAAAGGCAAGTGTTTCAGTTGCGGCGAGAAAGGTCACTGGAAGAAAGACTGTCCCAAAGCACTAGCTAAATAGAAGCAAAGTGCGGGTGAGTTTTTCATAATCGAGTCTTGTTTGGTGGTTGATTCTACATTTTCTGGGTTGTAGATTCGGAACTACTAATCATGTTTGCATGTCAATGCAGTGCTTGAGAGAGCGAAAAACTCAATGAAGGCCAATTCACTATCACAGTCGGCATCATAGTCGGCACAGGAGCAGTAGTTTCGACGAGAGCTGTAGGAGTAGTTTATTTTTATTTCAGTAGTGGTAGGCGTTTAATTCTTAAAGACTGTTGTTATGTCCCGCAGATGAAGCGGAATTTGATTTCCATTTCTTGTCTAATAGGACAGGGTTATTCTCTTGATTTTGCGCCTAATAAAGCGCTTTACATTTTGCTGAATAAAGCTCTTATTTGTGCGGATATTTGATTAATGGTCTTTATATATTAAACTATTCTACAAATGAAATTAATAATATTTCCGCAAACCATAATAAACAAAATGCATACCATACTAGTAATACTTATCTATGGCATCTTAGGCTTGGGCACATCAACCTTAACAGGATACAAAGACTGGCAAAGGGTGGTCCCCTCAACTCAATTGAGGTCGAACCATTGCTGGTCTGTGATTCTTGTTTGGAGGGTAAGATGACCAAAAGGTCTTTTTTAGCGAAGGGACATAGAGCCAAAGAAGTATTAGAACTAGTTCATTCTGATGTATGTAGACCTATGTGTACACCTGCGAGAGGGGGCTATGAGTATTTTATCACCTTTACAGATGATTACTCTAGATTTGGATACATTTACCCGATGACTCGAAAGTCAGAGGCTTTTGAAAAATTCAAAGCATATCGGACTGAGGTCGAGAAACATTTGAGTAAAAGTATAAAGACATTTCGATCAGATCGAGGTGGCGAATATCTCTCGGGAGAATTCAGGGACTACTTAACAGAAAATGGTATAGTTTCTCAACTGAGTGTGCCTAGTACACAACAACAGAACGACGTTTCAGAAAGAAGGACATTGTTAGATATGGTTATGTCAATGATGAGTTTTTCAACTCTACCTATCTCATTTTGGGGATATGCACTGGAGACAGCCGCTTATATTCTTAACCTAGCTCCATCTAAGTTTGTTCCCAAGACTCTCCTAGAAATATGAAATGGGCGCAAACCAAATTTGCGTCACATCTGAATTTGGAGATGTCCGGCTCATGTGCTGAAAGGAAAGATAGAAAAGTTGGAGTCTAGATCAGAAATATGCATGTTTGTGGGATACCCTAAAGGTACCAGGGAATACTATTTTTATAGTCCTCTAGATATGAAGGTTTTTGTCAGTACAAATACAACCTTCCTGGAGTATATATATATTAATGAACGTCAGTCTAAGAGTAGGGATGTTTTGGAAGAAATGAGTGGGAGTAATCCCAACTCATCAATTCCTGCAACACAACCTAGTGACAGACGACCCATGGTATCGCAAACACCTAAAGAACGTTATCTGAATGGGAGAAATAATTCATCATCTAATCCTATAGATCAAGAAAATGTTCAAGGTAATGATGAGGTAATTGTATCACCTGAAGGTGATACCAATATTGATGAAAACGTTACAATTCCAAATGAAGCCACGGTTCAAGATCCACCGCCCCTTAGGCAAAGTCAAAGGGTTATCAGAAAACTGTCTAGGTACTTGTTTGTTGGAGAATCCAAACAGGCAATCTCTGTAAAACAAGTAGATGATCCGAATTCATATAAATAGGCTATAAACGATGTGGATGCAAATTTGTGGAGACTAGCTATGAACATTGAGATGGAATCTATGCATTCTAATCAAGTCTGGGAACTTGTAGATGCACCAAAAAGGATAAAACCCATCGGGTGCAAGTGGGTCTACAAAAGAAAGAGATGAGTAGATGGGAAGGTGGAAACCTTCAAAGCAAGGCTAGTGGCTAAGGGTTTTACCCAAAGAGAAGGTATCGATTACGAGGTAACCTTCTCACCTGTAGCTATGCTCAAATCTATCCGGATTCTCTTATCCATTGCAGCTCATTATGATTATGAGGTGTGGCAAATGGACATCAAGACGACTTTTCTTAATGGTCATCTTGAAGAATGTATCTATATGGTACAACCAGATGGGTTCGTAGAACGTGGTCATGAATCTAAAGTGTGCAAGCTGCAATGGTCCATTTATGGACTAAAGCAGGCATCAAGATCTTGGAACAAAAGATTCGACGAGGTGATTAAGACATATGATTTTGATCATAATTTCGACGAACCCTGTGTCTATAAGAAGATACAGGACAAAAAGGTAATTTTCTTGGTGCTTTATGTCGATGATATTTCACTCATAGGAAATGATGTGGGAATGTCGTTATCTATGAAAGCGTGGTTGGCCCAACAGTTTTCGTATGAAGGTTTTGGACAAAGCTAGATGTGTTCTAGGGATTCAAATCTTAAGAGATCGAATAGAACAAGCTGGTAGTTTTGTCCCAAGCTATATATATTGACAAGATGCTTGTCAGATTGTCATACGAGATTCTAAGAAAGGCAATTTGCCATTCAGATATAGAATCTAACTATCTAAGGAGCGTTCCTAAAGAAACTCCTGAAGAGATAGATGACATGAGTAGAATACTTTATGCATTTGCAATGAGTAGTCTCATGTTTGTTATGTTGTTGGTATGATAACTCGTTATCAGTCTAGACGGACTAGAACATTAGGTGATTGTATAGCATATCCTTAAGTACCTTTGGAGAACAAGGAACTATATGCTGGTAAACTCTTTGCCATTGGGATATATGTATTTTAAGATTATACTCTAGGACAAATGGGAGAATTGTTTGGTTGTATGCCCAAATAGTATAATTTTGCTGTGATGAAATGACAATTTTATATTGAATAAAGCTTTGGTTTGTATTCATTTATTATTATTGCATTTGTTTAATATTGAGTATGTAAATAAAGTGCCAATGATCACTTGTGATAATATAAGTTGGATGCTTGCGTTGAGAAGTATAGTGTGACACAACTTATATTTTGATCATCAATAAAATTGTTCAAAACCAATGTATAAGGGTTGACATCTTATACTAGAAGATTGTAGTGTTGACTATTTAATCATTCAGGTTTGCGGTTTGTCCTTATCGCAGAAATGGATTAATGGTGACACTAGTCGAATATTTCATCTAAATCCTCGATGAGTTGTGTATATCTTTTCGTTAGTTTGATGGTTCTTTGATTTACCAATGGGTGAGATCAATTTAATTGATCAAATATCTCGGTGAGTTGAGAGCTTGAGAATGAGCGAAGTAGAGAACACGAATTAGTGTGTCGGAACTGTCATACTGAAAAATGGGTCGGTGACAACTTAAGTATTTTCTCGTGAACGGTTATAAATCTGACTTCAGTGTTTAGCGACGGCTAAACTTTGACATCTGTGATTAGTTCACAGGACCGTTGAAGAAAATGTAACTTAAAGTTAGTGAGAATAATTAGAGGGGCAAAATAGTCATTTATGCTCATACTTAATTATCATATCTCAGACAGAGACGAAATATATATACGGCAGGTAAGAGGAAAGTATTACAGCTTCTGTAATTTTATATATTCCGATAGTGCAGTTTCTTGCCTTTAGTGGAAAAAGCAAAAGACTAATGATTAGATTGAGGGGTCTAGGGTCGACTAGACGGAATCTAATTATTGGAGCTTGGAAAATATATGTCCGATCGGTCGATCGTGGTAGCTCTATAAAGTTTTGGTAGCTCTATAAAAAGTTTTGGGTTTAATCATAGTTACTATAAAAGTTTTGGACTTAATTGTAATTGTGATATAAGTTCAAGGATTACATATGTAATTAAATCAATCATAAACTAATTGGACTAAGATGCAATCATGACTCTTTTCGTTGTTTGAAATCAGATCACTTGCCGTTATTTATATCATATTGTTTGTGGTGTAAATTAATTCCAATTGATTCAATCAAGAAAAGAGAAGAAATTTAGTTTATTAGTTTTATAGATTTGATCAGTCTAGAAATTAGTTTTATTTTTGATTAAAATTAAAAGGTGCCCACACGCCGGTGTAATCCAGACTTGGGAGAATACCATAGAAGGCTTGAACGTTGGGAGCACCAAGTTCGTGAATCAGAAGCAACAAGTTTGTGAATCAGATCCAGACTAATATCGTTTATCGATTGAGGTATAATACTAATCCATTAGTATTTTAATTATAATAAATATGTGAACAACTAGCAAAGATCCTGGTTTTATGAATTAAAATTTTTTTTTTTTGTTTTCTGGCTAATTTTCGTGCCAGTTTCCAACAACTAACATATTGAAGACAGGGATTGAAGCTATGCATTTTCTTGATCGATCCTTGCATTTGAAATTGGACCTTGCGTCACAAAACTAAAAAATTTATTTAAAAAGATCTCTTGTTGCCACATTGCATACAGTTTCAATGGCAGGGAGATACGAATGCATACATACATATACATGGGCACTTCTATATGTGGTTCTGCTAACCCAGTACGGAGTACATTTTCATCTTACTCACTCATTTTTCATTAAAGAAAAAGGTCTCGGTCGCTTGTGTTCATTGTAAATAACACGGTAGGTACAATGGCATTTTCTTTCCAGGAACCTAGCTCTTTATTTTATTGTGTCTCTAACATATGAATTAAGTCCATCCACATGGAACTATTGAGAGTTGAGTACTTTGTGACTCTACCCTGTTAAACTACACACATCAATATATACACCCACACGCTTGACAAAACATGTAATACATTTGTATTTTTTCTTGATTTTGGAACTTTATTTTTGTGAACTGAGGGAATATTGAAACCTTTGTATCTCATTTATCATTTAGAGTTGAGACTTTACATCAACAGTTGAATTTATGCATTCCAAATTGATAAAACATTCATAACTTTTCCTTCTATTCCATTAGTCTACGCTCATCAGCAGTTGCTTTCCATTGTTCAGAAACCAGGAGACGATGCAATGGTGGAACAAAGTGAAAGCTGCCCATTATTGAGGAATTTGGTGATATCATGTTGTTCACAAATAACAGATGTAGGTCTCGACTATATGGCTAGGAAATGCACATTCCTGGAGTTTTGCTACATGCATTCTTGCCTGGGCATTACACAAGCTGGAGTTGCAATCGTGGTTACAAGTTACACGAAAATAAAGAAGGTGTGGGTTGAGGCGTGGAAGATTGGCTTGAGGACCAAACGTGGAGCTCAATCTCTTCCGGTAACTCTGTGTTGACATGCGTTCACTATTTCAAATTTTAGAAATCAGACTAAGGGGAATACATTTTAACCCCGAGGTGAATCATTCCTACCGCCCAATTTCCCTTACATAAATATTTAAGTGTATAAATAGAATAATATAGAAGTTATGAATTTTTTAATTCCTCAAGTAATTTGGAATAATTCCAAAATTACTCTTTTCACTTTCTAATCATACTCTTCATATTGTTTTGGTATTTCAACAGCATATTTAAGTGAAATTTATCGCTCCTACTGTACAAGAATATATACTACGTCTAAAATTTCGTAAATAAAAAGTAGGGAAAATTGCATAATTGGTCTCCAACTTTTCAAAAACGTTGGGAATATACTCCTAACTTTTAAAAATAATATCAGACATCTCCAACATTTGAAAAAATAGGCATGGTAGGTATTTTATGACGAAATTGTCCTCTCTTTAAAAAAAGGGAAAAAAAAAAAAGAAGAATTGAAAAGCAATCAAATATACCCAAAATTAACAAAGTGACCATCTTTTCCACACATCCCCCACCCAAATCAGGAGCTTATTCTGGAAAAGTTCTCCTATGTTACATTGCAGAGCATTGTGCATACACAACAAGCATAGAACTGAATTTTTTCACTTAATGATGCTAATCTAGATGGAAAGAAACTCATCCAAGAAGAATAGAAAAATTGAAAAATATAGCCTTGTGCAGAAAGATACTTGAGTGAATCTATTCACGCTCATAGCATATTTAATGTAACTGAAGGAAACATAAATCAGAGATGATATATGCGATAATGTGTGAAGCCAACAACAATCAACATGGTGGGGAAGAGAAAGACTTGGAAGAATGGAATCTGTTTTATCTGATAAGAAGTCTACATAATCATAAAAGGGAAAAATGTTCATCAAGAATCACTTACCTTTGAACTCGAGCCCAAGCAAGTGCTCTAATAGGAACTGTATCTGCACTGAAGTAGAGCAACAACCTGGTGTCTGCAGATCAAGAAAATTGAAGAGGTTGAGAGTAAGAATCTGTCTCAACTTCCATAACAAATTGTCATGTAACGTATTAATAAAGGAAACAACAAACTTCATATACTAGCAAATACATGTTAGAGAAAAAATGATTCCAAGTTGTCAATACCTGTTCATGAACCAATTGTTGAAAATTTCCACGAGGCAACTTGAATTTCCACAAGTGGAACTCTGAGAAGACAAAGGCAAGCGATGTACCTGTTTTTCTCATTAATATGAAACATGAATTATGACCAATTGCAATCAATTTAACGCTTTTGGGATGGTGAATTTTGAGTTTTGGGGTGGATTTTGGATTTTGAGTTTTGATAAATAGGATGACGTTTTTGTTACTTTTTTTTTTTTTGGTACAGTTGGTTATTTTTCAATTTTTTTCTTGTTTTTTTGTTTATTTTAAAGGGAATGGTAATTTCGTCAAAAATGACCTACTATGCCTATTTTTTCAAACGTTGGGATGTCTGGTCCTATTTTTAAATATTATGGGTATATTTCTACCATGAAATTGTGTAGTTAAAATTAATTGTTAACTTTAATTTTACGTTTTTATCAAATTTTTAAGCTCTACCAAACATGTTCCAAGAATTAATTTGTCTGCGTCATTTAATGCACATATTTATGTATGAATTCATGCATTGAAGTTTAGAGGTTTGAAGTGCAACATGGCCAATTACCCGTTGCCTTATAGCAGATTATATGATCCAACTTCTGTCTAACCATTAGCCAAAGTCGGGATGAGCTTAATGTGATGTTTCGTCTTCTAAATTTTAAGAGTGAATGACTATAGTTGAAGACGTTGTTTATAAAATTAAGCACATGTTTGGGATTGCTTAAATTATAATTTCAGCTGGTCAAACATACTTCTTATCTAAGACCCACAACTTACAGTCCACCTTTTATCCACACATTCACCACCGACTTATAATTTCAACACTTAAAAAATAATTTCAGCACTACTAAACATGCGCTAAGAGTACATCTTAATTAAACATGAAAAAATGAGTTCTAAGATGTGCATTTTCCTTGGCAGATCCATGCCTTGTATCTCATTAATGATGACTTCATATCAACATGCCAAATTGATAAAAAACATTCATAATTGTTCATGCTTTTGCATTGGTATATACTCGTCGGGACTTGCTTTCCATTGTATAGAAACCTGGGAGACATGGCAATGATAGCATTAGGTGAAGGTTGTTCATTACCAAAGTATTTAGTGATGGAGTAGTGTTCTCTAAATCCCACCTGCTGACACCTTAGTAGGTGGGATTTACATCCTGCCCACAAGAGGGCAGGAGATCATTCTTCTTTATTGATGTCATGTTGTCCATAAATAACAGATAGGCGTCGGCTATGTAGTCAAGAAATGCATAGTACTAGAATATTTTTGCATGATTCATTGTCCCCGCATTATACAAGTTGGAGTTGCAACCTTCATTAAAACCTTTTTTGGTTGACTTACGGTACGGTGCGGTGGGGTGCGGTGAAATGTTTGCTTTTTTTTAAAAAAAAATAGAAAAATAAATTAAAATTTTAAATTGGCATCTTCAGTGTTTGCTTTTTTTTTTTTTTTTATAAATAAAAAAATAAATTTGGGCTGCCCAGTAACCCTGTGGCTCAAAAGCGGGCTGAGTTGACCCAGTAAATATGAGATCGTATAAAATTAGGCTGGGTTGAGTATAATTAAAAATTTTATTTATGACAAATTTATTTTTCTTTTTATGTTGTAATGATAAAATTAAAATTTTAATTTTAAATAATATGATTACTTAATAATAAAAAATAATTAAATAAAAAAATTAAAGTATCAGACATATTTTCACTTTTTGTAAAGATTAGGAATCCAATTGCAAATTTCTAAATTAAAACTAAGGTTAGGGACCATTTGCGCCAATTGAAAGGTTGAAAAAAAATATAATTTGACAATTTTACCCCTACTAATAAAGAAAAGAAAAATTTTAGGGACCATTTGTTCACCTAAATGAAAGGTTTTTAACGGATTTCGTCAAAAAAGACCAATTGTGCACCAACAGTAGAAGGTTAGGGACCATTCCGACAAAAATGATAGGTTAAGGACTATTTTCGCACTAATGTCATACGTTATGGACCATTTACGCCAATTTCCTCATTTCAGAATCCCAAACGTGGCTACTCTCTCCCTGCGTACGACTGCGAATCTACCGCTTTCCAGCCGAAATCTTGCTCTCAGTCGGCCACCGCCACCGCCATTCGGATCGCCACTCCTCTCTTGCTGTTAGTCCTCTTCATACTTTCTTGTTCAAAAAAGTCGTTAAATTTGTTTTAAATACCGGAAAGCTTCTTGAGCTGTGACTTTTCAAGAATGATTGGAGACTTGTGTTGTGACAAAGAATTAGTAATGTCTGATAGCCTCCTTTTCTCCACGTTCCCCAAAGAGGATCTTTTTGCCATTTTATCCCCTTTCATTCTGCATTAGTGTAATATAATCCTCTTTCAAGAACCCTAAGAAAATGAAATAAATCCTCAAAATTTTAAGAGCTCGACTGATTTTTGAAAGAATGAGATCTAAATTGATACCCAAGATTTATTCTAAAGTGTAACTTCCCCAAAGAGGATCTTTTTGCCATTTTATCCCCTTTCATTCTGTAAGAGTGTAATATATTATCCTCCTTGAAGAACCCTAAGAAAATCAAATAAATCCTCAAAATTCAAGAAGCCCACATGAATTTTCAAGGAATTACATCTAAACTGTATGTACATATATTTCATTACATCTAAATCTCTACAATTTTTGTTTACAATGTGTAAAGGAAAAAATTGCAGTGAATCAGTGATGACTCAATATAGTTTAATAAAGGTAAATCTGCATTTTACATCATCTTCTTTCATGAGCGATCTTATATTTTTATTCTTTTTTTTTATCTGTTCAAATCTGCAAAAAAAATTTTAAAAATAGTTTTGATTTGTTTTTTATTGAAATAAATATATTTTATTTTGGGGAAACGGAGATTGGTATGAGGATTACAAATTTCCCCCTTCTGAGTATAAGGGTTGATGATATCTGCTGGCAGAATCGAACCATGTAATAATTAGCCATCACCAAAAGCTTCTTGAGTTTAATTAATTAACATTTTATACGTCCCAACACCTATTTGGCTATCCCAGTTTTCACTCCTGTATCATTAATTTTACTAGAATGGGAGACGTAGGTAGATACCTGTGATTTTCATAATTTCTTTTCGAAGCTAATCGTGATTCTCTTCTAACTTTTCTTTTTAAACTGGTATTCATATGACAGTTTTAATTTGCTTTTTGCATATTAAAAGAATGAAATAATTAGTTTCTTGGTTCATGTTGATGATTTATTTTAGTATCCATTCTTGGTTCATGTTGATGGATTATTTTGTCTTAATATAATAGTTTTAAGATGTCGGAACAAGAGCGTTGTTCAATTGGAAGTATACCTGCTACCCCGCAAGCATCTCGTGATAGTTCTACGCCAACGGCAACGACAAATACTAGTAATCCTCCATCATTATCGGCCGAGGAAAATTCGAACCAAAATTCAATAGACATAGATTCTGACGGAGATAATACAATGGCTCCTGGTGTAGTGGGTAGAAAAGAAATTTGACATCTCATGTATGGGACCATTTCAAACTCAAAATGATTGATAACGAGATAGAGGCTATTTGTAATTATTGTGGAGCAAAGTTGGTGGGTCATAGTAAAATCGGGACAAATCATTTGAAAAAACATCTAAATAGATGCTGTAAGAAAACTTATATTAGGCAGACAATATTGAACCCTACAAAGCTGGCGACTGGAAAGGTGATTATGGAGACTTACTATTTTGATCAAGACCATGCTAGAACGGAATTAGGAAAAATGATTATTTTACATGAATATCCGCTTTGTATGGTTGGGCATATTGGGTTTAGGAATTTTGTGAAATTTATTCAACCGCTATTTAAAGTAGTATCTCAAAATACCATTAAAAATGACATTTTGAAGATTTATGATTTCGAAAAGTGAAAATGATGAGTTTATTGGAGGACAACAAGAGTAGAGTTGCAATAACTATGGATTTATGGACTTCAAACAAAAAAAAGGTTTCATGGCCATTACTGCACACTTTATTGATGATGCTTGGAGGCTTCAAAGCCGAGTGATGAGGTAAACACTAAGTATATATATATATATATATATATATATATATATTATATATATATATATTTTTAACATTGTTGTAATTATTTTTACTTTTATATGTAGTTTTATATATTTCCTTGTCCACATACGGCATAATTACTATATACCACTCTATACGAAAGTTTATTAGATTGGAACATCGATTGTAAGTTATCTACTATCACTGTTGATAACTGCTCAACAAATGATGCTATGATCAATATCCTTTTAGATCATAAGCTTTCTAGTGATTTACTTTTGACAAATGGTGATTTCTTCCATATGCGGTGTTGCGCGCATATATTGAACTTGATTGTGAATGAGAGTTTAGAAAATATTGGGGGGAGTGTTGAAAAAATTCGAAAAAGTGTTTCTTTTTGGGCATCAACACCAAAAAGATGGGAAAATTTGAGAATACTGCACGTCAGCTTAAAAATAGTTGTGGTAGAAAGTTAGTACTTGATTGTAAGACTATGTGGAATTCTACTTATATCATGCTTCACACTGCTTCGCAGTACATTGATGTTTTTTCTTATTTGAAGCAAAGAGAAACCTAATATAAGAGTTTGCCTAGTGATCAAGACTGGAAGTTGGCCAAAGAAATTTGTGAAAGGTTAAAGCCATTTTATGTGGTAATTGAATTATTTTCTAGAACTAAGTACCCCACAGTAAATCTAATTTTTTCAAAAATTTGTGAAATAAAGTTGTCAATTCATACTTGGACTACTTCTGCTTATTCTGATATTAGAATGATGGCGTTAAGTATGATGAAAAAATTCGAGAAATATTGGGATGAGATTCACGGGATATTAGCTGTAGCAACCGTGTTGGATCCTAGGTTTAAAATGATGTTGGTAGATTATTATTTCTCTAGGATCTATGGAAATGAACGTGCTGCGGTTGAAATTGTCAATGTCGGTTTACTTTGTCGAAAATTGGTATCTCAATATACAGAAAAACAGGATTCAATTGTGAATGTTCCTTGATCTTCATCTTCATATTCCCACTTTGGGATTTCTTCAAGTGTTGGAGTAGTGGATGAGTTGGAAGATTTCGATTTATTTGTTACCAAGAAAGTTAGAACTAGTAATGTGAAATCAGATCTTGACATATGTTTGGAGGAGCCGGTGTTGCCTAGGTATAGTGATTTTGACTTATTAAATTGGTGGAAAGCAAATTCAATTCAATACTTTACAAAAACTTGCAAGAGATATCTTGGCCATTCCTGTTTCTACTGTTGCTTCTGAGTCTGCATTTACTAGTGGTAGATTTGTAAGTCCACACAGAAGTAGACTTCATTCGAAGACATTGGAGGCATTGATGTGTGCTCAAAACTAGTTGTGGGCTGACATTTATGGTATAATAAAAAACATTTAGTGGTTTTCAAATCTATTAACAAATTTTATCTTTATTTGACATTTCATTTATTGTTAACAAGTTTTATTTTATTGTTAGAAAACTCTCCCGTGTCTTTATCGTACACTGGATGTTCTACTATCACCCAAGATGAAATTGAGGATGAGGTAATCTTATTTATTTCAATGTACAATGTAATAAATCTATTTATATTAAAAATACTATTCAACATACGTACTTGTCTTATTCATTATACATGAATTATTTGCTTCTGATTATTTCACAACTATGCAAAGAGAAGAATGAAGATTGTAAATTTCAAAATTTGTCATGATAAATGAATCATTTACTTTGGTGTTTGTCAATTTTAATTGTTATTGTTGTTGAACTTAGTAAATCATGTATTACTTGAAACAATTTGATTGCGTAGGGTTGTATTGTTTGTATTTTTTTTTTTTTTTTGTGATTTCAATTTGATAATTTGAAGATGTGACTAAGTTGTTATCTGTTATGTAGGCTTAGATTCATGCGTTATCTTTGTTTTTTTTTTTTTTAAATATCTAAATTAGAATTTTTCTTATGTGGGAATTGATTTAAACAATTGAATGAGGTTTGATATTTACGTTTTTCCAAATTAATTGTTAAAAATTTAATGTTTTGTTTAATAAGTTTTTAACCAAATGGTTTGTTAAAAAAGAAAAAAAAAAGTGGGTATTGGTAGGTCAATGGGTGCCCTGCCCCGCTAATTGGCAGGTCTAGGGTGGCAGGAGTTGATCCATCCCATTGTCAATTTTTAATAATGGTTGATAATTGAAAGGTCAGAGGACCTAACGCTGAGCTAGATTCATAGATATATAATGACCTATAAATTGTTTGTATCTAAGAGTTCAAATGCTGGAGTTAACTCTTTCTAAATAATATCTCAAGAGATTTCCTTAATTCACTCTTAAGTTTTTGTTCAAAGTATTATATTTATTATGTTCTTGATGTGTGTAATATAATTTTCTAATGTACTTTATCTATTTTTATAAATAAATTATTGTTTTAATTCACACATAGATTGTGTAGCAAGTCAATAGAGATGACAATTTGATTATATTGGAGTTGACTTCACAATCTCGGACTCATATTTGAGTTACTCGAATTGAGCATATTTTTAAAACGAAATTTCGAAACTTAATTTCACTTAACCATTCTTTCATTTTACCCTTTATCTCAAATTTTCAAAAAATAAAAATAAAAAATTATACGTTTGTTATATATGTATGTTTGACCAATCTTTATCCCTTAGAATAATATTATTTATACTCAACGATTTTATTATGATATATGAATTAATGTCAAATATTTACATTACTCACTGAGTATGAATATCATTATTCTTATCCCTTATATATTTCATTTATTGGTGGCTACTGTAATAAATTCCGTCTGAAAATAAGAAAAGGTAATATTTTCAAGTCACCATTGAAGCATTAAATAAATTTAAAGAATTAAAAGAAAGTGGAAATCTTGGAAATAAAACAATCGTATTCGATGGACAAATCTACGGCCCCTACCATTAATCCCCCATCCCCTTGTAAGGTGCACGTCTATTTAATGGTTTTTAACCTTTTTTGTACCAAATCTGTAAGTGAGGATGGCAGCCGTCAACAAAAGAAAGATTGGGGATAGTGATGACCAAATATAAAGATTAGAGATATAAGTGATAAATGGATAAAGTTCTTCCCTAATTTTTTTAACAGTGTGAAAAAAAATAAAAAATAAAAAACGCATCTAAATTCTAAAATATTAGAATTTGTTGCATATTCCGACAGCTGGAGCCGAAGCAGAGCCCTCTCGCCTAGCTCCTAACTCTCCGGTCTTGTCAACGTTTGGGTTGTGTTCAACGATGAACACTTCTTCACTGTCCTCTCTGTCCAATTTGTAAGGATTCTTCTGAATTTGGGTATGTTGATGAAGAATTTCTTTTCATTTTTTGCTTCATTCATTTGTAGTTTGAATTTTTGAATGAAATGCTCATTTTTCTCATGATTCAGTTGAATTGTTTGGTAATGGAAATTTTAAGAGATAATGGAGTATTTGATATAGAGTAAATTTAATAAATAATCACCCAATTTTACCCAAAGTTACTATTTACTCAACCAATATTTAAATATTAGACATTGCTGACGCATTTATCTCAAATCATTGCTCACTCATTACCCATTGCTCAATGTAGATGGGTGAGCAATAGATATTGTTTCAAAGTTGGGTGAACAAGTGGTATTTGTAGGTAAAGTTGGATGATCACTTGTTAAATTTACTCATTTGATATTGTATGGAACTTTATGTACTCATTGGTAACAGTAGCAGGTATCTGTTGGAAATAAAAATATTTTGCGTGAATTTGGATATTTATTATGAAGTGAAGATAAACTAGTATACCGCTTCTCTACAGTGATCCGATCGTAGTATCATTCTCGAATATATGAGAATGGGTAACTGAGATTTGAACTTATTTGTTCCTGATAGAGTTTTGATTGGCGAGGATGTCGATTTGAGTTACGGTAATTATGATTTTAGGATTGAGGCAGTGAATAGAATAAGAAAAAGATCGTTTGTGGGAGAGTTTTGTTTGAGAGAGAGATTGAAGACGTAGAGACATACGGACACACACACACACACACATATTCCTTTTTACTTTCAAGAGTGGAGAAAACTCCCTACGGTCGAGATTAATACAGGGGAGAGAGATATTGGATCAAATTTATTGCATAGCTTAAAATTGTTGTTAAATTTTAGTTTTGCAATTTTCAACTTGCAAGACAACTAAAAAAAGTGTGTGGCATAAAATTGAGGGAATTTAGCTGTAGATCGATCTGTTGGATTGAATGCCAACAAAATTTAAGGGTCTTTATTCGTTTGTAATTGTTTTGATGTTGTTTGGGTAAAATTTAGCTCCCAAATTCTAAGTATTTAATTTTTTTGAATGATAATTACCAAGATAGAGAGTCTAATTCGTGCTGATAACTAGTGATATCCTAATAATAACTAACCAAGAGGGGGGTGAATTGGTTTTTTAAATTTTTCAAAAATATTCTCAAACTATAATATTTAAGAAGTGAAAAATTAATCTACAAAAATATTAGCACAATATAAGTAAATAAAAGGAAGAGAGAGTGCAAATGATATTTTTATGGAGATTCGATCCAACCAATGATCTACGTCCTCCGTTACCAAGCTCTCCAACACGAGTATAGCCTTTCCACTATTTTGATTGACTTATGGTACAATCCAAACCCTTACAATGTATCCGATGACTTACAAACAAGGAGCACCGATCCTTATACAATATTGAGCTTTCAAGGGACCTTAATACGACCCAAAGATATAAAGAGATAGGTTTGAGTATTTCTCTCTAGATGAATGATAAATACAAGTTTAGTTCTAAGAAAGAGACTAACACTTTAATGAATAGCAATAGATGAGGAAAGCTCAAATGTTAGAAGAAAACTTTGTTGAGAATGATGAATCAGAAGTTTGATTTAATCAAACAAAGTTTTTCAATGAATGATATTGAATATATAAATGCAATAAAGTTTTGAATGAAGTTTTTCAATATGATTCTCTCTATAAATGCTCTTGTAAGTGTTGTTGAATGATAATAAATGAAGTGGTATTTATAGAAATAAATTTTCGTCATTTTCTGTTGAAACGGATGACTAAACGGTCGACTGATCAGATGGTCAGAATTAGTCGTTTGAACTGCAAAAAATTAGAACGGACACTTTTTGGATAGTGCAGTCAAACGATCGACCGGTTCACCCAAATGGTCGACCGTTTCAACCGGTTGATCAAACAGATGACCAAACGGATGACCATTTCTACAGTTTTGAAAAATTGATTTTTGGCTTTGATAAAAATATTTTATGCAAGTGATAATGACATATGTTTTGTGCATAAAAATATTTTGAGCTTTCATTCATTTAATTGCTAAAGATCAAAGAGTTAATACTTTTACAATTTTATCTAAAAATCTATTCTTTAATCTTGATCTTCGAGTCTTGAATTTCGGATCTTGAGATGATTGAACTCTTGTATTGATTTGACTTTGATCTTCTCATTGTTTGAGAGTTTGATTTGTAGCACTTTGAATATTGCTAGAAAATAGATTGTTAGAAAATACAACTATTTTGTTTGTTATAATAAAAATATTAAGGTTTAAAGTTAACCATATGTCAACAATTTCTCCCTTTTTGATTATGACAAACAATGTGAGAATATAGAATAATGAGATGAAATAAAGCATATATATTCCTCCCCTTTCTTTTTCAAGTAAATATGGTTTGATGAATTTGTATTACATGATACCATTTTTATTTGATTTGCCAAATTTTATCATATATCAAATGTCCAAGTTGATTTTCAAATATTATCAAATTTTCATCACACACACACACACACACACACACACATATATATATGTATGTATGTATATGTGTGTATGTATGTATATATATGTGATGAAAGATGAATTTGATGATATATCATCTTTCATCATATATATATATATATATATATATATATATATATGTATGTATCATCACATTCATCACATCACATATATTTCAAGTTCATCTCACATCACATATTTTTCTCCTTTTGGCATAAACAAAAAGACATAATCGAAACATTAAGGTAAAAACAATTATTAACAAAAGTTGTAATATGCCATTCATTGATAAAATTGAAATCTAAAACAATCATAGTTCATTTAGTAACTTAAACTGGTCCTTGTTGAGACATAGGATTGTTTTCAAAAATATAGAGACAAAAAAAAAAAAACAAAAGAAATAAATTAGTTCTCCAGTGGCGGATGTGGAGGAAGCACGACATCAAAACGGGAATGAAGAGCTTGAAGCAATGTAGTCATGCCGTCAACCGAACGTTGGAGAGTCCCCACGGTATGGTGTAGACCCTCGACTGAAGATGTAAGCGAGTCAATCCGTCCATTTAGTAAATTAAATTGGTCCTCGTTGACGCCGGAGGTGGAGGACGACATCTGTTGTGATCTTTTTCCTTGTTGAGACGGAGGAGCATTATCGTCATCATTTCCTTCGTCCATTTCTTCGCCACCCTCAAAATGGCAAGGTAGAAGGACCCGACTCACCGTCAAATCCCTTAGATTTTACTACCCATTGCCTATTCTCTTTAAAGATTTTCATTCGGCGAAGGGTAAGAGTATTGATGGTGTCGGTGGATTTTGGAAGAAGGGCTACCGTGTCACGAAATGAAACCCCAAAATGGTGGAAAATTTTGGTAAGGATCATGCCGTACGGTAAGGCCTTAGCCCTAGTACCGCGAAGAACGGTGTCCATATGATTTATCATGATATGGGAGAAATCGAGTTTACGACCGACTAAGATAGAATTGAAAAGAAATACGTTGTAGTGATTGACTTCGTCTAGATGACCTTTTCGAGGGACAATGATATGGGCAATGATGTTGTGCAGGACATGACACGAGAGTGTAAGTTGATTTGTGCTGAGACGTACGGCAGCCTCGAAGTGCTTGCCGGTGACACGACAACACGCCTCAACCATATTGTATCCCCCACGCTGAGGAATGGTTTTGGTGGTATAAAAACGCATACCCCCATCCTCAGGATGAAGAAGAGAGAGAATAAGGTCAGGAGTGATGTGAATCCGTTTATTCCTAACAAGGCACGAAATACCCGTCTCCGGTGAAAAAGTCATGTTTTTGTAGAAATCTTTCATAATGGTCGGGTAGGCTTTTTCATTTAGAGTGAGAATGGGAACCCAACCCATGGCGACAAAGAAATCCTCAATATGGAATGGGGGCATCAAAAGTAAACGAGGCAAGATCGACGTTCTTATCGATGAGAATTGGGCATTTGTCAATCCGATTTTCTGAAGGTGAACCCTCGTCTTCAGAGGATGGAGAAGGTAGCATTTTCCTCCTAGAACGTTTGGCAGCCATTTTAACTTGAGGCATGATGATGGAGGCAGATGATTGAATCTAGGGTTCGTCCGTTTGAGAAATGTGATGATTTTGTGGACAAAAATTAGGGATTTTTGGAGTTTAGTGTGGAAATGATATGGGTTTTGTGATTTTGAATGTAAATTGGAAGGATTTTAGGAAGATTGGAAAAGATTTGGAGAGAAAACTGTGGTTCGTACGAAGTTAGAATGAAGAAATTTGAAAAATTTCTAACTTAAAACCCTGATTTCTGCTGATACGGTCGACCGGAATACTCAAATGGTCGACCGTTTGAACTGAATTTTTGAAAATAAACTCTCTGTTCAAACGAATAAGTAGACGATGACTATGCGGTCGTCCGTTTTAATTAAACCGAACGACCGTTTGACTAAGCGGTCAACCGTTTGAACTGAACAAAATTTTTCAAAACTCTATTTAAACGGATGATGAGGTTGTCGTCCGTTTAATTTCAGATGGACGTTCGTTTAATAGAAATGGTCAACCGTTTAAACTTTTCAATTTTGGCAAAAGTCTCTGCTTAGACGGATTTATAGGTGGATCATCCGTTTGCCTCAAAGCGGACGTCCGTTTCTTGAAGCGGTCGTCCGTTTCAACGGATTTTCTGAAAAATCATGCATTTTCAATGATGTGGTCCTTTGATAAAGACTTTAAAACATGTTTATCACATGAAATGCAATCAATTATAGGAAACATAAAGAGTTAGCCACATATTTCACATTCATCAATTATGCCTAAATTTCGTTGAATGTATGAAAATCTTTCGAGTGCTAATGGTTTTGTGAGAATATCGGACAATTGCTTTTTGGTGTTTACAAACTCCAAAGTTATATCTCCCTTTTGTGCATGGTCTCGTAGAAAGTGATGTCTAATCTCGATGTCTTTGGTACGAGAATGCAAAACGGGATTTTTAGATAAGTTGATGGCACTAGTGTTATCACACATAATAGGAACTTTTTCAAAGGAAAGGTGATAATCATTTAGAGTTTGTTTCATCTATAGGATTTGAGCACAACAACTAGCGACGGAGATATACTCGGCTTAGGCGGTTGACAAGGCAACGGAATTTTGTTTCTTACTAAACCAAGAAACTAAAGCAAAGCCTAGAAAATGGCAAGTTCCGCTAGTACTTTTACGGTCAATTGTGCAAACGGCATCCGAATAACTAAGTAAATCAAAATGAGTTTCTTTAGGATACCAAAGACCTAAACATCTAGTTCCACTAAGATAACGGAAAATGCATTTTATGGCACTAAGATGGGAATTCTTAGGATTAGATTGATATCTAGCACATAAGCATACACTAAATATAATATCGGGTCTACTAGCGGTTAAATAAAGAAGGGATCCGATCATACCTCGATATTTTGTTATATCAACGGAAGTACCTTGCTCATCTTTATCTAGTTTGATTGATGAGCTCATTGGAGTGTTCATTGGCTTCAATTCTTCCATTTCAAACTTTTTGAGCATATCCAAGATATACTTGGTTTGACTAATGAATATTCCATCATTAGTTTGTTTGATTTGAAGTCCAAGAAAGAACTTGAGTTCACCCATCATGGTCATCTCAAATTCTCTACTCATGCACTTAGAAAATTCTTCACATAGGAAAATGTTAGTAGCACCAAAAATGATATCATCAACATAAATTTGGACAACTATCATATAATTTTTTTTGGTTTTTATAAATAATGTTGTATCCGCCTTACCCATTAAAAAGCCATTTGATAAGAGAAATTTAATTAATCTCTCATACCATGCTCTAGGAGCTTGTTTTAATCCGTAAAGGGCTTTTCTAAGTTTGAAAACTTTGTCCGGATACTTATGATTTTTAAACCGGGTGGTTACTCAAAAAAAACTTCTTCTTGAATGACTCCATTCAAGAATGTACTTTTGACATCCATTTGAAAGAGGGTAAAATTCTTATGACAAGCAAAAGTAGGAAGCATGCGAATTGACTCTAATCTAGTAACCGGTGCAAAAGTTTCTTCGAAATCAATGCCTTCTTCTTGATTGTAACCTTGAGCCACTAATCTAGCTTTGTTACGCACAATTATACCATTTTTATTTCGTTTATTTCAAAAAACCCATTTTGTACCAATTACGGTTTGTGAATTTGGTCTAGCAACTAAATCCCAAACATGATTTCTTTCAAATTGATTTAGTTCATCTTGCATAGCTAGAATCTAAAATTCATCAAACTCGGCTTCTTTAAAATTCTTTAGCTCGATTTGTGAAAGAAAGACACAATTGTTATAAAAATTTCTAGAAAAATTTCTTGTGCTTACCCCTTTTGATGGATCACCAATGATGAGATCTTTTGGGTGAGAGAGGACAAACCTCCATTCTTTTGGTAATATAAAGTATTGAGATCTTCATAAGGTTCTTCTTCATTTTGTTGTATACTCGTTTCCTGCTCATGTTGAATTTCAATGTTATTTGGATTCCATTTGTCTTGATTTTGAACACTTAGTTGTTCAAATGGGATTTTCAAATCTTCATCATCAATGACTTTTTCTTGTTCAATGGAGTTAGTTTCATCAAAGATAACATGCATAGATTCTTCAACTACTAAAGTTCTTTTGTTAAAAACTCTAAAAGTTTTGCTAGTATATGAATATCCAAGAAAAATTCCAATATCGAATTTTGGATCAAATTTTTTCAAATTTTCTTTTGTGTTTAAAATAAAGCACTTGCAACCAAAAACTTTAAAATATCCGATATTGGGAATTCTATTTTTCCAAAGCTCGTATGGAGTTTTGATTTTCTTTCGACTAACCAAAACTCTATTTAAAATATAACATGAAGAGTTTACGGCTTCGGCCCAAAAGTATTTTGGTAAATTGTTTTCATTCAACATAGTTCGAGCCATTTCTTGTAATGTTCGATTCTTCCTTTCTACTATACTATTTTGTTGAAGAGTTCTAGGAGTCGAGAAATTATGTTCATATCCATTTGATTTGCAAAACTCATTATTTTCAAATTCTCCACCATGATCACTCCTAATTGTGGTAATGGTGTATTCCTTTTCATTTTGGACTCTTTTGCAAAAAAGTTTAAATGCATTTAAAGCTTCATCTTTTAAATTCAAGAAAATGACTCAAGTAAATCTTGAAAAATCATCAACAATAACAAATGCATAATGTTTTCCACTTAAACTAGCGGTTCTAGAGGGTCTAAATAAGTCCATGTGGAGAAGTTGTAAAGGTCTTGAAGTAGAAGAGTGTTGTTTAAGTTTGAAGGAACTCTTTACTTGTTTTCTAAATTGACAAGTATCACAAATTTTATCTTTTTCAAACTTTATATTTGGTAAACCTTTTACAAAGTTATTTTTGGAGATTTTTGAAAGTAAGTCCATGCTAATATGACCTAATCTCCTATGCCATAACCAAGAATCATCCTTTATACTTGAAAGACATTTTATTTCTTTTTCAAGTTCAAATTCAATAGTTATTATGTAAACATCCTTACTTCGGCTTCCATGAACAATACCTCTTTAGATATAGCATCCTTAATGAGGCATTTAGAAGAATCAAATTTAATGAGATAACATTTATCACACAATTGACTTATACTAAGCAAGTTATGTTTAAGGTTATTAACTAATAAAACATTTTCAATGGAGGGAGAAGAACGATTATCAATATTTCCAATGCCTATGATTTTTCTTTTGACATTGTCTCCAAAAGTTACATGATCTCCATCTTTTCTTTTGAGATTTGATAGTAGTGATCGATCTCCCATCATGTGTTTTGAACAACCACTATCCAAGAACCAATTGCTTTTGACCTTTCGTTGTACCTACAAAAATAATTTTAATTTTTGATTTTTGGTACCCACATAAATTTGGGTCCTTGATAGTTAGTGTTTGTGGATTCTCTTATCCACTTGTGTTTCCTTTCAAAGTATAGCCTCTTTTTGGTTGAACAATTATAAGCAACATGACCAATTTTCTTACAAAAACTACATGTGATGTTTTATTGAGAGAAATTGGATGATTTCACAAATATGGTTTCAAGGGATTTTTGTTTCAAGAGAAGTTTATCTCCAATTCCCCATTTGTTGAACACACAGTTTTGCTCACCAAGCATTAATTCAAAATTTTTCTTTCTTTGGGTAAACTTGTGAATAATGCTTATTAAATCAACCACTTTTTCTTTCAATGAAACATTTTCTTTAATTAAGGATTTATGACCATCTTTTTCTTTTTCAAAGTCCTTTTGTGCAATAAAGAGTTTCTTGACAATCTTTTTCAATAATGAGTGTTTATTGTCAAGAATTGAGTATTTTGAAACAAGTTTCTCAAATTCTTCAAGAATTTCAACATAAGAAGTAGATAAGTCAATGTAAGAGTCATTGTTGTTTGTGCTTACCTCATCCTCAATAGCCATGAAGCACATGTTGGCGATTTCTTCTTGAACTTCATCTTTTTCAATATCATCTTCATCACTATCGTCCCATGTAGCTTGAAGAGCTTTCTTTTTGGTGAACTTCTTTTTATTCGGGCATTCGGTCCTCTTGTGACCGGATTTGTCACAATCATAGCATATGATCTTTTTGCTTTTCTTTTCACCTTTATCATCCTTCTTTTGAAATCGCCTATTGTTTTGAAATCCTCTCCATTTCTTGACAAGAAGAACTAAGTCATCAAGTTCTTCATCACTCATGTTTGTGTTGGAGGATCCTTCATCATTTGTTGATTTCAATACAATTTGCTTCTTGGGAGGCTTCTTCATCTCTTCTTTGCTTCTTCTTGTTTTCTCCTTTGTTTCGGCATTGTTGAGCTCATACGTCATCAATGTTCCATATAGCTCCTCCAATGGATAAGTGTTGACATCTTTTGTATTCTCTATCAACATCCTCAAGGAGTTCCAATCTTCCGAGAGAGACCTAAGCATTTTACTCACAAGTTCACCGTTAGTAAACTTTCGATCAAAACCCTTAAGGCCATTAATAATATCGATAAAGCGAGTAATCATATCAACAATAGGTTCATTTTGCTTCATAAAGAAATTTTCAAAATCTTTTGTCAATAGATTTATTTTAGTTTCTTTAACATTATTAGTACCTAAGTGAGTTATATCTAATGCATGCCAAATATCATATGCGGAATCACATGTGCTAATACGATTAAATTCATTTTTATCTAATGCACAATAAAGTAAATTTTTGGCTCTAGCATTCAAATATAATTTTATTTTATCTTCTTCATCATATTCTCCTCTAGACTTAGGAATAATTTGGTCCGATTTATCATCAACCTTAATAATTTTTGTGGGTACAAAAGGACCAAACTCAATGACTTCCCAAATATTATATTCTATTGATTGAATATAAATAATCATTCTAGTTTTTCAATAGTTATAGTGGGTGCCATTAAAAAAGGAAGGACGATTTCTAGAGTGTCCCTCAAGACTTTGAATATTTTGGTTAGTCATTACACAAGATTGTATAATCTTTAAAAAATAATGAGCACCTTGCTCTGATACCAATTGATAGCCCAAGAATAACTAACCAAGAAGGAGGTGAATTAGTTTTCTCAAATTTTTTCGAAAAAGATTCTCAAACTATGATATTTAAGAAATGAAAAATTAATCCACAAAAATATAAGCACAATATAAGTAAATAAAAGGGAAGAAAGAGTGCAGACGATATTTTTATGGAGGTTCGATCCAACCAATGATCTACGTCCTCCGTTACCAAGCTCTCCAACACGAGCACGGCCTTTCCACTATTTTGATTGACTTATGGTGCAATCTAAACCCTTACAATGTATCCGGTGACTTACAAACAAGGAGCACCAATCCTTATACAATATTGAGCTTTCAAGAGACCTCAATACGACCCAAAGATATAAAGAGATAGATTTGAGTATCTCTCTAGATGAATAATAAATACAAGTTTAGTTCTAAGAAAAGACTAACACTTTAATGAATAGCAATAGATGAGGAAAGCTCAAGTGTTAGAAGAAAACTTTGTTGGGAATGATGAATCAAAAGTTTGATTTAATCAAATAAAGTTTTTCAATGAATGATATTGAATATATAAATGCAATAAAGCTTTGAATGAAGTTTTTCAATATGATTTTCTCTATAAATGCTCTTGTAAGTGTTGTTGAATGATAATAAATGAAGTGGCATTTATAGAGATGGATTTTTATCACTTTCTGTTGAAATGGATAACCAAACAGTCGACCAGTCAGATGGTCAGAATTAGCCGTTTGAACTGCAAAAAATCAGAACGGACACTTTTTGGACAGTTCAACCGGTTGATCAAACGGATGACCGTTTTCATAGTTTTGAAAAATTGATTTTTGGCTTTGATAAAAATATTTTATGCAAGTGATAATGACATATGTTTTGTGCATAAAAATATTTTGAGCTTTTATTCATTTAATTGCTAAAGATCAAAGAGTTAATACTTTTACAATTTTATCTAAAAATCTATTCTTTGATCTTGATCTTCGAGTCTTGAATTTCGGATCTTGAGATGCTTGAACTCTTGTATTATTTGACTTTGATCTTGTCATTGCTTGAGATTTCGATTTGTAGCACTTTGAATATTGCTTGAAAATAGATTGTTAGAAAACACAACTATTTTGTTTGTTATAATCAAAATATTAAGGTTTAAAGTTAACAATAGGTCAATAACTAGAAGTAGTAATCGACCAAGATCATGTTATGTTAAACAGGATAGATCACACCAAGCTCACTAGTCCCTCAGTTAGTGGGGGTCGTCATGGCTACAATATTTTCCATAAAGTAAAGAGTACTAATGCATTGTTATAAGAAATAAAAGCACAGCAACTGAACACTGTAATGAATGTTTGAAGCATCAAGCATGTTACACCACTATCTATCTGCAGGTATATTTAGAGAAAACAGTTACTATTTGATCTTAGTACAACTACCAGCTCTTAAGGTTTTGCTTAGGATTATTTTTTAAAAACAATAAGAAAATGCAATCGGAAAATGTGTTTTCAGTAAGGCGTTGAAAATGTTTTTAGTACCACATGGCAAATTTATTGGTTGAAAAACAAAAGATGCATTTATTTACTTGGGAAAAGTTTTGGTACCATTTTTCTTTTTTCTAGCAATTTTTAGATATTATTCTGTGTGCAATGCTATGGGTTGATTCTCAGTGGTTAATGTCACTCAGAGTATTTATAATGTACTTATGTAAACGAGTCATGTAAGCGACTTTTTTGGAACTCTTGAAGTTCATATTTATGCCATTTAATGACCAATAGGACTTGATGATTATTAAAAGCAAAATGACCTGTTCATGAGCCTTTTGCATCCTATGTACTCTGACTTATTCACTAACACGTTTGGAAGCAGAAAATGCCCTTATTTCCCCTTTTTACTAAATTGTTTAAGAAACAATTATAGACACACATTCGGTGTTTTCTATTATTTCGAGGGTTGCCTTTACCTATGTTGCTTGGACTCGAGTACGGGTGTCGCACATATTCTTTTTCTTCTAAAATCTAAGATATAGGGATACGGCTAAAAAGGGTCCAAGTTTGGGACACCGGTACGAAGATAAGTCTTACATTTTTTAAAAAAAAATTTTTTTGTAGAAATTAATTTAAAATAATATTAAAGTATTTTTAAAAATTTAATTATTAATTTTTTGTTTTTATTTTTATATTGTAAAATATTTTTTATTTTTTTTATATAGTCTTGAAAATTTTATATACCTTCTTGCAATTAATGTTAAAATTACAGGGACACTTTGCATTTCCAATTAAAGTCAATATTTTGGGATAAGAAAATAGGACCTTGCCTCTTTTTGACTCTTTAACGAGAAAGCTAAGTCAATCCATCAATAATCCTTGCCCGAGTGACCTTAGCAGCCAGTCTATCTACAAAAATCGTTTAGCCACCAACGGAACCAATAGGTGATATTGGACATCTTTAAAGTCAAGGATTTCCTCCGCTGCATGGAACCAATCAAGAAAATTTCTTGCGTTTCTGGTTGAAGGAAATTTCCTACCTCTGACAACACAAGAAAATGAGAGGACAAGATCTTATAAATACTAACGAGCAAAGCAGACTAATGAAAACTTCTCTCTCTTTCCATAAAACTAATTGAATAGTTCGTATTAAAATATATGGTTTTGGGAACTTATTAACAATTTAATGGACGGAATATATGTAAGGAATTGAGGTATACATGCAAAGCAGAAATTAAATCTACAATTCCTTTAAGCCAGATTAACCTTGCACTTAGATAGAATTCGTGATAGAAGTTTATCTTTGATGAATATCATGAAATCTAATTATCTGATTGGCTGGAGGTGCGATCATTAATACCATAGCTGTCCAATTGTCCAACCTCCAATGATGATCCACACAGCAAGAACAGATTTGGACTTCAACGATCAAGAACAGATGAAAGCGGAACTTTTGGGAGTAATTGTAATGGGTCTTTTGCTTATGCTAGCAAGTAATGAAGACCAACTTTTTTTTTCTTTAATCTGTTGTGGCCTTGTGTATATAGGTAGGGCTAACCCTAGCCCTAGTTCTAGTCCAACTAGAATCGATCAACAAATGGGCCCAATTAATTAATCTAATTAATTAATTTGGTCCAATAAGTAATTAAGTCCAACCCAACTATTTGGACCTTGGACATTAATTCTTACGATATAGAGTTCTAATGGTATCAAGTTAGTATTTGTGGTTTTGGAAGGAAGTTCTGGTTAAGAATGCAAATTAATCTTTCTGTGGATGGAAATTTTCTATATTAGCTAGATCTTTGAAAACCTTTTTTCATTATTTTCTCCCATTTATAACTCTTTTCAAAACTTTTGCTCAAGCTTTTAAATGAGATGATTGAAGAGACACTTTGCCTTGACGTAGTTGGATCCTTCTACTTTCTCCATATGTATAAATAAAAGACTTTGCAATAAGTTAATTGTATATTGTTGTGGCCATGATTGTTTTGAAGTTTATGTCAAAAAGTGATTTTGTAACTTTCACTTTATTATAATAGTGTTGAGAATTAGGAAGTGTGGAACTCTTACTTCGTCTTGGTAGTGTGGCATGCAATTATTTTAAAACTGTAATTAAATAGCATTCTTATTGGTTTTTTAGATGCACTCTTTCTAGAATCATCAGCTTAAATGTCTATTTCTTTGCTCATGATGCAGGTGAGAGGACGTCGCATTAATCGACCTCCTCTTGTTGGTCAAAGTGTGTCTGAACAAAATGGGATGGGAACAAGTAGTTTATCAGATTCTGGGTTGGTTGATGTTGGAGATGGCTTTAAGAGACTTGAAAAGTTAAGCTTGATATTGTGCTATAATGTAATTGATGTTGGGCTAAGTTCGATTGCTAAGAAATCTAAAGTGCTCAAATCTCTGGATATACTGGTGATTTCTCATATTCTTACTATACTTCCATTATATCCTTTGAATTATCATTATGTTCCAGCATAGTGCTCTGGATTGGATCAAAATATTGGTGTTCTATTAGATCAGTGAAGTACATTTGCATTATGAATCTGGTTTTTCTATTTGCACTTTTGCTTTAGCTTGTAGCTGTTGAGCAGCGAGATCTAATATCCTTCCCCATATTTACTTAGGCTATGATATGAGATGAGTTGCATGGAGTGGGAAATGGGGATTGGAAAGAAATGGGGAAAACTGGCTTGACCTTGTTTGATTGGAGGGGAAGATTTTGAGGTGGAAAGTGATGTTTTTTTCTTTTATGTCAAGTGAATGTCAAATTTTTAACCACTTTCATTGAAAGCAAGCCCAAAAAATTGTGTCCTTATTTTACTTCATAGTATACATTTTTATTTCCAAGTCGACTTACCAATACATTTGATGAATCTCCCAAAATTTTGGGTGTGGTGGTACTATATCTTGGGTGATTAGATGTGATTTATAGGTTTCACCAATAATGTGCTCAATCATTGTATTATATCTCTAGTTCCTAAATTTTGTCTTTAAGCACATGTTATTTAAAGCGCACTACACTTTCATACTATTGAATTTTGTTCGTTGACGACTAATACAGTTAATTAGAGATTCTCAAAGCAACTTGTTTTGCCTTGGATCATTTGATGTTGCTTTGCTGTCTCTCTTAGTAGTAGAAACTTAGCTATGTGGAAATTGTACATCTCTTAGCATTTATGAATGTGTTTTTGCTACTTGGAAAGTTTTATACTTGAATCAAGGTTCTGCTTCTTTAATAAGGTTGGTTCTATGCCAACGTGTGAATTTTGCAACTCCTGCAATATACTAGTGACTTGTTTGGTAGAGTAGACTGTGCAGCACTAGACAATATGAAAGAAGAAAAATAAGTGAAAATCTTGTATTGTCCCGGTAATTCCTAACCTTATGGCACATTGGTATGTAGGACTAATCAGTGTTGAACGAGATTATTTAAGTCTGTTATCCTATGCAGTGATATTAAATACTGTGTATCAAACATATGCATACAGTATTATTGTGAACAAGTTGCTATAGTTAGAGCATTTCTGCAGTTTTGAACAATGTGAAAAGTTGTTCTGCGTAATTTGATGAAGCAAGATGGTTTAACTAGTTGCTAATGTAGAACAGTCACGAGCTTATTAACTTCACTCTAATAGGTAGACGTGATGAATCATGAACACTTTACATGGTATGCCTCCCCTTCATTTTCTCCTATAAATGTAAAATATGTCGACTGCCTTTTGTTTTCTATTACATAAATGTACAACTTTTGTTTTGCATGTATGTGCAAGAAAATAATTACGTGAATTCCTATAATACAATTATATTTCTTCCTATATTATATGGTGACAGAATCATGTTTGTTGTACCTAGTGTGTGTGTCAAGGCTATCTTAACCAGCTGTGTGGAAGTTGCGAGCATTATCTACATCATTGGTTTTTTTTGGCTGAAGACTAGAAGTTGAACTTGTTGCGCTTCTCCAAGAATTGCATCCCTCTTTTCTTCTTTCTTTTACCCTCCAAGCGGATGATAGATTTCTTTGAATTAGATTGCATCCATGATACCATGATTTTTTCTTCTTTTTACTATAAAAATTTACCCGTCCTATTAAATTTTGAGTTGGCTTTTTCATGATAGATATTGTAAGCCTTTTTGTCTATCTTTTTCTCGATTGTGGGGTGTTTTTTACGAAATTATAAACTTGTGCCAAATTAGCTATAATAGCTTACCAAGGCAGTTGATATATCTTTCTCATTATATTTCAATTCGAGCATCAATTCATTAGATATCTTGCAACCAGAATCTCTCTTTTGTTCCAATTCAATTCCACTGATCATATGTTAGCCCCAAGACGTTGATTGCTAGATAGAAAAGTAAATGCTTGAGAAGAGTTGAAGGAAAGAGGTAGATAATTGAGGCAAATCTAGCTCTCCAACGAGCTAGTACAAGAGTAGAGGTTGTTGATGTGGTTTTCTAACTAGTTGAGTATTCAACCCCCATTCAGTATGAGCTAGTACAAGAGTAGAGGTTGTTAATGTGGTTTTCTAACTAGTTGAGTATTCAACCCCCATTCAGTATGAACGCTCTCCATCAGTGTAATGGAAAGTCTTCCTCCCTTTTTTAATATGTTTTATTACACTTGTCACTCTTACGAAGCATGAAGTTTATCTCAATAAATTTAAATTTTATTACTTTGTTTTTGTCGATTTATGATGAGAACTTTGAGCGTTTTAACAAATAAGCAAATGGCGTCCAACATTAGATACCACACTAGATCTAGGGCTGAATGAAACATGATGGAAAAAGTTTATATAACAAACTCAAAATTTATTGTTAAAGAAGCTTAGTTTATTTATTTTGTAAGGTGAATTTTTATTCAATTTAGACCTGAACTTGAATTTTGTATTTCTTTACAAGTTCTTGTTAATGGGTCCAAGTTAAATCATGCACATGTGCATATTATATTTTTCTCCCCTTTAAATTAGCAGTCATATTTTTTGAATGTCAATTGCTTGTTATGAGATATAGTATATCAGTTATTCACGTGGATGGAGATTATTATGAGCTTGTGGGTTGGCTGCTATTGGAGATGGCTTCACCAAACTGGAAACCTTAAGCTTGAAATGTTTCTCTAAAGTAACATATGTAGGGATAAATTCTATTGCAGAAAACTGTAAATTGCTGAATCTCTTGATTTATAGGTGTTCACCTAGAGTTTTTTAATTCTATTTCCATTTTATCCTTTGTATTATCGTTCTGTTTAATCTGTACTCTGAATTGGATCAAAATATTGATGTTCTATCTTTAGATTAGAGAATTACATTTGCATTATATGTGAATTTAGAGTGTGAAGCTGGTTTCTATTTGCAATTTAGCTTTGGCTTATAGCTCCAAATTTCAATTAATTTATTCATCTTATTATTGATGATGTCGGTCCAAAAAGTCTTTTAAAATGGCATAAACACATTCGTTTTGTACATACTAAAAGTGGAGTTGGATTCTTAGCATTTATAGCTTGTCTACTGGATTTTTTCTCCAATAATCGACACTTTCGTTTTGTACAAATTGTTAATTTTAGCATAGATTCATAAATCAACAATCGATCAAATAGTTATTGTGTGTATTCAATTTAAGCTAGAATTAATTGAATTTAAGTGAAAATCAAAGGATATCATTTTTTACTTATTTTACTATTAATTGCCTACGAACTCGTGCATTTACGGAATTTTACCGATCATAAGTCATTAAAAAGGAGTTCACATCTATCCCTACTTGCCCTCTTTGAAATCACTGCTAAAATATTGACATTATTAAAATTTCGAGGGGTCAAAATTTTTAGCTAATGAATTGTGCAATTAAAATTTTGATATCTCAAAATTGTAATAGTGAAATGTCAATAATTTAGTTATAAAACATTTCAAATATGTTTTCCCTACTTCACTCTCCCACCACAAAAATGTTAACTAAAATTCTCCACCAAACACAATAAATTAATAAGATTGGGACTCATGACCAAACACAATAAATTATGAAGATTAAGATGTACCACCAAACAAAATAAATTAAATAAAAAGACTAATTTCTTTCAAAAATACCAACAAACAAAACTATTTAATAAATAAATTAAGAAGACTAATTAATTGATCATACATTCTTCAATTATTGGGTAACAAATTCCCACTTGATTAAGTTTTAATTTTGACAACACGATTACATCTTTTGATTAAAACTGGTATAACTTTTAATTTGGACAACAATTTTAATATGTTAAATTGAATATAATTTGATCGAAGATTTTAGTTAACGAAAAATTCAGTTAAATAAAACAATGACCGTTTAATTTAATCAATTGATATATATTTACTTATTTTCAATAAGTTCTTGTCTCATGTTATTAAATTAAAGTTACTTGTAAGATGAATAAAATACTTATTATTTATAATGATATATTTGTATTCTTTCTTTTTATTTTTATTATTTTTTAAATACAAAATTGTAACACGATAAGTTATAAAATTGGCAAAGTCAATTGAGCAGTTGAGCACAGCTAAGCAATTCATTAATAAATTAATTTCTGCAAATGATATGTTGTTTAATTATTGATAATAAATTTCCACTTTTTAAATAAAATAATTACTTTCTCCTTGAATATTTTCTCTCATCTGTTCTAATACCAAACCACAAACAACTCCAAATTTCTCTCTCTCTCTCTCTCCCCCTGAAATCTATCAGTTCAAAGCAAGAAAATGGATCCTGTGATTAGTGCCACCATTCAAGTTACATTGGAGAAGTTGCTTGCAATCCCAACTGAAGAGTTCAATCTCGTGTGGGGTTTCAAGCAAGACTTAAAAAACTTCAAGAATTCATTGCGTTCCATCAAGGCATTCTTAGAAGTTGCTGACAGGCGCCAAGTTACTGATGGAGATGTCGAACTCTGGCTCAAGAATCTTGAAGATGTTGCTTATGATGCTGACAATGTTTTGGACGAGATCAAATATGAAAATTTGCGTCGTAAAGTCCAGATCCAGAACCAGATGAAACCAAAGGTGTGCTTATACTTCTCTTTCTATTCCCCTTTGGCATTCCGATGGAAAATGGCTCATAAAATCAACAACATAAATGTCAACTTGAAGAAGATTAACGAAGAAGTTTATCCTCGTGGCGTCGAGAGGAGATTTGCAGGATTTGCTCCCGCTCGGCCTCAGGTCAGGGAAACTGATGCCATAACTGCTGATCCAGTTTTTGTTGGAAGAGAAAATGATGAATCAAAATTTGTGGAGCAGATAACCGGCGAAATCAACGATGTTTTTTCAGTCCTTCCCATTGTTGGAATGGGAGGGATTGGCAAAACAACTTTAGCTCGCCGTATCTTTAATCATCCGCACACAGAGACACATTTCGATGAAAGAACTTGGGTATGCGTATCAGAAAATTTTGATGTTCTTACGATCTTAAAAAGCATTCGGGTATCGCTTAAAGAAACTTCCCATGGAGATAGCAGACAAGATGTCATGGACACGCTTCAAAAGAAATTGAAAGACAAAAGATGCTTGCTTGTTCTTGATGATTTGTGGAATGACAGACGAGGAGATTGGGAAGATTTAAAAAATGCTCTCATGGGAGTTAGCCCGAACAAAGGAAATGTCATTATTGTCACCACACGTAATGAAAGGGTGGCCTCGATTGTGAACCCACACAATTGGTATGACTTGGAAAAATTATCAGAGGACGATTGCTGGTCCATAATCAAGGCAAAGGCATTTGAAGGTGGAGACGTACCAGAGGATTTTCAAACCATTGGAAAGGAGATTGCTCAACAATGTAGAGGTTCACCATTAGCTGCAAATATGATGGGGGCAGTTCTAAGAGGAAAGGAAATAGATGATTGGGAATCAATTCAAAAGATTGGGCCATCAAATATTGAAGGAGATGAGAACAGCGTGGTACAAGTCCTAAAGATAAGTTTTGATCGTTTACCTTCTTCATCACTTAAAGAATGTTTTGCATATTGTTCAATATTTCCCAAAGATGAAGAGATAAAGAGAGAATGGTTAATCCAGCTGTGGATGGCCCAAGGATTTCTTATAGATAATCAAGGATCTGATATGGAGACAGAAGGCAACAACTTTTTTAACATTCTATTGCAAAGCTCCTTCTTGCAAGAGCCCGTAAAGACAAGTATGGCAATATTGAATGCTGCAAAATGCACGATCTTGTGCATGATCTTTCACGCTCAATTTCAAAATCGAAGGATCACACTCGAGATGACATTCGTCAAGTAAGACACCTTACAATACTTGAAGAAAGCGCGCCGGAGATCACAAAAGAGAAAGCAAGTTATGTATGGACATTGGTCTCAAAAAGCAGTGTACCATGCAAAAATTTGCCAGACTTCAAGCACTTGCGTACTCTGGTTCTATGCAAAGCACGAATGAAAGATTGCCCAACCTCAATTGGCAAGTTGATACATTTAAGATGTCTTGATGTGTCGCACAATCGCATGTGGTCATTGCCTGGTTCTGTTTGCAAGCTTTACAACTTGCAAACTTTCGCCATTAATGATTGCTCCCTTGAACAGCTTCCAGAGAAGATACAAGACTTGACTAGTTTGAGACATCTCTATTTTTGTCCAAAGGTAGATTTTCCCATGCCACCTCATATTAGAAGGTTGTCTTGTCTTCAAACCTTACAATTTTTTAATGTGGGTGACAAGGAAGGATGTCGAATAGAAGAGTTGGGTCACTTGAAGAATCTTAAAGGCAAAATAGAGATACGTAATCTTGAATTAGTAAATAACAAAACAGAAGCAAATAAGGCGAATTTGGATGGAAAGACAAATATAATAGAGTTGAAGTTTTGTTGGAGAAATACAAATGAGGGCAACACCACTGATGAGAGTGCCTCGGAAAGTGACACGAGGAACAGAAATATTTTAGAAAGTAATATCCACGACGAGAGTGTGCTCGAAGGACTCCAACCTCACCCAAATTTAAGGAGCATAGTGATTGAAGGATTTAGAGGTAAAAAATTTCCGTTGTGGACTATGAAGATGTTGAAACTTGACAAGTTGATCAATATTGAGTTAAGAAACTGTTACAATTGTGAGAAAATCCCAATGCTTGGCCACCTACCACTCCTCAAGTATCTAAAATTGGAAGGTCTTACTAACGTAACATCAATAGGGTTGTCATTCTATGGTGCAATTGATTGCAGTTCAACTAGTAGAAACGATGGCCAGGAGACACAAGTATCATTCCCGTCACTTAAAAGTCTCATAATAAAGGAAATGCAGAACCTAACAGAGTGGGTAGAAGCACAAATGAGCAGAGTGAAGGTATTTCCTTGCCTTGAAATTTTGAAGATTAAGAAATGTTGCAAATTGACAAACATCATATCTAGCAGCAATTTAACTTCTCTGGTTCGTTAGGCTCGTCTTGTTGATCTATGAGTGTAAAATTTGGCTTATATTCCCCACTTATGGGTCATGGGGCTTCTCTTAAACAGCTGTATATTATGTATTGTGATGAATTGAGGGAATTACCCTATGATCTAGGCAGCCTCGAGTCTCTTGAGACATTGAACATAAGTAATTGTAAAAATCTGCAATTAATTCCATATCCAAGTGGACAGAAAGGCCTCTCTTCCCTTCAAAGCTTGAAATTTTTTGATTGCGAGAGGCTGAGCAACCCGCCGAGTGAAATGATCGAGTCTTGTACGTCTCTACAGAGTCTAGGGGTGTTTAGATGCAAGAATCTAACTTCGTTTCCTGAATTGAGTGGGATGGTATGGCTTAACAGCTTAAGGGAATTGTTGATTGGGGGTTTCTCAAATTCAGACACTCTCGAAGTCATCGGACACATAAAATCCGTTCAGATATTAAGATTATTAGGTAGGGCAGATTGGGTCTCTCTGCCATATCAGCTTCAGAATCTCACTTCCCTGAAAGATTTGTCGATACTATGTTTTGGAATTGAAGAACTGCCAGATTGGTTAGGGAATTTGTCATCTCTTGAACAATTAAACCTAGGGTGGTGTGAAAAGCTTAGGCATCTGCCCTCTAAAGAAGCTATGCAACGACTCACCAAATTAACAAGATTATATATCTCATTTTGTCCGCTGTTGAAGGAACAATGCGGTCCTGATAATTCTGAGTGGCCAAAGATTTCTCATATTCCCTTCGTGAGATATTAAATATAGGATTTTGTCTTCTTGTAAGTATAATTTACTTTTCATTTATTTTATTTATTATTATTTATCAAATTTTTTCCCTTTTGGTTAGTTAGTATCCTTAAATAATTACTGTCACTAACTTATTTTTCTTTTAATTTGTAAAAGATGTACAGGTGGGACTTGGTATCCATTTGTTCAACATTCTAGGTGAACCGACGTGATTTGTCTTCGTGGTATCATGTAAGACATTCGAATGATTTTATGTAAAATTAAACTTTTCCAATAGAGATCAAATGTTGTCGAAACTATAATTAAGAGCTTGGGTTACGTACAAATTAACTAAAAGAAAAATCAAATTTAAAAAAGTTTAAAATACTTGTATAGGATTGACTTTAGCACAAACTAATTTATTTGTTCTTTCAATTGTTGAAATTGTACAAGTGACTGTGAGTATTGATTTGTCAAATTTTGAAGGGAAGGACGTTACTTACTTTTGTCGTATTGTTGACATTTTAGTGAGAGATTGAGCAACTCTCCTCCAACACTAGGCAAATGAAGATCGTGAATCTTTGAATTTAGAATTTTTAGAGTTGTTAATAATTTATATTTCTAATTTGTTAATTTAATATTTCTCGTGGTAGCAAATGAAAATCCACTTTTACTTTATTTCTCTTGCCAAGTTGATGAGAATTTTTCAATTTTACATTCATAAGTATGATTATTATTGTTGTTGTTATTTTTAGCGAATTTGATTGAATTATCATTTTCCAATTTTTATTTTATTTTCTTTATTCTTTTAGCCAACAAGGAGTCTTTAGACCCATCTCTTTTATTTGGCAATTAGCATTTTTCTTCTATTTCAGCAAGCACATATGTACGACATTCACAAGATTAGATTAAACTTTGTGATACGTGAGCATTGATTTGTCTAATATTCGATGTCAATGATGTGATATGCCTTTGTGATATTACAGACATTTATTAAGAGATTGAGCAAGACTAAACTTCTCCAATCCAGATCACTTGGCTAGCATCATCCGTATTTGAAGTTTTTTGATGGAAAAAAATTCTACAGAATTTGAAGTTTGAGGACCCATCTGCAATGAAACTTAGAATATGGGACCAAAGTTTTCATATACCTATAGGAGGATGCAGGGGCAATTTTCCTTTTATTATATAATTTGAATCATTTTCTTTAACTTTAAGCAAGGCTAATAACTTAGTTAATTAGAACAGGGTTCTAAATGGCTAACTAGATGCTAACATGTTCTTAAAAAAAGTATTGTAAGCACAAGCCCCCTTCAACATGTCAGACTTTAAAATCAGACATCATCCTCTGTTTTGTTTTACTTAGCCATATGTAGAAATTGTCAGCACAAGCCACCTTCAATATGCGCACCTATATTTTGCTTTACTTAAGCCATAAGTGGAAATTGTCAATAGTTGCTCCAAGTCAGATCTTAAAAATTAATAATTACAAAGCTTCATGTCCAACATAGCAACTTGAAAATAAACTGTCACTCCAAAAGTTGGTAAGAAACTTTGAATTGTGATCTGTATAGTTCAAATTCGATGACTTTTTCAATTATAAATTATATGCGTATTCTCCTAGTGCTCTAAAATGTTAACTTCTTTCGGTGTTCGATGTTCACTTTCTATCATTTGCCAATATGTTCTTTAAGCTCGGGGTTGTTCTTAGACATAAAAACACAATGCAAATCAATAGATACTCGAAAAATCACTAGCAATTGTATAATAAATGACACTAAATAATTAAATAAAATATACTTATCAAGTACCATGATGCATAAATTTAAACTCACATACGCTAGTTTCAATATTTACGTATAGTACATCAATTAAGTATAAAATTTTAAATCAAAATATGAAATGTTTTTTCATATATAAAATTTATGGGTTTACAATATTGTTCAACCATTATGTATAAGCAACTAAAGTAATGTGTACATTTCATCACCTTGCGATGGCCAAACATTTAACAATTATGAAAATTAAAGATTTCCAATAAGTAATTTATATTTCTTTCTCAATTCAATTACGAATAGATTCCTTCAAGAAATTATAATTAGCTTATTTTCTAAGAATTAAATCGTCATAAAAAAAACTTACTCTTTACTCATGAATGAACGCCTTGAAATTTGTTTTCCGTATGTTTCTTGTTCGGTGAAATCCCGCAAGTATACCGGTTCGTTGACAAGTAATGGTAAGATGAGTAAAAATAGATATCGTTCCCAAGAGGACTATAAATTTTAACTTTAAATTCAATCAATTCGAGCTTAACCCAAATACACACGATCAATATTTGGATAAAGAGATTATGAAATTTTCTACTTTGTAACTACAATTTAACTAAGTGCAAATGTGATTTTTGGAGAAAATTGAAGTAAATGAGTTATTCTAAGAATCCGGCTCCACCATTAGTATTTATTTTAATCTCCAAAACTCCATGTTCGAATCCAATTTATGTTTAAGTTGACAATCGATAATATTAAGTTATCTAATAATCTCTTCCGAGTAGAATTAGACCTATATTCATATACGACCCAAAATATTCCTATTTTGAATTCAAATATACAAAAACGCTTTCAACCACAAGATTACCTAATTTGATTGCACCAAGCATAGAAAATTATTCATAATTTCTATAGGACTTAACCATAATGAGCTAACATATTTTGAACATCCCAAAAATGAAAATAGTCTCATTCAATTTTGAATTATTGATAAGACACAATGCTATGAACGAGGAATGTGAGTTGAACAAGCTAGAGAGCTCTTGAATAGCCTTGAGCTTAAGATAATTACACACCATCGGAAGTGTTGGGGTTTTTGGTCCCAAACAAACCAAAGAGGGCAATGATGATTAAACGTGTCGGCTTAATTATACTTCATAGGCTCGGCCAATGATCGAAGATTTATTAGATTGCCCAATCTCCAACAATTAGGCAGCTCAATTACAAAGACGTGTCAAAGCACTTTATTGTTGGCTTTGGGTAATGGGCCACGACCCAGTTACTGGATGATTGATTCTAAGTTAACCCACTTAACACACACATACCTATTTATCATCTTCCTGCTCGAAAAAATCGGCTGCCTCCTTCTTCCTCGGCCGAATACGCGCCTCTTCTTCTTCTTTGTGAAGTTTAACATTTCCCTTTTGTAAGAAATCTTATGGGTTAATTAGGAGTGTGCTTTGTCCATTATTTGTGTTTTTATCTTTGTTGGAGATTGGCTCAAATCTGAGCCTCCTTTCACCATTGTCGTGCCATTACTGAAGCTTAGAGTTTCTTCTTTTTGCTTCCTTTATTGTCCAATTACTTTTGTTTCTATTTCATATAATCTTGATTAACTTGGTGTTTTATAGAGATTATTGTTTACAATCTCGTATCAGAGCTTGGTTGGCTTTTGAAACAACTTATTGGACTGGAACTGAAGATGGAAGACGACAACGGACAATCAACGGGTGAGTGGTGGACGATTGGCAGCGACAGCATAACTATTTCGACCAAACAATTTTTTATTTTCAGAATTATTTTGGGGCTGAAATCACTTATTTTTCATTCTAACTTTTATTTTTTATTGTTTGCAGATCAATATTTAGACAGCAGTGCTTTTGTTGGACAGTTTGGATTCGCGCTTAGTGTCGTCTTTCTGCTTTAAAACTACTAAAATTTAAATATACAAAAGTAAGAATAAAATAAATAAATCCGCATCTCTCCGATATTAGGACTGTCAGATTGGTCCGCTCTAGTAAGTTGGCTGATCATTTTTTTAAATTACTACAATAGTAGGCCATCATGTGAGGTGGCCATTATGTTTAAGGTTACCGTGTGGGCTTACCATTGTCTGTTGCTATGAATTTACGTGCCCATTATTGTGACTTGTGTTTTAATTAGTATTTTGATTTTGCTATTGATTATTTACAATACTTTGTTTTCTGTTGGATTATTTTTGCTATTTAGAACTGTCACCTGAACTTTACCCGTTTGACAATTCCCTTGATCTGAGATCACAAATCTCACGAAACCCTGAGAATAAAAAACTGTGTATATTGAAGCCTTTTAGGTTTTTCTGCATGATTATCTTGGAGGTACTTGTTGGTGTGTACTCTCATTTGTTGAGATGTCTGCACATCATTTTGACTTGGGTATCTTTAATGGTAAATGTGATTTTTCTATTTGGCAACAGAAAATGTAATGTATTTTGGTTCAACAAAAAGTTTCAAAAGCAATAGATAATTCTCTTGGTCATACTATCAATTAGGATCAGAAAATGGAATCTGATAAACTTGCATATACTTCTATCATATTGCATTTATTAGTCCCTGTTTTGCGAAAAATTGGAAAATATGATTCCACAAAAAATTTTGGAAAAAATTAGAAGAGTTTTATTTAATTCAATCTACTCTCTGCTCAAAAATATTTTCAGTTTTAAAATTGATCCCATAAGGGATTTGAATGACAATCTTGATATTTTTATTAAATTTTTGCAAGATATTACAAACTGTGGTGAAACGATCTCCGAAATTAACAAAGCTATAATATTGTTGAATGCCATTCTTGATAAAAATAAGGAAGTCAAGAATGCAAAGTATATGAGGGAGACCCTTACACCTGACATTGTCATATGCTCTCTTAAAAGTAAGAATATCGAGTTGAAGTTTGAAAAAAATGAGAGAAAAAATGGTGAGATCCATTTTGTGAGGGGTAGACCTCAGTCGAGGGGTGTGAATGGAGGTGGGCAAAACAGTGGTGGCAATAGAAATGATAGAAGTCGTTACAAGTCACGGGAAAGGGCAAAAGGGAAGAAGTTCTATGGTTGTAAAAAATTAGGCCAATTCATTAGTGACTGTTATAAAAAAAGAAGAAGAAGAATAAACAGAGAGATTAAAGAAAAAAAATAATGACACGAATGTGGTACTACCCTCTTTGGGGTATGGTGAGGTTTACATGTTTTTAAATTTCGAGCTTGGTGAGATTAACCTGTCTATGAACTCCTATATGGATGAGTGGATTCTTTACTCTGGTGCATCTTTTCACATCACATCATATAAACATTGGTTTGATCATTTGCATGAAAGTAATCACGGGTATGTAGTTACATGGGGTGGTGTTGAATAAAACATTACTGGCATTGGTGAAATGACTGCTAGATTTGATAGTGGTTGTGTAGAAATTTAATTTATGTGGGGAAGTTGGAGGAAATAAGTTTTGTTGGTGTGCTTGACATTTAAAAATGACTAAGGGTGCACTTAGAGCCTTTAAGACTGTTAGAAGAAATGGCAGTTACATTGTGCGTGCTGATGTAGTAGGTGGTTTAAATTCTACTATTGCTTCCATTAACACTGATCAAACACAGAAGTGGCATAATAGAATTGCTCATGTTAGTGTTAAGGAATTAAGTTCCTTAATGATAAGGGTGTGTTTGGTAAGTATCAGGTGTCTGACATGACATTTTGTGATCATTGTGTGCTTGAAAACATCGTAGGATATCATTTTCATCTAGCACACATAAGACATATAGAGTGTTAGAATACATTCATACTGATTTGTGGGGTCTCGGGAGCAATTCAACTCTAAGTGGTAACAAATATTATTTGTCTATTATTGATGATTTCTCTAGACGTGTGTGAGTTTATCTATTGAAAAGACAAAAATGAAACTTTCATTAAATTTAAAAATTGAAAAGTTTAAATAGAGATAAAAGTTTACGAGAGAAAGTTAAGATAAGTTATTGTTATCTCTCTACCTAGGTTGAGAAATACAATTATGCAGTTTCTAATGGAAGATGGTGTGACAAAGTGAACGTGTAAGGTTTTAACATTTATAACAAGTAAAAATAAAATAAGGTAAACGAGTCACAAGTCAGAAAATATGAAACTTTTATTTGCTTTTATTGTCATTAAGAAGTTGGGTTGTGGTTAATATAGACTGTTTTTTTTTTTTAAGTATATAGACTGGTTTGGGGAATTCTTCTTTTTTCTATATTGGCAAATATCTGAAAGTTCATTTGTAGTCCTAAGATATTTTTTAACCATCATTGTATGTTACAAAATGTTAATAAATTGGTATGTCATTATGTGATGGTGCAGGGGTCTGTGGATGTAGATTTCTTCACGCAATATAGTGAAGGAAGCAGATATAGAATCAAGGAAGTGATTGGTAAAGGTAGTTATGGCGTTGTCTGCTCTGCATACAACACTCATCTTGGGGAAAAAGTTGCTATTAAAAAGATAAATGACATCTTTGAGCACGTCTCTGATGCAACACATATAGTTCGAGAGATTAAACTTCTTAGGCTTCTTCGCCATCCAGACATTGTGGAAATCAAGCATATATATGTAGTTTTCGAACTGATGGAATCTGATCTCCACCAGGTCATAAAAGCAAATGATGATTTGACTCCCGAACATTATCAATTCTTTCTCTACCAGCTTCTTCGAGGCACGAAGTACATACACACAGGTTTTGATTGCCACAATTTTGTTTTAGACCCTTTTTGATATTTGGATTACGGTTCACGCTCCTCTATAAATATTATGTATGCTATTAATACACTTGTTGTGAATAGTTCTTGGATGGTAAGTGCTATTGTTCCATCTGTTCTCTTAAATGCTTTTCTTTTCTGCAGCAAATGTTTTTCACCGAGATTTGAAGCCCAAAAATATTTTAGCAAATGATGGTTGCATATTAAAGATATGTGACTTTGGCTTGGCAAGAGTGGCCTTTAATGGCACTTGATAAGTACATTTTGTACATTTATTCAGGCCTTTAAACTAAGCTTTTAACTCGTCATTTTATGGAATTTATACTTAATTTAATGTATTATTGCTTCTATTTCGGTTTGGACCTGTTTATAAGCAATTGGAGAAGAATAGCTGGAAAAAGCAACAATTTAGTGAAATCAACGAGTAAGTTGAGTTTTTGAAGTGAATATCAAAAGACAAATATTGGAGGATGAGGAAGAAGATAAAATTATTAAGTTTAAAGTGTTTTGGAGTGACAATGAAGAGTTGAATCAATGGATCAAACACCGGAAAGTCAAATAACCGAATTGAGAAACTACCTACCAAAGTATGTGGAGAAATTTGAGTACAACTTCTGATATTAAAATATTTAAGATGAAAATGATATACCATCGGAAAGATAATTGAATTGCGAGTCCAACGCTTTTTACGGATCTCAATTTGGAATTTCCTACAAGAAGTTATGGCTATTTGAAAAACAGCTGCTGCTAATAAAAAATCATGAAGATGGGCGAACGCCCAAGATTATACTTGGGCGCTCGCCCAGACCCATCCAACAACAGCAGAATGCAATTCATGTGACCTGAGCGATCGCCTGGGATTGCACTGGGCGATCGCCCAGTGTAAAATTTGGCTACGGGAATTTTTGTTTCCTTTTTGAGTTTGATTCCAATTAGAAACCTTTTGGTCACGAATTTTGTAATATTTTGAGATCTTTTGGGGCACAATTAGGTAACTATAAAAATGAGTTATTAACTCATAATTTGGGAGCCGGATTGGAGCCGTTTTGGGAGCCAGATTAGAGCCAATTTAGAGAGAAAAACAAGAGACAAATCAAGAAACGAAGATTAAGATTCATCATTTCAAGATTAAAACGAAGATCAAGTTCAAGTTCAAGATTTTATTTCTCAAGTTTTCTTCATATCCGGGTGATGGCTTCCATATTTTATTTGAATCTACAATTATGTGCGCAATAATTGCATGAGTGTTGTGGTTTGTTTTACTATCGAAAGATCGAAAGCAGGCTAGACAATATTTTAATTATCTTAAAATTCGATAGGAGATAGAAATATACCACTATGCTTTAAATGATCTTTAATTATCCATAGAGATTTAATGCATTCGTTTGTATTCGCATTCGTCATAGAAATATAGTCGAGTCATACTTATGAATATGTTTAATTTTATTTGAGAGAAACTGTTAAATAATTTAGGGATATTGATCTTTATAACTAATGTATTTTGTCAAAACCAAGAATCAAAATAGAGGAATTAACAATTATAAGTAGATTCGGGATTCTAGTACTCTTCTTTCTTCAAGTTAAAGTAATTTTCATTAATCTAATTTTTAGTTATTTGAATTATAATTATTTTATTATTTTTAATTCAGCTTCTAATTAGTTTTTAAACACAAAATCTTCAAAAGTTCATTAGATTCGGTTAATGTTAGTATAATTGAACTGAGTTATCTAAATTTTTGTGGAAACGATACTTGGACTCAATATCCACTTTATTACTTGAGCGATCCATGCACTTGCAGAATATTAAAGACATAAAATCGTTCATAAGTTTTTGCCGCCGATGCCGGAGATTTAGTTTTAGTTGTTTTTCAGTTATTTTAACACTAATTCAAACTTTATTTATTTAATTTTATTTTTTATTATTATTATTTTTTTAGTTTATTTCATTGTTCAATTTCTCTTTTCAGACCGCAACACAAGATGGAATATCAGGAGATTGATGAAGACAATATGCTAGTTGGAGACTTTTTGACTTCACAGATCATCTAGAGCCAATCTAGCATTGATGAGGACAACATGCTTGTTAGAGATTTCTTCGCAATGCACAGGACTAATACAACAAGATATAATACAACTTTTGAGATTGATGAGGAAATAGGCAGTATCACGATGTTATCTGCAAAAATAGATTCTTTGGCACACAAAGTAGAGAGCATGTCACGTTCAGTCTATGCGATGCAAACGAATAAATGAACTTGTGAAGAGTGTGGCAAATCATAGCACATCAGAATGCCCCATTCTATCAAAGCAACTCGTGCAAGTCGAATATGTTCAAGGTGGCCATTATTAGCAAAATTGTGCTTTCTCTAACACATATAATCCAGATTGGCGAAATTATCCAAATTTCTCTTGGAATGATAATCAGAATAATATCATACCACAATTTCAGCAGCCAGACAAGAGAAATTCACTAGAAGACATATTTAATAAATTCATGAAGACAGCTGAACGATGCATAGGATCTAATAATCAATATATGAACAAGACGGATATCTCTTTTCAAAATCAATGCGCTTCAATAAAGAATTTCGAGACACAAGTGGATCAGATAGAAGTTGTTATATCAAGCAGAGTATCAGGTACGTTGCCAAGCAATACAGAGGTGAATTCCAACGAAAGTGTTACAGCTGTTACTACCAGAAGTGGGGTTCAATTACCAGAAATCCATGTAAAGAGGCCAGTTGCAAATAAAGAAAAGATATCGTTCACTGATGAGGAGTACGTGGAACAGACTGAGCAGACAACAGATATTAAAGAGAGTTCGAATACACCGCAGGTTAAGGAAACTGTTCCTATCAAACCACTTATTTTTATTTAAATTGCAAAAAGTTTAGTTAGTTAGTTAACTATTAATTAATTGTTATGGAATATAAATCAAATGGATGGTTTTATTACTGTATTTTATTTAATAATTATTAATTATCATTAATTAATGAATATTTTGGAGGGAAAATTTGGCAAAAAAATTTGAAGACTATCCTACCTTTATAATAAGCTTTATTGTGTTTGTGGAGATTTTCCACCACTAAAATATTTATTGTGTTTGGTAGTGAGTATTAATCTTCATAATTTATTGTGTTTGGTGGATAATTTTAATTAACCTTTTAGTGGTGGGACAATTAAATCGGGATAGCATATTTGAAATGTTTAATCACTGAATATTGACATCTCACTATTACAATTTTTAGTTATCAAAATTTTAGTGGCACAATTCATAAGGTAAAAATTTTGACACTTCAAAATTTTAATGATGTGTCAATATTTTAGCAGTGAAATAGCAAGGAGGACAAGTCGAGACACATGTGAACTCATTTTTTAATGACTTATGATCGGTAAAATTCGGCAAACGCACGAGTTCGTTGGCAATTAATAGTAAAGTAAGTAAAATCGTTCTCATGAATACTTTGATTTTCACTTAAATTCAATTAATTCTAACTTAAATTGAATCCACACAATAACTATTGATCGATTGTTGATTTATGAATCTATGCTAAAATTAACGATTTGAACAAAATGAAAGTATCGATTATTGGAGAAAATATCAAGTAAATAAGCTAAATCCAACTTCACTATTAGTATCTATTTTCAACTTGAGATAGACTTTTGGGAATTTTCTAGTTACTAGATTTTTAGAGACTTTACTTCTAAGATTTGTGAAAACTTTAGAGCCTCAAAATAAAGAAAGTATATTTTCTTTTACTTCTAAGATTTTCTCGTATCTCTCTCGTCTATCTTGAGATGCTGGGAATATTTCATATTTTTTTAACTGAATATTATTAAAATGTTCTTACTTTTTGGGGGATTTATTTTATTTGTTAATTTATTAATTGATGTGACTTAAATTTTTATATATTTTTTAATAAATATTTTATTGACATGAGAAATGTGATTTATTACTTTGAATTCTTAATTATATGTGTTGCGGATTATTTGAACATACAAGAACTTACTCAAAATAATATTATATTATATCATAGTGTTGTGGATGTGCGTAGTATTTTCTTTTTTAATGAAATTTTTTAATAGAAATCTATAGAAATCTTTAATCAAAGTCTATAAGATTTTCATTAATTCTTAACAAATTCATAAAAGTCACTTAAAAGTCCACGAATTCTACGAAAGTCATCCACTTATAAAAGTCTATAAAAGTCTCAATTGAATATGCCCCTTAGTAAAATTTAAGTGGTGCACAAAACAAAAAATACGTGGCAATATAATCACCATATTGTGTAATATTTTGCATACCATATTTCGATGATTAAAATATCAATATTTATCACACTATAAAAATTATTACAAATACATAATCATCCAAATCAATTGACCCAAACCAAAAGTACAAAATTCACCATTCTTAAATTTAAACTCAATTGACTCAATTTCAAATTCTCAATCGTTATTTGCTCAAATGCACAATTCAAATATATATTATCGTCTGTCTTGTACTCTCGCCCATCTCTCTCTCTCAATACACAGTGAGAGGACGAAATCGAAGTTCATTTGTAATTGAAACGAATCCTCAATTTTGAGAGGTAATTTTTTTTTCCTAAACTCATTTTTTTTCAGTTAATGTTCATATATTTTAGAAATCGTTTTCATTTCTAACATGTTAACGGGTTTGCATTTTTAAATTTTTTTAAAAATATGTTCTCAACTCTTGATTAAAAAAATGATATGAATAGAACCGAATCCAAACTGGAACCAACGGTTAGATTTTAATAATTACGTGGAACAAAATAATTGCATTAATAAATACCCGAAGTGTAACAGATGGTTGTGGGTATCGAAATACCCGGACCCGACGCCCAAACCTAAAAAGAAGTCCAAAAAGAAAAGAAGCAATTTTTAATTTAACATATAATCTTTGATTTAATTATATTAAATTTAACATATTAAAATTTTTGTCAAAATTAAAAGTAATGCGAGTTTTAATAAAAAGATGTATTCATGTTGTCAAAATTAAAATTTAATAACTAATAATTGTGGATTACCAATAATGTTATTTATTTAAAGAATGTATGATCATAGAAGGGCGGTGCAGCTCATAACAATTAGTCTTAAATAGTTTTGTTTGTTGGTATTTCTGAGAGCAATTAGTCTTTTTATTTAATTTATTTGGTTTGGTGGTGCATCTCAATTTTATTAATTTGTTGTGTTTAATTTGGTGAAGAATTTTATTCAACATTTTAGTGCTGATACAGTCCCATTTTAAAATATTTATTGTGTTTGGTGGTTTTCTTAATCTTCATAATTTATTGTGTTTGATGGAGAATTTTTAATCAACATATTAGTGGTGGGATAGTCTAGTACAATGATTATTGTGTTTAGTGGTGCATGTTGGAAAAATATGTGTCATATTTTTCACTTTTTATATCTTGACTCACTTAATGAATATAACTAATTTTTAATAATAAAAGAGTATGTCAACATTTGTGTTTTTGACTGGTCTGATTAACGCCAGTTCTGACTGACTGGATTGATAATCGGATTATTTTTCCAGATCAGTAAAGCTCTCGATTTTATTCTGTTTTTATACTTGATATATTATGATCTCATGAATATTATTGACAGCTCGTTTGTAGGTTAAAGAATATTTCTTATTCTCTTATATTTGTTTAGGAAGGAAATCCTAAATTCTTTCCTTCTACAAATCTAAGAATATCTTTCTATATTCTTTCCTACTAATATTCTTACCATTCTTGTTGCATATTTTTAGGTAAGAAATAATTCCTAATTTGATTTCTACTTTAACTATAAGTAAGAGTGGAAATCAATAAGGAATTAGTACTTTGAAATATAATTTTTGGTCTTGTATTCTCTAAGCAAAAACCGGCCGAATTCATTGGTGGAAAACAAGACTCGATGCTTCATTGATTCAACTTTCAAAGCAAAAAGGTTTTCTTCAAACTCATTGAAGAATCAAAAACTAATTGGTGCTCAACGAACAATTCCATATCTTGTTTAAGCTACTTGGCGTGAAGTTAAGAATGAGGGTTCTTAATTCAAGTGGTGGTTGCGATCAAGTACAATAGGGAAGTGGCGATAAAGTCAAGACCGGTGGTTTGATTCCACTTCATCAACAAGTCAGAAGAAGAAGTATCACAGGTAGTTGATCGGTTTTCTTTTTATTGTTATTTTGTTAATTTTGCGAAATTACAAAAACCGATACTATTGTATTTTTGAACAAGATTATTAGTGGATTGTTTTTATCCATGGCATGGGGGCCCGTGGATGTTTCCCTTAGGTGTTTACCACGTTATATCTTGTGTTCGTATTTAATCCTTTAATTTCTGCACTTAACAAGATTAGGTAAACAAATACGGTTGTGCGAATCAGAACTGTTATCTCTATTTCTTGCCAGTTCTGACTACGTTCTGTCCACTGCTTGTTTAATTAAGATTAAAATTTATTTTAATTTAATTAATCTAGGTTTTAGAACTTTCAATTGGTATCAGAACGGGTACACTTTTTAAGTGCGATCCAAAGAAACCTAGATATGGACGGTGCTCTCTTTTAGACCACATGTTTTAGATGGTACTAATTATGCCTATTGGAAATTTAGAATTCAAGTTTATATCCAATCCCTTGATGAAAAAGTTTGGCACTTTATTGTTCATGGCTATAAAACTCCCACTATTATTGGAAATGGTGTAGAAAGATAGAAAAAGGCAGACGAATGGGCTACAACTGATTTTAATTATACTAATTAGAATTCCAAAGCTTTAAATGCCATATTCTCCTTCGTAGACTCTAATCAATTTCGTTTGATCTCTACTTGTCATGTTGCAAAAGATGCTTGGGACATCTTACGAATTGCTCACGAATGAACCACTATGGTCAAGTCATCCAAGCTTCAAATTCTTACTCTAGAGTTTGAACAACTAACCATGAGAGACGATGAAGGTTGAAGAATTGGTGGGATTATTGATGACATATGAGCTACATCTACAAAGGTAAAAGAAAGAAAAATGATCTAGTATTGCCTTCAAAATTAAAAACCATGAAGACGAGGTTGATTGTGAGGAGAGTGAAACAAATGAAAACATGGCCATGCTCACCAAACAATTCAAAAAAATTCTAAAAGAAAATCAAAAGGGAAAGAACTTGAATACCTCTCTCCAACAAAAGAAGAAATTTCCGATCAACACAAAACAAAACCCTACTACATCTATGAATAGATCTGACAATCGAATTCAATACCATAAGTGTGATGGTTTTGGTCACATAGCCTCTGAATGTGCAAATACTTTAAAGAAATCTCATACCAAGAAGGTCATGAATATCACTTGGAGTGAAGATTTTAAAAAAGATTCAGATGAGGACGAGGACGACAAAACCACTGTTGATGAGGTAACGTATTTAACTGTGAACTTAACTTCTCGTACTGATTCCGTACAAAACTTGATTGCAGGTTCTGACTTCTTGGCGACAACATCTGAAGAACCAGTCCATGTCTGTTATAACTGCAGCAGTATGAATAAAAAATTACAAGATGAACAGGAGAAAAACTTGTCTACTCAAGTCATGATGGAATTTTTGGAAGATGACAAGGCTGAAATTGATTCTCAAAATAATATTCTTACCAACATCTTAAAAGAGAAGGATGATCAAATTACGAACCTTCTTGATGAATTACAAGTTTTAAAAGAAAGAATCAAGCAATTAACAATTGGAGCCTCTCGCTTAAGTGAAACCCTAAGCTATGGAAGAACTCCAAACGTCAAAGAAGGTTTGGGATATGTTGGAAAATGTGAAAGAAAAGTTGGGAATCAGATCAACTTCATCAAAGAAACAAAGTCTGCTGTATTTTCAGACAAAACTGCTCCCATCGCCGTCAGAACTAAAGCTGACTTGCCTATGCAGGTTTTGACCAATGCCAAGACTCAAAAACAGTCACGGCCATCAGGTATACAACCAATATAGAGAAGTAAATCAAAGTACTTTGTAAAATGTTGCATCTGTGGTAATCTAGGACACGACTCCTTTCATTGTTTATTTAGCAAAAACTTGACTAATAGACAAATGAGACACCATAGCAACACTAAAGTAAGACAAATTTGGGTCAAAAAAAGGTGATTTAAATTGTTATATGGTTGATGTTGCATATAGTTCTTTTATTCCTAACTCTTGGTATTTTGATAGTGGTTGTTCTAGACATATGACTGGTAATCGATCTGGTTACTTATGGTGATGGAGCTCACGGTAAAATTGAAGGTGTAGGCACTATTCTAATTGATGGATTATCCTGTTAAAAGAAGTTCTTTTTGTTGTAGGTTTAAAAGCTAACCTGATTAGTATAGGCCAACTCTGTGATGATAAACACTTGGTTATGTTCTCAAAAAATTCTTGTAAAGTCTTGAATTATGATGGTAGTTGCATTCTACATGGTACTAGATCCAATGATAAATGTTATCTTCTTGACACCAAAATTACTTGTCATATTTCAAAGACTGACTCAACCGAGTTGTGGCACAAATGTTTGGGACATTTAAACTATAGTGATCTGTTGAGACTAACAAAATTGAATGCAGTATGAGGCGTTCCTAAGCTTATTGAAAAATTTGAAGAATTATGTGGTTCATGCCTAAAAGGTAAGCAAACCAAAAGCACTCACAAGCAAGGTAAGTTTCTTACTACATCGCATGTTTTAGAATTACTTCACATGGATTTGATGGGACCTATTCAAACTGAAAGTATTGGGGGCTAGAAATATATTTTTGTTTGCGTGGATGATTTTTCTAGATATACTTGGGTAGATTTTTGAGAGAAAAATCTGATGTTTTTGAAAGATTCAAATTTTTACGCCTAAAATTAACAACAGAAAATATTTTGAGGGAATAAAAATATTAAGGATTAGAAGTGATCATGAGAGGGAGTTTGAAAATGCTACTTTCTCTTTTTTCTGTGATCAAAATGGTATTTTTCATGAATTCTTTGCGCCCAAAACTCATGAAAAAAATGGTGTTGTGAAAAGGAAAAATAGGTCTCTATAAGAGATGGCTAGAGTAATGCTAAATAGTAAGAAGCTCCCTGTTAAATTATGGGCTGAAGCTATTAATACTGCTTGTTAAATTTTGAATCGTGTGTCTTTGAGAACATGGACCACTCAAACTCTTTATGAAATCTGGAAAGGAAGAAAACCGAATCTTAAATATTTCCATACTTTTGGCAGCAAATGTTATGTGTTAAATGATCATGAATACTTGGGCAAATTCGATTCAAAAAGTGATGAGGGAGTGTTTATTGGTTATTCTGAGAACAGCCGTGCTTACAGAATTTATAACATGCATACTTAGACTATCATTGAATCAATCAATGTAAAAATTGATGATACTGATAATTTTTCATCTTATTCACAAGAGCCTGATATTCAGACTTTGGAAGAACAGGTTGCTGGACGTCAACCTACTCAAGACAATCATGTACCTGCACCAGACAATGATAAACAAAAAGAACATCCAGTATCAAGTTCTAATGTCTCTGCCCCTATTCTTGGAAGTTCTGACGCACCATATACAAATAACGAACAAAACATGAGAAGGCAACCTCCTTCTTGGATTCATAAAGCACACCCATTGGACAATGTTATCTCAGATTCCAGAGACTGCATGATGACTCGGAGGAGGCTTGCTAATGAACTTGGAAATGTTTGCTACACTTCACAAATTGAACCCAAAAATATAAATGAAGCTATTATTGATGAAAATTGGGCTTTAGCTATGCATGAAGAGCTAGCTCAATTTGATAGAAATGAAGTGTGGGAACTTGTACCTCGGCCAAAGGACACAAATGTGATCGGAACAAAGTGGATATTCAAAAATAAATCAGATTAACATGGCAACATAGTCAGAAACAAGGCACGCTTGGTTACACAAGGATACACTCAACTAGAAGGAGTGGATTTTGATGAAACATTTGCATATGTGGCTCGACTTGAATCCATTAGACTTTTACTATCAGTGGCATGTCAAATGAGGTTCAAGTTGTACCAAATGGATGTAAAAAGTACCTTCCTGAATAGAATTCTTAATGAAGAAGTCTATGTTGAGCAGCCTAAGGGATTTGTTGATCATTATTCTCCCGACCATGTGTTCAGACTCAGAAAGGCTCTATACGGACTAAAGCAAGCCCTACGTGCTTGGTATGAGCGATTGACCATGTTCTTGTTGGAACGGAGATACAAGAGAGGAGGAGCTGACAAAACGTTATTCATCAAACATTTCAAAACTGGATTAATAGTTGCACACATCTACGTCGATGATATTGTGTTTGGTTTTTCACTAGAAACAAAATTCAAGGAGTTTGTTGCACTTATACAAAATGAATTTGAGATGAGTATGGTTGGTGAACTAAATTTCTTTTTAGGTTTGCAGATCAAACAGGTTAGAACAGGGATTTTCATCTCACAGGCTAAGTATGCTAAAAATCTGGTGAAGAAGTTCGACCTTGAACAAACCAAGTCAGTTAGAACTCCCATGGCCACGTCCTTGAAAATTTCCAGAGATGACCAGGGAATGGAAGTTGACTCCAACTTGTACAGAAGCATGATAGATAGTTTGCTGTACCTGACTGCAAGCCGTCCTGACATATCATTCAGTGTTGGAGTTTGTGAACGTTTTCAAGCTAAACCAAAAGAATCACATCTTGCGGAAGTGAAGCGAATTATTCGTTATATTAACTGTACTTCTGGTTTTGGTTTATGGTATACTAATGATACTAACTCTCATCTTGTAGGATACACTGATGCTGACTGGTATCATGGATGATAGGAAAAGCACGAGTGGAAGATGTTTCTACATTGGTAACAATCTCATTGCATAGTTAAATAAGAAACAAAACTCTATTTCCTTATCTATCGCGAGGTTTAGTATATTGTAGTGGGCAGTTATTGCACTCAGCTACTTTGGATGAAACAAATGCTATGTGATTATGGTATTGATCGACTCACATTATATTCTCGTGATAACACTAGTGCTATCAATATTTCTAAAAATTCTGCTCAAAGACTCTAGGACCAAACATATTGATACTAGACATCATTTTATTAGAAATTTGGTCGAAGAAAAAGTAATTACTTTGGAACATATTCAGATTGAGTATCAGTTGGCTGATTTGTTCACCAAAGCCTTAGATTCTGCTAGATTTGAGACTCTACGAAAGGCCGTGGGCATTGGTTTGATGCATTAGTTTTTTTTTTAAACAAAAGAAAAATTTGGAAGTAGTGTTTTTCTTTTTGTTTGATTTTATCATGTGTGTTTGTTTGCATTTGCTTATTTTTTTTTAATTTAAAAAGGGGGGGATGGAGGAGGAGGGGGAGAATAAGGGGTTTTCTTGTAAATAGTATATGATATAAATGTATGATTGGTCTATGAATTTTGAGATTTACTTGGATTAACCAATCAGTATGGTATGCTTATTATACTTATGGTAAAATATGCTCAAATAAGCACACTTTGAAGATATATTGTCTTGTTTGATTGTACTTTACTACTAACTAGATTGTTATCTTTAAAGTAGTTTCGTACTTTGTTGTGACCTATGGTCAGTATCTATGTCTCTCGGCACTATAGTATGTTGTTGTGTTAAACAGACAATTTCATGGAGGAGAGAGCTACCACCATAGATGTGTGCAGCCATCCCTGATAATGAACATAAATCATGTAGAAAAGGGCTACCTTTATGGCTGTGAAAAAGTCAACTCTATGATCTTATAAATTTAGTGCTTTGACCAAAAAAAAAATGGATATATATATACAAATAAAGTCAACACTCTGAGTACTCAAAAAAATTGCTATGGTACTCCCGTCTGGCACGCACATATTTTTTTATTTAAAGAGATATGTTCAGATGATGACTGGTTTGAAATACATCTCGGTTTTATCTTCTTGACAAGGTTCAATTTGGCTTAGTGGGATAGGTTATGATTGATTAGTCTAGTATGTCATATCACACACTCACATTATAAATCTAACCAATTAATTGAATCTAAAGATGATCATATATCTGATTGGAAGATTCCGGTTGATTTTGATATTTTTGGATTGATTGTATAATTTGTAGAACTATGAAATCTGTCCATAAATAAATGATTTAATTTTATCTCATAAAATATTCTCATTATTTTTGTGTAATTATCTTGTGTGGGCCTTTTCATAGAAATTTCAATCAACAGTCTAATTTTGGCAGCACAATCAGCTTTAACTGAGAAAAATCTGGATGAATTTTTAGTTATGAAATCCAATCGTATTTTGTTCTGATTTTATCTTCCTAATTTAAAAATTCTGTTGTCTATAAATTAGCATCTTAGACGGTTTAATTTAATTCAAATTTGACATATCTGATTAAGGAAGGTTTCGTTGTCATTAACTGCTATTAATCAGTTTATTTTTCGTAACTGCTATCCACACGTCCCATTCTTGGGCAATTTTGAAAAATTTTCCCTATTAAACCGAGTTTTAGGGTTTTCTTCTTCATCTTCTCACACTTATTTTTCAATTCCTAACTCAGAAGCCCCTCATACTTGATCTCGAAGGTGTGTTGAGTTTTCTTTTTCAGATTCAAACAATGGTGAAGACTAAAATGCCAAAATCGAAGAAACATCCGAAAAATTCGTCCAAGGACATTGTTGCTCCGGTGTCTGCTGCTGAAACTGCGATGGGGCCACAAATGTCACTGGCAAGGACTCTCTGGCGAAGTGCAAGAAGACGGGAACCCTCAAGTTCAGACCTGGACACTTCTCCAACGGCAGTTGCATCTCAGGCTGACCAATTGACGGACATTGTTGCATATCAACCGCCCGTCAGCCATTCTAAAACACAGCCCCGTCCAACATCTAACAACCTAATCACCTTTTTGAGCAAGAAAGTTACCTTAAGTGCTCAAGACCCAGATGAAGAAGGAGATGAGGATGAAAAGAGATGAGGATGACGAATCTGCGGGTGACAGTGGGTCTAACAATGCTTAAATTGAAGAGGAAGTCTGTGAGGATGAAGGGACTGGTGATGAGGAGTCTGAACAGCCTCCCCCATTCTTAGAAGGTTCAAGTAAGCCCATTTCTCAAAAATCAGATTTTGATTTTGATGTTGCTCTTGATGAATCTTTGGAATCTACTACTACACCTCCCCCAACGAAAAGGGCCACAAGGGCTGAGAAAGGAAAAGGTAAAATTGCTGATGTTGCTGAAAAACCAACACCTGCTGGTCAGAACAGGCCTACCACTCCCTCAGGGGGTGCCTACAGAGCACTGCCTACTCTTAGTTCAGACCCCCAAATGTTCAGAATTGACACATTTACTAGAGGCAGACATTCTCATTAACCCCTCAACTCACTGCTTTTCTATCGAGAGTGTCTTTGAGTCTCTGTTTCTATCATTTACCATCTACCGTAAGTTCATCATTGAGTGAAAGGTAGGAATTGCCGAATTTAGTTCGTTTGGTTTAGTTGAAATTGTTGATTTTCACAACTTACATAATGTGTTAAGTTTTTCTAGGCCGTTCAATGAAACTCTAGTGAAGGAATTTATGGCCAATGTTCCAAAGAATCTGGAGAAGGCTGGAAATGAATTCAGGTGGCAGGTTTATGTCCGAGGAAGACTTGTTACCTTTAGTCCTAACTCTCTCGGGGGCGGCTTACGGTGACCATCATGGTGTCATAAGTGACGAAGAATTGACCAAGGACAGACATTATGCGTAAGAAATGACCGGTCAGACACGCCATAATCGTGAGAAATCGACTACTTCCTGCCATCTCTTGCCCAAATACAAAATTCTTCATCGGATTCTTATCAACAATATCGATCCATTAACTCATCGATCTGACATTTCAGGGGACAGGGTTGTTATGCTATACAAGTTAGGGATGAGGATACCAATTGATTGAGTCAAAATAGTTTTTTATAGAATTGTTTATGAAGGGCCGATGAGGGCCAAGCGAAGAGGGATCGCATCCACTCGATCCATCACTTTCTTGTTCATCAAGAAGTGCCTGCCATGGATTCAGACCGATTCTCTGAAAATATTCTAGCGCTAGGTGTTCATGAGTTTACTAATTTGGGTAGCGCACCGCATCCCACTCCCGGAGTTCCCAGGCACGTTTTATCCTCGTTGGACCATTATAGACGTCTGGATGCACTGGAAACTCAGTTGGGGCTGGTTCGAACACAGGTAGATCAAATTTTTGTCTTAACCAAAGGTTTTTCCGATGAATTTACTTTCATGCGTAAGGTGTTGGGTAAACTGGAATATCTGGGCGATGAGCACATGAAGTCTGCATACCAAATAGTTACTCTGGAATTCTCTACACATCTTGGAGATCCAATGGAGATTCCAACCTCCAATCCAGTTGTTGAGACAACTGCTGCCCCGGCTACTGCACCTCTTGCTGATGCTCCTTCAGATACCCATACTCGCAAGAGAGTTGCAAATGCATCTGCATTTGGTACAAAGAAGCCCAGATCCTCTTGGCACTAACTGTTTTTGGTTAACTTTTAACTTTCTAACTATTTGGTTATAGATGACTGTATTAACTCTTAAATTCTGCTTTATTTCCATTCAAACACTGCTTTACTTTTATTTTTTTCTCTTCCTTTGGCGCCTTCTTACAAAAGGAGGAGTAGTAGTAATTTTTAAATTTTGTAGTTGTTAAGTTTTTCTTGCTATTGATACTTTGTTGGTTAAACTTTAATAGTAGTATTTTTAGGTTTATGGTAGTTTGATCATTACACTTAGATGATATCTTGCTAATGGAGAGCAATATTAAAGTTATGGCTAATGTGTGTGGTATTTGCATGTGTTGTTAACTTCTTTGTAGGAGTTCTTGGTTTACACACTAAGGAGGAGCCATAACCCTTATATGTTGATGCTCATGGGTTCTTTACTTATTCACACACATCACACTTACATTAAAAATTCAATAGTTATGTGTTTGTAATTAAACAACGCCAAAGGGGGAGATTGTTGGAAAAATATGTGTCATATTTTTCACTTTTTATATCTTGGCTCACTTAATGAATATAACTGATTTTTAATGATAAAAGAGCATGTCAACATTTGTGTTTTTGACTGGTCTGGTTAACGCCAGTTCTGACTTACTGGGTTGATAAGCGGATTATTTTTCCAGATCAGTAAAGTTGCGATTTTATTCTGTTTTTATACTTGATATATTCTGATCTCATGAATATTATTGATAGCTCATTTGTAGGTTAAAGAATCTTTTCTTATTCTATTATATTTGTTTATGAAGGAAATATTTAGTTTCTTAAATTCTTTCCTTCTATAAATCTAAGAATATCTTTCTATATTCTTTCCTACTAATATTCTTACCATTCTTGTTGCATATTTTTAGGTAAGAAATAATTCCTAATTAGATTTCTACTTTAACTATAAGTAAGAGTGGAAATCAATAAGGAATTAATGCTTTGAAATATAATTTTTGGTCTTGTATTCTCTAAGCAAAAATCGGTCGAATTCATTGGTGGAAAACAATACTCGATCCTTCATTGATTCAACTTTCAAAGCAAAAAGGTTTTCTTCAAACTCATTGAAGAATCAAGAACTAATTGGTGCTCAATGAACAATTCCATATCTTGTTTAAGCTACTTGGCGTGAAGTTAAAAATAGGAGTTCTTATTCTAAGTGGTGGTTGCGGTCAAGTACAATAGGGAAGTGGCGATAAAGTCAAGACCGGTGGGTTTGATTCCACTTTATCAACAAGTCAGAAGAAGAAGTATCACATGGAGTTGATCTGTTTTCTTTTAATTGTTATTTTGTTAATTTTGCGAAATTACAAAAATCGATACTATTGTATTTTTGAACAAGATTATTAGTGGATTGTTTTTACCCATTGCATGGGGACCCGATGATGTTTCCCTTAGGGTTTACCACGTTACATCTTGTGTTCGTATTTAATCCTTTATTTTCCACACTTAACAAGAATAGGTAAACGAACACGGTTGTGCGAGTCGGAACTGTTATCTCTATTTCTTACCAGTTCTGACTACGTTCTGTCCACTGCTTGTTTAAATAAAATTAAAATTCGTTTTAATTTAATTAATCTAGGTTTTAGAACTTTCAGTGCATATGTAACATATAACATATTTGGTGGTGTTGAAATTATTTTTTAAGTGTTTATATGTTGTGGGTCTTACGATATATGTAAATAAAAAATATGTTTGAACAACTTAAATTATATTTTAAGCACAGCCAAACAAAGACTTAGATTGTTATAAAATGAGTAAGCTAATAATTTACTAAATGCCGAACAAAACCTCGTATATGAGTTCCCATATGTATATGTAAATATGCATTCGTATCTCATTGCTATTGAAACTATACCTCAATTGAAACTCTGTTTATTGACAGAAGTGTAATTTCACACAAGAATATGTAGAGGAAATGCATATCTTCAATCCCTATCTTGAATATGTTAAGATTCGTTATTCACATTTTACCAAGTCATGATATCCCAATTATGGTGGGTCCACTATCAATTTTGTAAGGTAGATCTTGAACTAGAGTCATTCAGCCTCAAAATTCTTGGAAATATCACACTAAAAGATCATAATCTTCTTTCCTTGCCTTTGAATGTGTTAAATGAATTCTTATTGAGAACTAGCTGCCAATTTCACTGCATCCCACACGAAGTTCTATGCCAACAGAAAACAAATATGTACATCTAAAGCTTCAAATATCATCAATATACGTTAGTTGTGGGCGTGCTTAAGACATTTAGAGTAACATGTTTGCACATGAAAAAAATGTGGATTTTATTTGACAAAAATGGAAAACTCATGAATTTCAGACCTTGTTTATAAAGATCAATTTATCTTACAATGTTGTTTGAACAGCAAAAGAATCTGTTGGGAATTGAGACCAATTCTTTAATTGCCTAAAAGATCATTGTTCAGAGAAAGATAACGAAACAGAAAATATATATAAAAAATAGAGAAAATTTTATGGACTGTCAAAGCTTTCACTATATGAAAAATTGTTACAATCATATAGATTTCACCCACCCAAATTCCCAAGTATCTCAAGAAAAATAATATCCTAAGCTTTACCACACCCACCAATTTCTATTCTTTATACAACTCACAAAGAGAACAAGAAAAACAACTAGAATGCTAGACTTACAATTATTCTCTCAGAAAATCTTCAAGTCATATTTATAAAAGAGAATAAATTATGTCAATTTATAGTTAACGTATGACCTAAATTTTTTCCAAGTTTCGACTACCGAGGTATCCAAGATTTGAAAATTGTTCAATTTTAGTCACCAAATATAATATAATATCTTTTCCTTTTCAACAGTTGGTACATTTTTTTATTTTGGCAAGTTTTGAAAGAATATCCCAACAGAATCTACGCAAGCATGTAAAACCAATATATTTTGAATACACGCAAGAAAAATGGTTGAAAAAGACTGGATTCAAGTTGTATACATTTCATTATAAAGATGCTATCCTCGCGAGATATAGCCTTGTGAAGGATTATTATACTTCCACATAATGTTAATTGTCCAAACAAGTGAGGAATTGCGACCTCTATTTAATATCCAGCCAAACAAGAATTTGAGCAAGTCTCATTAAATCTTAATAGCCATAGGCATGACGGTGGCTAGTGTAATATTTAATAAGGGTAATTAGCACAAAACGACCCTACCTATTGCAGTAATTGTGCAAAACGTCCCTAACTTCCAAAATTTGGCATTTTCACCCTCACCTACTGGGTTTCTTGCGCAAAAGGTCATTATGTCCAAAAAGCAGCACGTGTCGTACTGCATAGTAAGGGCAAATTAGTCCAGCCATATTTTTTTACTTATATATATATATATATATAGAGGAAGAAGATGAAGATGAAGAATGAGAAGAAGAAGAAAATGAAATCATTTGGATTCAAATTCTTCTTTGTTTGATGCTCTTTAATGTGAAGAAGAAGAAAAATGGGGAGAAGTTGAAAAAGAAGAAGAAGAAAGTGAAATCATTTTGAACAAAAATAATAATTTTAATGTCAAATCTTTTTCTGCTTTTTCGGTGCTATTAATGGAACAAGATATGTTCTGGGATGATGAAGAACTTCAATCTCTGTTTTGCCAAGAGAAGGAAACTTTTTTTGAATCAAACAATATTGTTGAAATCGAATTTTCTGTCTCTTGCTCGAAAACAGTGTGTAGAATGAATCTTGAAAGTCAATTCCCATTATGGATTTTCAGCATTGACTGCCATTCTTGCAGTTAATTATCTTGACATATTTATTTTCATCCTTCATTTTCAGAAAGATAAGCCATGGATGATTCACAAAGGAGGAATAGTGCTATTTTTTGATTTCCTGGTATGTTGTAGTGAGTAAGGACGTTGACAATCGATGATACAATTAGATGAGGATATTCACCACAAATCATAGAATAGGTAGGGCCGTTATGCACATTAAGAAATAAAAAATAGGAATGATTTATACAAGTAATCCAAAAGGTAGGGACGTTATGCACATTTATATACAAAGGTATGGATGTTTTCAGAAAATGTAGGGATGTAGTGCATCGTGCATTTTGATGTGTAATTGACGTTGCAGAAAACATCCCTACCTTTGTATATAAATGTGCATAACGTCCTTACCTTTTAGATTAACTTGTATAAATCGTCCCTATTTTTCATTTCTTAATGTGCATAAAAAAAACCTACCTATTCTAAGATTTGTGGTGAACATCCTCACCTAATTGTATTATCGATTGTCAACGTCCTTGCTCACTACAACATACCAGAAAATCAAAAAATAGCACTATTCCTTCATTTTTGTCAAAATCATTGAAAAAATCTCTTCCGCCGCAAAGAGATTGAAGTTCGTCATTATCCCATAACAGATCTTGTTCCATTAACAGCACAGGAAAAACAGAAAAAGATTTGGCATTAAAATGATTATTTTTGTTCAAAATAATTTCACTTTCTTCTTCTTATTCTTCTTCAACTTCTCCCCATTTTTCTTCTTCTTCTTCTTCACAGTAAAGAGCACTTCTTCATAGTAAAGAACATCAAACAAAGAAGAATCTGAATCCAGATATTGCTCTATATCGATCTTCTTCTGCAAAAGAGAAAACAAAAAGAAACCCAAACTCTATTTTAACTGACATTAAAATTATTATTTTTGTTCAAAATGATTTCACTTTCTTTTTCTTCTTTTTCAACTTTTTCCCATTTTTCTTCTTCTTCACATTAAAGAGCATCAAACAAAGAAGAATTTGAATCCAAATGATATCATTTTCATCTTCATCTTCATCCTCTCTCTCTCTCTCTATATATATATATATATACACACACACACACACATATATAAGTGAAAAAATGTGTCTGGACTAATTTGCCCTTACTATGTAGTACGACTCGTGCTGCTTTTTGGACATAAGGACCTTTTGCGCAAGAAATCCAGTAGGTGAGGGTAAAATGTCAAAATTTAGAAGGTATGGACGTTTTGCACAATTACTGCAATAGGTAGGGACGTTTTGTGCTAATTACTAGTGATGCCAATAGGGCGGATCGGAGCAAATCGGCCTGATCCAAATCTACCCTGCAATAATTGTAGGAGATCCAAATCCGCCCCGCGATCCACCATTTTTCGAGACAAATCGGGGCTGATCGGATACGGATTAGGGCGGATCAGAGCCCTGATCCGTATACTGATTTGTTTTTTTTTGTATTCAAAAAATTTAAAATATATTGAAACAAGCTATACTACTATACTATAGAGTTTAAACAACATTCTAAAATACATTAACTACTTAATTAAATGTCCAAAAGAAACAAACGACATCAATTACTTAATTAAAAATTGAATACTCCAAAATATACAATAAAAAAAAACAAATTGTTTATCATCTCATCTTCATAACTTCATGGAATCAAGAACCTAGGTTTAGGAATTAAGAAATTTGAAATTGCAATTGCAGTCATTGTCCCAAATTTTTTATCTTGTTATAATTTAATCTTTTTTTTTTTTTTCAATACGGGGTGGGGTGGGTCGAATGGGGGCAGCCTCGATCCGTGGCAGATCACGGATATCTGTCCCGATCTGTCCCGCCGATCTGCGAATAAGGTATTTTTTGCTCCATTCGGATCGGGTATCCTTCGAGTTCGGGGCGGATCAGATATTTTTACCATCTCTACTAATTACCCATTTAATAATAATCGTAGTACTAGTTCACAATGAGGGCTGAGTCACTAATGTCATCAATTACATCATTGGCCATATAAAGACGATAAATTTTGTCAAATTCATCATAAGCATGACCAACCCAAGTAATTATATAAGCAATATAGCTACAGGATGCTCGCATAAACTAGTGAATACTTACAATCACAATTAGAAAAAGAGACCATAATGAAATAATAGTATACCGCTTTTCTGCGGTGGGATCCGACCGTAGAATCTATGAGAATGGGTCACTTAGATTTGAACCCATTTTTTCAGAGTTTTGATATGCGAAGATGACGATCTGAATTGTGATGATTGTGATTTTAGGATTGAGACATTGAGTAAAGCAATGAGAACATCGTTTGAGGTAGAGTTTGGTGTGTATATATATATATATATATATATATATATATATATATATATATATATATATATATACATTTTCAAAATATAGCCTAGTGGAGAAAACTTCCATACACATCCTCAAACTTTCTAATATGGTTGTGATAAAGGAAAATATTAGATATATAGTCTCCACATTTTTCAAAATATAGCCTTTAGGACCCATATAATTTTTTTTCTGGCATACACATCCTCAAACTTTCTAATATGGTGCAAGTCAGTCCTCGTTGGGTGGAATCGTCTATTTTGGTGTTAATACCTCACATGCCTTGCACGTGGGTTATAAATCAAGAGTAGTTTTTGTAGTCTAATTTTATTTTCCTTTAAAACCAAATAAAAGGAACAAGAAAAAAAAAAGAATAATGAAATTATAAATGAAAGGAACCGAGCCCCAACACTCCGAGTCCCCATCCTAATCCAAGTCACCGGCCGACGCCTTTGACAAGGACGAGGGCCAGTTGCTCAAAGAAATTGCGAGTGAGTCTCCAACAACTTATAGTCAGTCGTCAACCACTAGTCACTAGCAAGATTACTGACTGGCACCCACTGTCAATCACCATGATGGCTGGGACTCAATGTTGGTACTTATGGCAACCTCTAGCCGCTGACCTTGCGAGTGAGTCCCTAGTAACTTATATTGACGCCAATAACCAATAGTTACTAGCAACGGTTGATGATTGACTGACACCCACTGCTAACCACCGTGATTACTGGGACTCAATGTTGGTCCCTATGGCAACCTCTAGTTGTTCGTCGTAATGGTGTGTCGGTGACTTCCAACACCAATGTCTTGTATTTCATTTGATAAAATTGAACTTAGAAGAAGTTGTATTTTCTTAGTACACTACTGTTGAGTAAAATTTAGAGTATACAACTCTAAACTTACTAATATTGGACCCAAACAAGTAAACAATTTACTTGTATTATACCCACAATAAAAGACACTACAACATTTTCCAAAGACCACTCACAATTTGAAGAGAAATAAACACCCAGTAGGGAGCTCACAACTTACACACTCAAACTAACACTACAAAGGCTTATGTTTTTGGATGATGCCTTTCCCAAATGCAATGGAGGATATTTATAGTCCTCATCATGTATTCTACACCATTCTACACACTTATCCTTTCTAGATTCTTCTACAATTTTTTTTTAAAAATGTCTTCCTTTTACATTTGTTGAGAAGCTTCTAGATAAAATGGATTTAGACCTTCCACATTTGTTGAGAAGCTTCTAGATAAAAATGGATTTTGACTTTGTAATGGGCTGGGGTTGATCTTCAACACTCCCCCTCAACACCAGCTCTAACTATTTGAACTATGCCGAGCTGATAGCGAAACATTTCGAACTTGCTGGTGCTCCGCAACTTGATCTTCTGTCTTGATTTGCCTCATCTCAATTTCTTCTTGCAGAACCTTTTCTCTAATAAAGTGATAGTGCACTTCAACATGCTTAGTTCTTGCATGAAAGATCAGATTCTCTACCAAACGAATTGTCGACTGATTGTCACAATACAATGGAACTGCATAATCTACTGGTTGATGTAGATTATTCATCAGCTGTATCAACCATGTACTCTCTTGAGCTGCCATTGCTGCTGCTCGATACTCAGCTTCAGTGGTTGACAATGATACCGTCGGCTGTCTCTTGCTACACCAAGAAATTGTTCCAGAACCAAGCTTAAACACATATCCAGTTGTTGATCTCCTGGTGTCATGATCTCCTGCATAGTCAGCATCACAATAACCAACTAACTTGCAGTCTTCACCTTTCTTGTACAAAAGACCATAGTTAATTGTACTCTTCACATATCTCAGTATTCGTCGAACTGCTTCCAAATGAGGCTTCTTTGGATTTTGCATGTACCGACTCATCACACCAACTGCATAAGAAATATCAGGTCGAGTCAAGGTTAAGTAGATTAGACTACCTACCAATTGTCGATACATCGTCGCATCTTCCAAATCTTTTCCTTCATGTGCACATATTTTGGCATTTGGCTCCATCGGCGTCGAAATCAGCTTGCATTCGAGCATTCCGAACCTCTTCAACAAATCCTTGGCATATTTCTGTTGAGAGAGAAATATTCCTTCTTGTGTTTGATCAACCTCTAGACCAAGAAAGTGCTTGAGTTGTCCAAGTTCTTTCATCTGGAAACGAACTGATAAATTCTCCTTTGTTAAAATTCCTTATCATCACCGGTTAGAATTAAATCATCTACGTACACTAGCACGATAGCTAGCTTATCTTCATTGGCTTTGGCAAACAAGTTGGAATCTGCAGATGTTATTGAATAACCACTTTGCGTTAGAAATTTAGCAATCTTACCATACCACGCCCTAGGTGCTTGTTTCAATCCGTAGAGTGCTTTCCGCAGCTTACACACATATTCAGGATGATATTGGCTCGAAAAACCCATTGGTTGGATCATGTAGATTTCTCGATCCAGCTCTCCATGAAGAAAAGCATTCTTCACATCCATCTGCCACAAATTCCAGTCTTTGTTGGTTGCAACTGCAAGTAGAACTCGTACGGTTGTAAGTTTCGCCACTAGACTAAACATTTCATCATATTCTAGTCCGTATTGTTGAGAGAAACCACGAGCTACCAATCGTGCCTTGTATCTCTCGATTGACCCATCTGGATGACGTTTTATCTTGTAAACCCACTTACAGGATATGGGTTTCACATTTTTTGGCTTTGGCACTAGATCCCAAGTCTGATTTTGCTCAACTGCATCAATCTCTTCGTTCATAACTATCATCCACTCATAACTTTGTGATGCTTCTTCGAACTATGGCTGCATTATCGTATTTGGGATTTGGCCTTCGTGTTCTTGTTGATCTTCGAGTTGAGATTGTGGAGTTGATTCTTCTGTTTCACTAGGCCCACCTTCTTCGTTTGATTGTTGATACACGCCAGTTTGCCAAGGATTCTGAGTCACTCTTTGTTCGACATCATCGCCGTTTGGATCTCCTGATTCATATAAACTTGGTTGGAGTTGAACAGTATGCTCCCCCATCTTTTATTGGAGCTTGTCTCCAAATTCTCTTGAGTCTGAAACACCCCCTTATCTGAGGACCACCAAGAAGATGCTTCATCGAACACCACATCTCGTGAAGTGTAGCATTTTCCACTCGTTGGATCGCAACATTTCCACCCCTTTCTCCGGCTGTCGTATCCCACAAAGATACATCTAACAGCTTTCTTGTCAAACTTGCTCCGTAAATGATCAGGAACAAATACATAACATACACATCCAAATACTCAAAAGTAGCTAACTGTAGGTTTCATGTTCCACAGTTTCTCAAAGGGTGAAACAAATCCTAATCTCGATTAAGGAAGTCTGTTGATCACAAAGGCTGCAGTCCTCATTGCTTCAGCCCAAAACCTTCCAGGTACATTATTTTCATGTAGCATACTCCGACAAATTTCTGCAAGATGTCGGTTCTTTTTCAATGCTATCCCATTCTGTTGTGGCGTGTTGGCACAAGTGTACTGATGACATATTCAGCATTCTCTTAGGTATTGAGAGAACTCGCTTGAACTATATTCTCCCCTGTTGTCTGTGCGCAAGCAACAGATCTTCTTTCCTACTTCTCCTTCAGCTAACTCTCTGAACTCTTTAAACTTTAAGAATGTGTCAGATTTTTCTTTCATAAAGAAAACCCACACGTACCTTGAGAAGTCATCAATGAATGTCACCATGTACCGCATACCGCTAATTGATAGTTGCTTAATAGGCCCGAATACATCAGAGTGAACTAACTCCAACGATTCCTTTGCTTTAAACTTCGACTCCTCGTATGGTAATTGGTGTGCTTTACCATATTGGCATCCCACACACAAACCGCTTCGTTACACGCCTAGTTGAGGAAGCCCTTTAAGGATCGACTTCTTCATCATCACACTTAGCTTGGAATAGCTAACGTGGCCTAACCGCATGTGCCATAGATCTGCTGTCCTGTCTACATATGCAGACTCTGCTGACATCAAATGGACTGACTCCAATCGTCGCCCCTCCATTGTCGGTGTTTCTGAGATTTTGAGGTCACGATACACCTTTACATCTTGGGGACCGAACAAGACATAGTGGCCTGATGATGTCAGCTGAGCCACAGATAGCAAAATTTTCTTCATTCCTGGGACATGATAAACATCTTAAAGTGGCACTTGGTTAGAATTATATATAGGCGAAACTATAGCCTTATCGATGTGAGCTATCGGTAACCTTGAGTTGTCGGCTGTCACCACCACACGACCTCTCTTGTACTCATACGGGTTTTGCAGCTTCTGTTTATCACCCGTCATATGATTTGAGCAGCCCGAATCTACGATCCAGTCATTCTTATAGTCAATCTGTTCTGGTGTTATTGCCGTGAGAGCTAATTCTTCTTCCTCTATAGCAAATAACGCTTCAGCATCCCAACCATCTTCGCTATTCTCCTTATAATTGGAAGTAGCAGTATTACTTTCAATAGGCTTTTTCTTGGTCCAACAATCTTTTGCCATGTGGCCCATCTTCTCGCAGTTGTAACATTTGCCATCTAACTTTCTACTATTACAATGATTCTTTGAAACTCTCTCAGGACGAGAGCCTCCATTTCCTTGGTGAATTTTCACCTTGTCACCATCCTTTTTAGATCCACTACCATTGTACTGCTTGAAAGTGCCTCTGCTTTTGCTAGTGTAGAGCGCTTCCTCCTCACCCTTCAGCGAGACTCCTCCCATTTGCTTAGTCATAGCTTCCTGACTTGCAAGCAAATTTTCAAACTCAACAAGTGATGGTTGTGTCGGCCATCCCTGTATAGCGGCAACGAACCCTCGATATTTGGATCTCAAACCATGGATAATTATTCTTTTTATCCTGGTTTCTCCAATAGGAGCAGTTGGATCTAACTCTGAAATGTTGCAGCATATCGACTTCACTTTGTGAAAGTACTGGGCAATTGTCATGTCGCGTTGTACCATCGATAGCAGCTCGTTCTCGAGAAGTTACAATCTTGTATCATTCTTCTTTGAAAAGAGTGTAACAAAAGTGTCCCATGCTTCCTTCAGTGTTTTGGCATCCCGGATGTGCTCCAACATTTCTTCTTCAATTGTGGTCTTTAAAGAAAACATTGATTTGCCTGCTTTAAATTTCCACTCTCGTAAGATGCCATTGGCATTTTCTGCCGCTGGTTGTGTAACTTCACCACCACCCACAACCTCCCAAAGGTCCTGACCTTGTAGGTAAGACTCCATACATGTTGCCCACATGTTGTAGTTTTTGTTGTTGAGCTTCTTGATGCCACCAAATACTTGAAGGTCACCCATCGTGCCAGCAAGACTTCGACTATACCGGACAAGCTTGACCAACAAACTTGTAGCGTACCAAACTCATCACGACTCAAGATAGCTCCACCAAGAACGATCCCTGACCGTCCCGCTCTGATACCAATTGTTGAGTAAAATTTAGAGTACACAACTCTAAACTTACTAATATTGGACCCAAACAAGTAAACAATTTACTTGTATTATACCCACAATAAAAGACACTACAAAACTTTGCAAAGACCACTCACAATTTGAAGAGAAATAAACACCCAATAGGGAGCTCACAACTTACACACTCAAACTAACACTACAAAGGCTTATGTTTTTGGATGATGCCTTTCCCAAATGCAATGGAGGATATTTATAGTCCTCATCATGCATTCTACACCATTCTACACACTTCTCCTTTCTAGATTCTTCTACAATTTTTTCTTAAAAATGTCTTCCTTCCACATTTGTTGAGAAGCTTCTAGATAAAATGGATTTGGACCTTCCACATTTGTTGAGAAGCTTCTAGATAAGAATGGATTTGGACTTTGTAATGGGCTGGGGTTGATCTTCAACAACTACAAAAGCAAAAACAATAATATAAAGTTGAAACAATAGGAGATAAGTAAATGTGCAAAAGCATCATAATAGATGGCCAAGAAATAGTTTAGAGAAATTCTTTCATTGTAACAACCAACAAAATACAGAGCATAGGGATAACAAGTAAATAGAATTTCTTAAAAATCAAATCATAAACACAATATTTTCTCGAAATGTAGCTACCCGAGGAGATTATTAATGGATAAACCAAGTAAAATCTATATGACATTGCAAGAAAGTGCAAGAAAGTGCAATGTAGTGTTCAAAATAATTTATTTTGCCGACGTCAAAGAGGGGCTGCCGAAGCTTTGTTGAATTAGTCCTCAAGTGCTGATGCTCCAGAAATAATCTCTATCAATTCTGTTGTGATAGATGCTTGACGGGTTTTGATAAAAATAAAAACCAAATATTGATGAATAAGAGGAATGTTAATAAAAGAAAGGATGGAGTCATTTCTAAATTAGTAAAAGACTAGACTACTACGAAGAAAAAAAATGATGCTACAGAGAACACTTATTGAAAGATTCGTGTTGCTAAATTCGGTTGATGCCATTGATGACCTCGGGAGAGAATACAGTTGCTGTTGTTGGCAAAAATGACAAGACTGATTGGAGCTTCTTGAAAACAATTCTCAATGCATCATACTCAACATTCTTGAAGACGTCATCTGCAAGCACAAAAACCTGCAATGCAATGCCAAAAACAGAACTTGAAGGGTTGAAATAAGAAATATATATTCCTGCAACAGGATGCAGAGGTTTTCTAATTTCATATTTCCCAAAATCTTTAGTAACAACTAAAGATGCAATTATATTTACAATTATATTACAAGTTTTTTCCACAAGTCTTCAGTCCATTAAACAATTTATGTCAAAGTTGAAGTAGTAGCAGAGGCGCGACTCACTTGTAAGGCGTAAAATGCGAGATGGACCAGCAAAATAGAGAACAAAGCAAAGTTTCTAGTAATAGATTGCCATCAGTAAGCCTATCCCATTATAGTGAAGTGCAAGTAGATGTCAACTAAATTTACAGATAAAGTGCAAATGGTCATCATAAGCTAGTCCTAATCTAGCCAAACAAAACTTGAACAACCCTCAATTCATTTTTACACCAAATGTTTAAGCCTTGACTACAAAGAACAAGGACAAAAACTTAGTTTGAGATAACAAATATTTACAGAAGTTTCTCATAATGAAATTATTGTGGGAATGGAAGGGAATGAGGGAGGGGCAGAGTGTCTATTCTTTGATACTTTGCAGGAAAACGTGTTTAAAAGACAAACCTGAGTATAGTTCAGGGGATATTCTTCTACAACTCAGGCATAACTCAATGTCTTTCTTGGAATCCCGCAATGAGTTGGGCCTTGGCCTTCTCTCCCAAAACGATGTATTTACTTTCCTTATCAGGACCTATGAAGTACCAGAACTCAAACTAATGAATGAAACTCCGCCAATGGAAAGAAGAAGAAAAAAAAAACGTCCATGCATCAACAAACTTGTAATATACCATAATTTAATTTATGAAGAGCCATGCTTATCTTGACAGACGTAGAATTAATCCCACCACAAAGACCTTTATCAGAAGAAATTGTAAGGATAACATTCTTCTTGACATCAACACCTAAAATGTTGAAAGGAAAGGTTAGTACCTGAAAAGTAAATGTTATCACTAAACATGAAAAATTATTTTGAACTGGAAGCGTGCAGTAAGTTCATTGAATAAAGAGCATAGCATTAATGAAAAGGCGTATCTGAGAAAAGAATAGCCAGTATTATGTTAAGAAGCCAGATTGGTGAAGATAAACCCAAGAGAAATTGTGGAAACCCAATATATCAGCAGTATTAATCTATGATGCACGGATACGGATACGCGTGTCCGACACGCAATTTTCAAAAAAGTACCGACACCAACACGCCGCCGACACGTTGATTAATTATTATTTTTTTAGCAAATAAAAATTTCAAATTTGTATACTTATTTGATTGTACTCAAATATAAATCAAACTCAACATTAAAATATATAAGAATGATATTATCCGGTATTTTGTTTGAAGTGGGACACTTTGAATTTTTCAAATGAAGATTGCAAATGAAGGAGTTGAAGGTTTCCTTTCTTTTTTCTTTTCCAGTTGGTTCTGTGCGTGTTCTTTTTTAATGTTGGTTCTAAGAAAGGTACATGGGAAATTGGGAATGGGATGACTGAATTCTTAAAAAAGGTGAAGCTTGTTGTATACGCCATTAGTTGAGGGCAAAATTTTACTTTGTCAATGGGTTTTCAAGTGGTTTGTACATTGTTATTTGAAAATTGTACTTTGTCAATAGTTGAGGGCAAAATTGTACTTTGTCAATTAAATTAATATGTCCAGCAGAAATTTCAGTCCATTTGCAGTCTTCTTCCCGTTCCTCTGTTCCAAAATTGGGTTTCACACCAAAAATACACACAGTTGCTTATCTTGCCGGAAAAGTGCAAATTGACGTCCGAGAAGCGCACAAAAATGAAATTAAAAGAAAACCCACTTACATAAGTCTTCAAAAAGGTTAGTTTTTCGCTTTTTTTTTTTTTTTAAAAACGACCTAGAATGAAGCCACCGGCGACGTGTCGGCTACGTGTCGGCAACGTATCCGTGTCCGATACGTGTCGGACACGGACAAGTCGCCGCCGGTGGCATGTCCGTGCTTCGTAGGTATTAATGGATTATAGTTGGCAACATAAATTTATAGTAAATAGATAACTCTGATTCTGGAGTGGATACATGACAAGCCTCTACAAACAATACAAATAAGCACAAATTGCACAAGAAGCCAAGCTGGATGGTGATGGTGGCTAGAGCTGGCAAATGGGCCAGACGGGCCAGCCCAACCTGAAATTAAACAGGCCACACAAAAGATTGGGCTGGGCTAGCCCTAACCCAATTTTATATGGGCTGGTATTTGTTGGGCCAACCCAGCCCAATTTTGAACAATATGGCTAATAGGCCAGCCCAACTTAAATTTTTAACTTATGTTTTTAAAACAATTATTTATGATTTAAAAAAAAAAAAATCTAACATTTTAATGTACATCTCTTCCTCATCCCCACCACCCCACCACCCCCACCCCACCCCCACCCCACCCCAACCCCAACCTGAATCTGAAAACACGACCGGAGGAGATTTCTCCCCACCCCGATCGCCGGTCCCCCGACCGGGGTGGGGCGAATCCCCTCTAGTCGCGAAACCAGGGAGATTTCTCCCTGATTTCACTGGGAATAAGGAGATTTCTCCCCCCTTGTTTCCGGCGCCGAAAACAATGGGGGAGAAATCCCCCCCCCCCAATTTTCTGCGACGAGGGGGGATAAATCCCTCCTCTTTCCTTCCAGTTTCACAATGGGGTTGGGGTTGGGGTTGGGATTGGGGTTGGGGTGAGGACTTGGGCCAAAATATTTTTTCGGGCCAGCCCGGTGGGCTAGTTGCACCGGGCTAAATTGGCCCAATTTTTATTTGATCAATTTTTTATTGCCCAGTGACCGGGCTACCTGGGCCAGCCCATTTTGCCACCTCTAATGGTGGCTCAGGGAGAGAGAGGAAATGTGCGGTGTTGAACTTGTACTTTGATTAAGTTATGTCATTTTCTTTTGTGGAACCAGGAATATACTTAAAACCTTTATTGAAGTTGAGAGTCTTGACTCTTGAGACAAATATCTAATGCTATGTATTAGGATGCATGAAACCCTTCCCACTTGAAAATTACTAAGATTCCTATCCCTAATTGAGTATGGGCCCATTACAGTCTTGCCTATTTTCTCTACAATTTTTCATCAATATCAGAAGTATGTAAATTGTTTTCATGGTAGATCTCTGAAACATTAAACTAAAATGGTAGTCAGTCACTCTCTCTCATAATTCCACAGTACATCTTGTGAGCTTAATATCTCCATAGTTTGTACATTCTTGAATACACCCTCTATTCTCACAAATAGGACTACATCATTTTTCTTCCATATCTATACTTCTTTTCACATTATGTCACCGTGCAGCAATGGTGCAACATAAAAAGCAATCCACTACAATGCACAATAAGTTAGAATATGCCCAACATGTATAGAAGGATTTTACGTTTAAAATGAACGGGTAGAAACCGAAAAAGATCAGTAAAACATGCTAAAAATGTGTGAAAGTAAGGACATAAATTGATAAAACTCTAGGATTGAGATGTAATGAAAATATTTTAATGAAACTTACTTGGAGTGTCACCAAGAAGAGCAGTGGATGGCTGCCATAGGCCCACATGAATTTTCCAGCTCTAGTCTGAAATGCCGGTAGCTTTGACGCGGCAACCATCTACATTGCCTTGGTAATTTTATGAATATTCCTAACAATGTTCATATGGTTACGGACTGTACATTAGGATCGTCATCATAAAAATTAACGATGAGAGGAAGGACAATTTTGCTAATATTAAGAAAGAGTAAAAAACTAAGATAGGTAACTAACAATGTAACACCTAGAAATTTAATAACGATTCTTACCAATTTGAATTGAAATAGAACGAACACCCAGAAAAGCCTGATCCATGTTGGCACACGCTATTTTATTAGACACGAAGAAATACAAAAACAAATGTTACGAGAGAACAAAGATTTTACACAGTAATATAAATATAGAAATAAAAAACACATATGATACCCAAGTGTTGGCAACGAGTTTCTGTGCGGTCTATAATTCCATCTTCTTTACTTGTACGCACATCATTTGATGAAGACAATGCTAAACTAACATTTGGTTTTTTACGACGGGAATAAACTTTAGTGAACTGAGATACCATATTTGAATGAGATAGCCTACATTTACAAAAGATGACTCAAATTTAGTGAAGTGATATATATATATATATATAATCATCATTATGACCATGTAATAGTACGTTTATCTTTTATTGTAAAACTCTAAAGATTGGGCTGCAACTGTGATAGTGGAATTCATGCAGTGAGAATAAAAAATGTGTTCTGAATTCACACAATAGACCCTTATCCCAAAGCTTCAAGTATTGACTATTCCACATATGCTGACATAAGAAAGCACATGTTGTCATTAGTTCTGGGAGGGGATTCAGATTATTTTTAATATAATGAAAAGAATTAAATTGTTTATCATTGCTTAACAAAACTTCCCTCTTCACATGGGGGCGTGGAATTGGGAACTTGAAATTGGAAAGAGAATTTTCCTTTCAAATTTCAATTGATAATTGATGAATTCTAATTCCAAGAACTCATTTCTACGCTTCCAAGCAAGCTGTAAGTTTCAGCTAAGTTTGATATTTTTTCTTGCGGATTACTTTTTAGTCGTCCATAAACTTCATCGATAAAAAATGTTCATAGGATGTGGAAATATTTAATAGCACAAAAATGGAGAAAAGAAAAAAATGAAGTGAAAGGTTCTATAATAGTTCGCTACAATCAAATCCAGAAAACAATTAATTTTCACTTAAAAGGTAAGATTAGACAGTTTCTTATTTCAAAATAATTCGGGCGTCCATTGAATCACAATGCATATGAAGAAAATGCAGGGGTACGTCCAATACATAATTAAAAATAATAATAATGATAATATTATTAACAAAAGAAGAAAATATACTCTTGCAGTATATGATGTTCCTGCTTTACCTAAGCCAACTCCAGAAGAGCTTTTACTTTTTCATTCGTAACCTAAACCAACAAAGTATATGAAAACGATTACATATCATAGGTACTCCAAAAACACAGTTTATAGACAAAAAATATGATAAAAACATACAGACACATATCATGATGAAAAGTTCATTGAAGACTTGCCAAACATACGCACTTATTTTATGAAATATATTAAGAAATAGATTTAATTTATTTTCTTCCCATAATTATTAGTTTAAGACAACTTTCCATTTCTGTGGGGAATTTTAAGCATAGAGGACTAATACTTTTGAATAATGTAGCCAATAATTGTTGACATTTAGTATATTGGTTTGCTCTAAATTTCTCTCTCCTTAAATTTTCAATTCTTTTTCTCGTCTTGTGTATATTGATGATGATGAGTGGAAGGTGCGCATCGATAAACAATGTTCATAGGATGTGGAAATCTATGATCTACCAACAGCCTATTTTTAATCATTCAGTAATTACTTCGTTTAACCAATCAACCTCAGACTTATCGAAACACACACTCTCTCGAACATATCAATCAATTGACAAATACATGAACTCACAAGCAAAATTTAATCCACACGAATGATGAATCACGTGAAATGGTTTTGAGATCCTCATTTGGCACCTATATTTCTAATCTTTACATTGATAATCTTACTCTTGGTCTAAGTCATTGACATATAGGCAAAATCATTGACAAATCTTTGTTTGTGTTTGTGATAGGAGACCAATGAATCTCTAGAATTGAATAAATGCTAACACAACCAAGCAAATAGAGATCCAATTTTCTTCCACAAATACTTCAAATTAGGGTTCCTGAATACGTATCTATGTACATATGCATGTATATAACAGAGGGAGGAGGGTGACTTGCCTACAACGGAAAAGAATTATGTTCGAGTTGTGAATATCACTGACAATTCTTCAGCAAAATGGATAAAGGGAGAAATTGTTAACGGGTAGTCGTCAATTTTGGTCTGATTGTGAATATCAGATGGAAACAGTATGAATAATAATTTGGGCTCTTTTATAATTGGGTGGCGATGGCCAAAACGGTGAGGCAGATCACGATGGAGATATGGCCGCTTGTTTGTTCTATGGGTTGATTAAAACAGCCATTTGATATGGCCGTGTGGGATATGATTCGAATGTAATGGATTGAGGGGTTGAGAAGAATCTGGAAAAGATTGAGAGAGATAAGGTTTTGTTTGAAAGGGGTTGATTTTGAAGACGTTGAGAAGAATCTCGAGAAGATTGTTGGAGAGAGGGTTTTGTTTGAGAGTGGTTGATTTTGAAGACATAGTGACATACGTCAAATTTTTTCTGCCTATAGCGGAGAAAACCTCCCTCTGGTCGGTGATAAATACATTAATGATCTCCCCTCTAATAAACAACAATGAAACATGATTATGTCTGGGTAAAAATAAAGATTCCAAATGTAATATAATAGAAATACACACAAAAGAGCACCTTACTACATAGGTAAATATTGAGCTTCTTCAAGCTCTTGCACCCCTCTTGCTATACCACATGGATTCGTCCCTACTCAAGCAAGCTATCAAATGAAGAGATTGCAAGTACTTGCACCCTATGCCCATTAGGCATAGCGCATTATGTATTGCCTGAAACACCCGCAAGGCTAACCCAGAAAGGAAACTGCATCAAATAGTCCAAGACCACAAATTATAAACCATGTGAAACATAGGGTGCATTAATGAAAGCAGCAAAATAAGACATAAAATGAGTTAAGACTATCAGTTAAAAGTGGTTAAGGTTCTCAACGAAGTGCATAACGGTTGAGAGAATGAGGGAATGGGATGGTTGTGTCCTATGGTACATTCCAGACCACTGACAGACACAACAGTTCACAAGACAAATATGAGAAGGCATGCACAGGTGATGGTGGTGGTGGTGGTGGTGGTGGTGGTGGTGGTTGGGAGTTTGTGTAGGTCGGAGGCTGTCAAACTGCTTACATGCAAGATTTCCCAATGGATTTCAGTCCGACTGTTCCAATATTGTTGCACATACTGACTTCAAGATGAATAAGCTCTGCGCAACCAATGGCAATATAATCCAAACACCTGTCCATCATAGTAGCAAGAGATTAAGGTAAAAAAAATTCAACTTTTTAAATCCCCTCTCTAGAGCACAAAGGCTCCTGCAGAAAGATGAAGAAAAGATAATATTTGTGCGCTAGCATTCTTCTCTCCTATCCCACTCCCACCCCTAAAACAAAAGGTAAAAATTGGAAAGAACCGAAATAATACCATATAAAATATTACATTCTAATCCATAATAAACTAAATTATGTGCAATCTATCACATGGACTCTGATGAGTGCATTATGTACACAAAATTGATAATTGAGGCAAGAATGAAATAAAGGATGAGTCCAATGCAATGCAATTGCCAGATAAAATTCGAAAATAGTAGCACTTAGAACAAATCTTTCTACACCATCTTATTAGTAAAAACTATTGAAACCAGTGTTTGGATACTTTATTGCACCTAAATTCATACCCAATGCCATGTAAAAACCATCAACTGCCTAACCTTGACGAATAAAAATGTAAATTAAAAAAAACTTGCACTCTACACCACAATGAAAAGAAACACCCTCAGAAAAATTACAATAGCAATAGATTGAGAAAAAATCAAGCTGATGAGGTCCCATAGATGTCCAGCTTGGAAGAATAATAGAGTGTAGACACAAAATATGGCAAAATGTGTGGTGGTTGAACTGACATTATATTTTACACATCCAAAATTATCCCACATCAACACAGGCACAATGACCGAAAATGCATGTTAAACCTTCGGTACTTCATAGGAAAGAGTAATGACAACATTAGATATTCAGTCTGAAAACATTAAAATTCCCACGGGATGGGATTCCCCATTCCTAAAGTCAAAAAGGATAATGAAGAACCCAATTAAAGAAGATATCTAGAAACAAAAAAAAAACTGACTTGTCTGTGAAATTGTTGGAGCCGCAAAGACTCAAAAACTACAACACTGATCAAAATGTCGGGATAGCTTGTAAAGCGTCATATGTCATCTGTGAGCACTGTAGCTCAAAAGATTTTAGTAGAGGGCATCCTTTGAATACAGCAAGCAATCCTTTGTTGCAGATGAACTCAGACTCTAATGATAAGGTTTCAAGAGATCTGCACTAAGATCCTACTGCTTCCAACATGAGATATCAGTAACCTCTAGTGATTTCAAAGTTCTCCCACAACCAAGAGCTAACTGAACCAATCCTGTGTCAGTCAAACCTTTGCTAACCGACATATTCAAATCATCAAATTGAGTATAATATTTCCCAACAGCTGCTAGACCATTATCTCCAACATAGCAGCCCTTCAAAAGAGAAAATAACAAAAGCATAATTAGGCATAGCACTTAAAATAAGCAGCAATCATAAGTTAATCATAGATAACCTTTAATCACGATCAATATATAATAAGAGTTTTAGAAGAATCCAAACGAACATCTAAGGCTATGTTTGTTATGAGGGAAAGATGGGTGCAACGGAAAGAGAGATGGAAAGGGACTTTCTACCAAATGTGAAAGGAACACTTTCCAGCCTTTGCTTGGTATGGGAAGGTAAAATAAGAAGTAAATTTTTTTCCAAATTTCTCTGAATGATCTAATTAAAAATTCGACATGTGTTTACTAGGTAAACAAATCATTTTCCACGCACTTTCCCCCTTTGCAACCTTCGCCTCCAATCAAACACAAGAGATACAATTTCCCCTGTTGCTTCTACTCTCCATTTCCCATTCCATTCAACTTCTATCATACCATAGCCTAATCACAGATGTTGCTACTGAGCAGCTATAAGCCAAAGCTAAATTGTAAATAGAAACCCAGATTCATACTTTAAATTCACGTATAATGCAAATGTAATTCTCTAATCTAAAGATAGAACATCAATATTTTGATCCAATCCAGAGCACTGCTCGAACGGAACGATAATACAAAGGATAAAATGGAAATAAAATTAAAAAACTTTGGGCAAACACCTGTAAATCAAGAGATTCAACAATTTACAGTTATCTGCAATAGAACTTATCCTTACATCTTTACTTTAGAGAAACATTTCAAGCTTAAGGTTTCCAGTTTGGTGAAGCCATCTCCAACAGCAGCCAACCCAGAAGCTCATAATAATCTCCATCCACGTGAATAACGGATATACCATATCTCATAACAAGTGATTGATATTCAAAAAATATGCAATTATCAATAAAAATTGAGAGAAAAAACAACATTCCTTCCAAGCAATTGTATATCTTATGCATGTCACACATAGTATGACTGCTAATTTAAAGGGAAAAAAATATAATATGCAGTTGTGCATGATTTAACTTGGACCCATTAACACGTAATTGTAAAGAAAATACAAAATTCAAGTTCAAGTTCAAGTCTAAATTTAATAAAAATCCACCTTACAAAATAAACAAACTAAGCTTCTTTAACAATAAATTTTGAGTTTGTTATAAAAACTTTTTCCATCATGTTTCATTCATCCCTACATCTAATGTGGTATCTAATGTTGGACGCCATTTTCTTAATTGTTAAAACGCTCAAAGTTCTCATCGTAAATAAATAAAAAAAACAATGTAATCAAATTTAAATTTATTGAGATAAATTTCATGCTTCGTAAGAGTGACAAGTGTCAATAAAAAATATTAAAAAAAGGAGGAAGATTTTCCATCACACTTATGGAGAGCGTTCATAGTGAATGGGGGGTTGAATACTCAACTAGTTAAAAAACGACATTAACAACCTCTACTCTTGTACTAGCTCATACTGAATGGGGGTTGAATACTCAACTAGTTAGAAAACCACATCAACAACCTCTACTCTTGTACTAGCTCGTTGGAGAGCTAGATTTGCCTCAATTATCTACCTCTTTCCTTCAACTCTTCTCATGCATTTACTTTTTAGTTAGAAATCAACGTCTTGGGGCTAACGTATAACAAGTGGAATTGAATTGGGACAAAAGAGAGATTATATTTGTAAGATATCTAATGAATCGATGCTCGAATTGAAATATAATTAGAAAGATATCAACTATACATGAAGTTTAGGATTTGCAACTCATCGTTGCCTTGGTAAGCTATTTACCTTACCAATTAGCTAATCTGGCACAAGCCCCTCCTCATTTTTAAATCAATTGTTAAATTGCTCGTAAAAAACACCCCACCTTTCAGAAAAGATAGACAAAAGGCTTACAATATACGAAGTAATGAAAAAGCCAACTCAAAATCCAATAGAAACAAGGCTGAAATTTTTATAGTAAAAAGTAATGTGAAACTCAAATCATGGTATCATGTTGTTAGCAATCCAATTCCAAAGAAATCTATCATCCTGCTTGGAGGGATAAAAGAAAGAAGAAAAAGAGGGATGCAATTCTTGCAACAGGTTCAACTTCTAGTCTTCAAAAAAAAAAAAATGTTTTAGATAATGCTCGCAACTTCCACACAGCTGGTTAAGTACATCCTTCTGATAGCCTTGACACACACACAAGGAACAACAAACATGATTCTGTCTCCATATAATATAGGATGAAATATAATTGTATTATAGGAATTCACGTAATTGTTTTCTTGCACGTACATGCAAAACAAAAATTGTACATTTATGTAATAGAAAACAAAAGGCAGTCGACATATTTTACATTTATAGGAGAAAATGAAGGGAAGGCATACCGTAAAATCTGTTCATGATTCATCACGTCTACCTGATAGAATGAAGTTAATAAGTTCGTGACTGTTCTACATTAGGAACTGGTTACTAGTTTCTGAAACCATCTTGCTTCATCAAATTATGCAGAACAACTTTTCACATTGTTCAAAACTGCAGAACTACTCTAACTATAGCAGCTTGTTCACAATAATAATGTATGCATATGTTTGGTACACAGTATTTAACAACAGTACATAGGATAACAAATTTAAATAATCTCGTTCAACACTGACTAGTCCTACATACCAATGTGCCATAAAGGTAGGAATTACAGGGAGTATACAAGATTTTAACTTATTTTTCTTCTTAAATATTGTCTAGTGCTGCACAATCTACTCTACCAAACAAGTCACTAGTATGTTGTAGGAATTGCAAAATTCACACGTTGGAATAGAACCAACCTTATTAAAGAAGCAAAACCTTGATTCAAGTATAAAACTCACCAAGTAGCAAAAACACATTCATAAATGCAGAGAGATATACAATTTCCATGTAGCTATCTTTCTACTACTAAGAGAGACAGCAAAGCAACATCAAATGATCCAAGGCAAAACACATCACGTTGAGAATCTCTAATTAACTGTATTAGTCGTCAACAAACAAAATTCAATGGTATGAAAGTGTAGTGCGCTTTAAATAACATGTGCTTAAAAACAAACTTTAGGAACTAGAGATATAATACAATGGTTGATCACATTATTGGTGAAACCTATAAATCACATCTAATCACCCAAGATATAGTACCACCACACCCAAAATTTTGGAAGATTCATCAAATGTATTGGTAAGTCGACTTGGAAATAAAAATGTATACTATAATAAAAAAACACGTATGACTAGTAATTTTGTCAAAGCCAAAAGGTTAAAAAAGATCTAAGGGCCTTAAGAACCCCAACTTCTTTCCAGAATTTTCCCAAAACATGTCTCAACATGAGAAGAATTACCTTGGGAAAGTTTCTTTACCAAAGAAAGGAAAATACATTCACTTACTACAAAACTCACTTTCAGCATATAATCTAAAACAAATAAAACATCACTCAACCTACCAGCCTCAGATAAAATTGAACGAGTCTCTCAAAAGTCTTCTTATGTGGTTTGAGCTTGCTCTTAAGCATAGTTCCCAACCACTGCATCTCTTCTGTAACATTTCCTTCCTCACTCAATCCAAGTAATCATTGAATCATAAGCAAAAACTGCAGGTACCACACCCCTTATCTACCATATCTTTCTGGAGTGCTTTTGTTTCCCCCACATTTCCAGCCTCACAAAATTTTTCAATTAACACAGTTTACGAGGTAGTCAAAGGTTGCAAACCCTCCTTTAGAAGCTGATCAAGAAGGTATATACCATCCGGTATCTTCCCTTTCTTGCATAAGCCTTGAATCAGAGAATTGTAAGTGATTATGTCAGGAACAATACATTTCTCAGTCATTTGGTCAAACAAGACATGGGCTTCGTCTAATTTTCCATTTAAGCACAGGCTACTAATCATAGTGTTGTAACTAATAGTAGTTTCTCCTTAACCTCTTTCACACATATTTTTGTAAAGCTTCTCAGCTTCCTCAATATTACCAATCCTCCACAACCCATTAATTATGGTAATCTCTCTCTCTCTCGTATGGCTTCATAGATTAGCAGCTTTTCTCCATATTTTCCCTCTTATGTTTGAATCCACTATTTTAGTTTAAAATTGAATCAGCCAATCAATGTCCCAAAAAGTGCATTCATGTTTCACTAAAAGATTGTTACGTTCATCCTGTGCCTTTGTGACGATAAAGTAATTCTTATTTGAGAACTACCAAAATAAGCAACTATTCTTCAAAAGCGTATAACAGAAATAAGTAGATCATCAGTTAGACCTCTCTCCATTCTATCGTACAGTAACGGTGTGGTACTAGCAGACATTCCAAGAGAAATCACCCATTCCATTACATCAACACTAAGTTCTATGCCAACAAGAAAAAAACTATGTGCGTCTAAAAGCATCCAATATCAATCTATATATGTTATTTGTGGTCATGCTTAACACATGAGGATTTTAAAGTAACACGTTTGCACATGAAAAAAATGTAAAATTTTACAATGTAACCTTGTTTATGCAAGTATGTGTATGTCTAACATCTACAAGAGAGATAGAGACTACACACAGAGACCGCCAACATCCGTGTAATCGAGTCGAGGGCAACCTCTAGAAATAGCTATAATTCCAAAGATCCCCAATTCGGTTCTGATCATTAACATTCAAATGCAGTATGGAACAACATTGACCCATCAAAAATTAGTGCGGATCCCCAACCCGGTAATTTAACAACACACAATGCTAGATCTAAGAAATGCACCATTAATGAGAAAGTAATTTTGATAAATCCATGAGGACCATGGCCGAGGAAAGGTTCAAGGACACCTACAATGAACATTAAATAGGCTAGAAAGTAAAGTAAGAACTGCGAAATGGATCAGAATATTCTTTTTCCTGCTATAATCAATTTCAACTGAACAGAAAGCATAGAAGCGTGAATCTTATTAACTATTCTGGATTTGCCTCTCTAGATCATCATGTGAAGGAGTTGATGAATAATAGTAGCACAAAAGCCTTTGAGAATATCAGTGGTACTGAAAGAAAAATATCAAAATGGATCATGTTTTGAAAGTACTCTTGACGATACAATAATATAGAACGTTATCCAACTTGATTACACCAATACCAAACTTTGCAGCCACAGATATCTAATTCAGTCTGAAAAGTGATGCAGAAAACAATAGGACAACAAAAAATACGAAAATCTTTTTTTATACAAACTTCAACTAGCAGGCTAATAGAGATGATCTCCAAAAGACAAACCACGAATAGGGATTTAAAAGGGGATAAATAGGGGTTCTTACCTATTGCACGATTTGAGGGTGAGGTCTGTAAGAGATCTACAAACCTGACCAACAGTAATTATTACTTCAGTCCCCCCCTCCCCTCCACCAATAATACAAAGAGAAACAAAAATGAATTACCATAAACATGCAAAAGAAGAATTTAATTATAGATAAGAACGTATCATTTAGTGTCAAATTCCAGAAGCAACAATTGTTGCTACATGGAGAGAGTAGGGGATTGCTGACAAATATTCAGATTGATTTTAGAATGTCTACAAGATTTAAGAAAAAGACCAGGAATTGTTTAATATAGCATTTAGAAAGTGGATTTTTATTTTACAATTAAAGAATTTTAGATGGCTAGCATAAGATCCATTTGTTTTCCAATGTAGTTTGAACATCAAAAGAATCTATGCAAGCATTGAAAACTAATAGTTTCCGACTCGAAACAAGGAAAATTGTTAAAAAAGATGGATATGAATAACTCCAGATCACGAGTTGTATACACAATGAGAGTTGTGTAATATGCAGCCAAACTCGAATTGAACATATCTTGTTAAGTCCTAACAGCCAAATGCATGCTTGTGTAATATATTTAATAATAATCTCAATACTAGTTCACAATGAGAGTTGAGGCACTGATGTCACCAATTGCATCATTGAACAACTAAACGATTGAGATTTTTTCAAAAATCAAAATCCATTCACCATCAAGGACAAAACATAATACAATGAAACAAGATTATATTGGGTAAAATCAGAAAAATGAATACCTCAGGACATCAGGAAATATGGAGCTTCTTCAAGTTCTTGCATCATCTTGCTATACCGCAAATGGATTCGTCCCCAATACCCGAGCAATCTGCCCAATGAAGAGATTGCAAGTCCTTGCAGCCTAAGCCAATTTCACATAGCGCATCATTTTCTACTTTCTGACAATGCAAGGTTAACTTAGAAAGGCGGCTGCATTACATAGTCCAAGACCAGAAATCAAACAATTGTGAAACATTGGATGCATAATAAAAAAGAAAAGCAAGACAAAAAACAATTAAGACAAGCAGTCAGAAGTGATTAGGTTCTTGCCAAGTGATTGTGGTTTAAGTGTCATTGGGAGAGAATGAGGCGAAGGGAGGCTTACTTCCTATTGTACAGCCTAGACTACCATGTGCAAAAAAGAACAAAATGAACAAGAGAGACAGAACAGTTCACATGACAAAATGGACAGAGTAAAAATGAGTTATGGAGGTGGCGAGAGTGTGTGCCATATAAGAGACAGTCAAAATTATTACGTGCAAGATTTTACGATGGATTGCAGTCTGCTTGTTCCAATATTTTGGCAGCCATTGACTTTAAGATGCATAAGCTCCGTGCAACCAACAGCAATAGAATCTAAACCTATGTCACTCAGAAAGTTGCAATCGATAAATGTAAGATTTTTCAACTTCTTACATCCTTTATCAATGGCACAAAGGCTCCTGCAAACATATAAAGGACATATTATGTAAGTAAGCTAGCAGGAATATACATCCCATTTTCCTTTCTCATCCATCCCACTCCCACCCCTAAAACAAAAGGGAAAAATTAGAAGAACAAACCAATAGAGTAACACATAAAATACCACACTCTTATATGAAATCTATCACATGGGGTCCCATAAGTGCATAAAGTACACATAATAGACAGTTAGACAATTGAGGCACAGACGAAGGTACACAATGAGTCCAATGCAATGCATTCACTAAAAAAATTCAAAAGTAAGAAGACATAATCTTGCGATGCCAACTCGTAAAATGTAACAAATTTGGTGTTTGTATACTTTATAGCACCTAACACTCATGCCCAATGCCAAGTATAAATCCATCAGTTGACTAATCTCAAACAAAAAGCGAATAAATAAAAAGCAACTTGCATTCACACACCCTCAGTAAATTAGAATATCAATAGTTTCAAAGAACATCAAGCAGTGGAGATCCCACAAATGTCCAGATTTGAAGAGAAAGACTAGAGCAAAACTATGCCAGAATGCGTCATGGTTGAACCAAAATTATTTCATACAGGTAACAAAATTAACCCACATCAACACAGGCATAATGATCCAGAGTCCACATAATTCAAGCTTCTGTACTTCATAGGAAAGAGTAAGGAGAACAAGAAAATGTTCACACTAATAAAATTAAGATCCCCAAGGGACAGAGATTTCCATATTTTTGAATTAAAAAGGATAACTAAGAAGGAAAAAGCCGACTTGTCTGCGAAAAATATGGAAGTCAGATAGAGCCAATAACTCCAAAATTGACAAAATTTTCCAACAACTTGTAAGGCCTCATCTTTTAGGTTTCGCACCGGAGCCTCGAGAGATTTCAATTGAGGGCATCCTTTTGCTACAAAGACAAGCAAACCTTTGTTGTGGATAAACTCGAATCTACTAACAATTTTTCAAGAGATATGCATTATAATCCCACTACCGCCAAGGAGGCATCGCAATCTTTGCACAAGCAAAGAAGCCCAAGTGATTTCAAAGTTCTCCCACAACCAATGGCTAATGAGAATCAATCCCGTGTCGGTCAAACCTTTGCAAGACCACAAATTCAAATCCTCTAGTTGAGAGCAATATTTCCCAACAGCTGCTAGACCTTTATCTCCAACATGGCAGGCCTTTAAGAAAAGGATATAAAAAAGGTTTCTTAGGCATAGCACTAAACATACGCATGAATCACAAGTTAATAAATAACTTGTAAACACGATTGGCATATAAGAAGAGTTTTAGCAGAATCTAAATGAACCACACACCTAAGGCTATGTTTGGTATTACGGAAAAATGGGTGGAATGGAAAGAGATGGAAAGGGACCCATCGCCAATGTGAAAGGAAAACTATTTTCCATCACTTGCTCGGTATAGAAGTAAAATAAGGACACAATTTTTTGGGCTTGCTTTCAATGAAAGTGGTTAAAATTTTGACATAAAAGAAAAAAAAATCACTTTCCACCTCAGAAATCTTCCCCTCCAATCAAACAAGGTTAAGCCGGTTCCCCCCCCAATTTCTTTCCAATCCCGATTTATCACTCCATGCAACTCATCTCATATCATAGCCTAAGCAAATATGGGGAAGGATTTTAGATCCCGCTGCTCAACAGCTACAAGCTAAAGCAAAAGTGCAAATAGAAAAACCAGATTCATAATGCAAATGTACTTCACTGGTTTAATAGAACACCAATATTTTGATCCAATCTAGAGCACTATGCTGGAACATAATGATAATTCAAAGGATAGAGTGGAAGTATAGTAAGATTATGAGAAATCACCAATATATCCAGAGATTTCAGCACTTTTGATTTCTCAGCAATCGAACTTAGCCCAACATCAGTTACATTAGAGCACCATATCAAGCTTAACTTTTCAAGTCTCTTAAAGCCGTCTCCAACATCAGCCAACCTAGAATCTGATAAACTACTTGTTCATCCCATTTTGTTCAGACACACTTTGACCAACAAGCGGAGGTCGATTAATGCGATGTCCTCTCACCTGCATCATGAGCAAAGAAATAGACATTTAAGCTGATGATTCCACAAAGAGTGCATCTAAAAAACCAATAAGAATGCGATTTAATTGCAATTTTAAAATAATTGCATGCAACACTACCAAGACGAAGTAAGAGTTCCACACTTCCTAATTCTCAACACTATTACAATAAAGTGAAAGTTAAAAAATCACTTTTTGACATAAACTTCAAAACAATCATGGCCACAACAATATACAATTAACTTATTTCCAAGTCTTTTATTTATACATATGGAGAAAGTCAAAGAATCCAACTACATCAAGGCAAAGTGTCTCTTCAATCATCTCATTTAAAAGCTTGAGTAAAAGTTTTGAAAAGAGTTATAAATGGGAGAAAATAATGAAAAAAGGTTTTCAAAGATCTAGCTAACATAAAAATTTTCATCCACGGAAAGATTAATTTGCATTCTTAACCAGAACTTGCTTCCAAAACCACAAATATTAACTTGATACCAAAAGAACTCTATATTGCGTCCATTAAATTGTTAATAAGTTCCCAAAACCATATATTTTAATACGAACTATTCAATTAGTTTTATAGAAAGAGAGAGAAGTTTTCATTAGTGTGATTAAAAACTTACGAATCTGGTCGGGAGAGAAATGGGGATCACATTTATATACACATTTTGGGCATTCATGAAATGTCGAGCAAGCAGCCTGATCAATGCATCAGTAATGCCAGATCCACCAATACGGATAGCATCACGACTGGGCCTTTCAAGACCAAGCCATCGTTTGCAAACAAGCGAGCAAGCGTCACGGCTGGACATTGAACATAGGTGTCGGAAAATCTCTACAATCATCTCATCGTCTAATTTATTATTTATAAGGCCATTTCAACCCATATCTTCAAATTGGTGCAACTTTTACTCTAAAATAGTGCAATTTTCACACTAAATCCATATATGATCTCCAACCTATTACTTCAAATTTTGCACAAAATGAATAGTATATATTCTCATCCATTTATATTTTTAATTTTAAACAATAATTTATTTCAAAAATTATTTAATTATATAATGTATTTAACATAAAAAAAAATTGGACAAAAAATAAAAAAATATAAAAAAAAACATTTAACATCAAAAAAACAACAAAAACAAAACATTTAACATCAAAAACCAAAATGAGAGAGAGAGAGAGAGTTCTGTTTGAGGGGAGTTTGATTTTGATGAATATGAAGAAGAATGTGGAGAAATTGAGAATTGAGAGAGGGATAGATTTTGGTTTGAGATGATGAAGACGTAGTGACGGACAAATAAGTATTTTTTTTTGTGCTTGTAGCCGAGTAAACCTCCCTACGATCGGTGATTAAAATAAAAATACTTTAATATTATTTTAAATTAATTTCTATAAAAAAAAATTTAAAAATATGTAAGATGTATCCTCGTACCGGTGTTCAAAACTTGGACCTTATTTAGTTGTATCCCTATATCTTAGATTTTAGAAGAAGAAGAATCTGACACTTAGATACATACTCATACCTGACACCCGTACCTGAGTCCAAGCAACATAAGTAAAAGTAACCCTCGAAATAAAAGAAAACGCCAAATGTGTGTCTATAATTGTTTTTTAAACAATTTAGTAAAACGGGAAAACAAGGGCATTTTCTGCTTCCTAACGTGTTAGTGAATAAGTCAGAGTATATAGGATGCAAAAGGCTCGTGAATAGGTCATTCTGCTTTCAATAATCATCAAGTCCTATTGGTCATTAAATGACGTAAATATCAACTTCAAGAGTTCCAAAAAAGTCACTTACGTGACTCCTTTGCATAAGTAAATTATAAATACTCTGAGTGATGTTAACCACTGAGAATCAACCCATAGCTTTGCACACAGAATAATATCTAAAAATTGTCAGGAAAAAAAAGGATTGCATTTTCTGATTGCATTTCTTAATTTTTTCAAAAATAATCCTAAGCAAAACCTTAAGAGTTGGTGGTTGTACTAAAATCAAATAGTAACTATTTTCTCTAAATATACCTGCAGATAGTTAGTGGCGTAACATGCTTGATGCTTCAAACATTAATTACAGTGTTCAGTTGCTGTGCTTTTATTTCATATAACAATGCAGTAGTACTCTTTATTTATGGAAAATATTGTAGCCATGACCCCCACTAACTGAGGGACTAGTGAGTTTGGTGTGATCTATCATGTTTAACATATCTTTACATGATCTTGGTCGATTACTACTTCTAGTTATCAGCACGAATTAGATGCTCTATCTTGGTAATTATCTTTCTAAAAAATTATATACTTAGAATTTGGGAGCTAAGTTTTACCCAAACAACATCAAAACAATTACAAAAGAATAAAGACCCTTAAATTTTGTTGGCATTCAATCCAACACATCGATCTGCAGCTAAATTCCCTCAATTTTATGCCATACACTTTTTTTAGTTGTCTTGCAAATTGAAAATTTCGAAATTACCTAAAATTTGACAACAATTTTAAGCTATGCACAAAATTTGATCCGAGACCTCTCTCCCTTGTATTAATCACGGCCGTGTGGAGTTTTCTCTGCTACTGGAAGCAAAAATAATAATCTACGTCCGTGTGTCTCTACGTCTTCAATCTCTCTCTCAAACGAAACTCTCCCACAAACAATATTTTCCTTACACTACTCACTGCCTCAATCCTAAAACTATAATCACCGTAACTCAGATCATCATCCTCGCCCATCAAAACTCTATCATGAACAAAGAAGTTCAAATCTCATTTACCCATTCTCATAGATTTGAGAATGATCCTACGGTCGGATCACTGTGGAGAAGTGGTATACTAGTTTATCTTCACTTCATAACAAATATCAAAATTCGCGCAGAATATTTTTATTTCCAACAAAACCAGTTACTATTATCAATGAGTGCAGAAAGTTCCATACAATATCAAATGAGTAAATTTAACAAATGCTCATCCAACTTTACCTACAATTACCACTTACTCACCCAACTTTGAAATATTATATATTGCTCACCCATCTATATTGAGCAATGGGTAATGTGTGAGCAATGAGTAATGAGTGAGCAATGGGTGATGGATGGGAATTGTTTTGAGATAGATGCTTAGATTACAAGTTTGGTGAGTAAATGGTAATGTTGGGTAAAGTTGGATGATTATTATTAAATTTACTCAATATCAAGTACTCAATTATCTCTTAAAATTTCCATTACCAAACAATTCAACTGAATCATTAGAAAATTGAGCATTTCATTCAAAATTTCAAACAACAAATGAATGAAGCAAAAATGAAAAGAAATTATTCATCAACATACCCAAATTCAGAAAAAACCTTACAAATTGAACAAAGAGGGCAGTGAAGAAGTGTTCATCGCTGAACACAACCCAAACGTTGACAAAACCGGAGAGTTAGGAGCTGGTCGAAGGTGGACTCGTGGATGGTATCAAGGCTTAGCCGCTACCGCTTGTACGCTAAAGAGCGATGCAACAACTCTCTGCTTGACTCCATTTGTCGGAATATGCAACATATTTTAGAATTTAGGGCCGAATGGGAGTTTTTTTTTCCCCTGGTTTTGGATGGCACCGTTTATGTGGAGTTGAGACAACCAGTTAGTTTTTTGAAGCACGTTTAGTGTTATTTTAGGTGTACTTCTAAACCCCTGAAATCGGTGGTTTTTTGCCGTTCTTCAAAATTTGTTCCAATTTTACCCTCCTAAACAATTAAAATCTGTAAAAAGTAAAAACATTTCAATTCCTCTCTCCCACCACAGACACTTCTGCTTCTTGGAAGATCCACGACTACTGCTGTGAAAATCAATTTGGTGAAATCTTTTAATAGGTAATCTCCTCTTTTATCTTATAATAGAATTTTTCTTGATTATCTTTAGCTGCATTGATTATACCACACTTCTGCATCTCTGTGAAATTTCTGTGCATATATTAACTGTGTGAGGATGCTTTGCATTTGTGAGTTATGTTGTATGTGGCTTCTGTGATTTAGGTTATAAATTCACGGTGATTAAAGATGCAATGCTCTTATGTTGTTGAAGTAAAAATAATGGAATTGAGAAGAACTAAAATTGTTGCATATAAAAATGAGTTATTCAATTCAGGATGCTCTGGTGAATATGTGATTGGTTTTGTGATGAAATCCAAATTGTGGATTTAAGTGCTAGGCCAAGGATAGTTTAATCAAAATTGTTTATGTTCTAGAATAAATATTGAATATAATATATTTGGCACACACATTTTTTGTTTTCCAAGTTAGTGTTTGGTTGTGATTTTGTAGAGGCTGCGGTATCTTGGGCATTGAATCCATTTTGGCACATTCTCACCTAACCGAATTGCTCATAAACGCATAAAAATCGGTACTTTAAAAAACGCTGATAACCGCTACTCTAAAACTCCCAAGCAGGTCATGCATTTTTTATTTTTTTCTTACTGTTAAAAAAATTAGGGAAGATTGCATCCACCATCCCCAAACTTTACCCCTTGTTCACTTATATCTCTAATCTTTATATTTTGACATCACTATCCCCACTCTTTCTTTTATTGACAGCTGCCATCCTCACTGGCGGATTCGGTACAAAAAAAAAACCATTAAATAGATGTGCACCTTACACGGGGATGGGGGATTAATGGTAGGGGCCGTAAACTTATTTAATGCTTAAATGGTGACTTGAAAATATTACCTTTTCTTATTTTTAGACAGAATTTATTACAGTGGCCACCAATAAATGAAAGAGATAAGGGGTAAGAATAATGATGTTCATAGTCAGCTACTACTATAGTCAATATTCATGGTAAATATTTGACATTAATTCATATATCATAATAAAGTCGCTGAGTATAAATAATATTATTCTAAGGGGTATAAATTGGTCAAACATGCATATATAACAAAGGTATAATTTTTTATTTTTTTGAAAATTTGAGATAAAGGGTAAAATGAAAGTTCAGAGAAATTAAGTTTCGAAATTTCGTTTTAGAAATATGCTCAATTCGAGTAACTCAAATATGAGCCCGAGGTTGTGAAGTCAACTCCAATATAATCAATTTGTCATCTTTATTGACTTACTACACAATCCCTGTGTGAATTGAAACAATAATTTTTTTATAAAAATAGATAAAGTACATTAGAAAACCATATTACACACGTCAAGAACCTAATAAATATAATACTTTGAACAAAAACTTAAGAGTCAATTAAGGAAATCTCTTGAGATATTATTTAGAAAGAGTTAAAATGTACTTCTCCAGCATCTAAATTCTTAGATACAAATAATTTATAAGTCATTATATATCTATGAATCTAGCTCAGCGTTAGGTCCTCAGACCAACTTTTCAATTCTCAACCATTATTAAAAATTGACAATGGGACGGGTCAACCCCCGCCCCCCTAGACCTACCAATTAGCGGCGCGGGGCACCCATTAACCTACCAATACCCACTTTTTTTTGTTCTTTTTTTCTTTTTTTAACTGAAAACACAAACCATTTGGTTAAAAAAACTTATCAAACAAAACATTAAATTTTTAACAATTAATTTGGAAAAATGTAAATATCAAACCTCATTCAAATGTTTAAATCAATTCCCACATAAGAAAAATTCTAATTTAGACATTAAAAAAAAAAAAGATAAATCATAAATCTAAGTCTACATAACAGCTAACAACTTAGTCACATCTTCAAATTATCAAATTGAAATCACAACAAAAATACGAACAATACAACCCTACGCAATCAAATTGTTTTGAGTAATACACGATTTACTAAGTTCAACAACAATAACAATTGAAATTGACAAACACCAAAGTAAATGATTCATTTATCATGACAAATTTTGAAATTTACAATCTTCATTCTTCTCCTTGCATAGTCGTGAAATACTCAGAAGCAAATGATTCCTGTCTAATGAGTAAGACAAGTACGTATATTGAATAATATTTTAATATAAATAAATTTTAACATTGTACATTGAAATAAATAAAATTACCTCATCCTCAGTTTCCTCTTGGGTGATAGTAGAACATCTAGTGTACGATAAAGACACGGGAGATTTTTCTAACAATAAAATAAAACTTGTTAACAATAAATGAAATGTCAAATAAAGATAAAACTTGTTAATAGATTTGAAAACTACTAAATGCTTTTTATTATACCATGAATGTCAGCCCACAACCAGTTTTGAGCACACATCAATGCCTCCAAGGTCTTCGGATGAAGTCTACTTCTGTGTGGACTCACAAATCTACCACTCGTAAATACATACTCAGAAGCAACGGTAGAAACAGGAATGGCCAAGATATCTCTTGCAAGTTTTTGTAAAGTATTGAATTTGCTTTCCACCAGTTTAATAAGTCAAAATCATTAGATCTAGGCAAACACCGGCTCTTCCAAATATATGTCAAGCTCTGATTTCACATTACTAATTCTAACTTTCTTGGTAACAAATAAATTGAAATCTTCCAACTCATCCACTACTCCAACACTTGAAGAAATCCCAGAGTGAGAGTATTAAGATGAAAATCGAGGAACATTCACAATTGAATCTTGTTTTTTTGTATATTGAGATACCAATTTTCGACAAAGTAAACCGACATTGACAATTTCAACCGCAGCACGTTCATTTCCATAGATCCTAGAGAAATAATACTCTACCAACATCATTTTAAACCTAGGATCCAACACGGTTGCTACAGCTAATATCCCGTGAATCTCATTCCAATATTTCTCAAATTTGTCCATCATACTTAAAGCCATCATTCTAATATCAAAATAAGCAGAAGTAGTCCAAGTACGAATTGACAACTTTATTTCACAAATTTTTGAAAAAATTAGATTTACTGTGGGATACTTAGTTCTAGAAAATAATTCAGTTACCACATAAAATGACTTTTGGCCAACTTCCAGTCTTGATCACTAGGCAAACTCTTATACTAGTTTCTCTTTGCTTCAAACAAGAAAAAAACATCAATGTACTGCGAAGCAATGTGAAGCATGATATATGTAGAAATCCACCTAGTCTTACAATCAAGTACTAACTTTCTACCACAACTATTTTTAAGCTGACGTGCAATATTCTCAAATTTTTTCCATTTTTTTGGTGTTGATGTCCAAAAAGAAACACTTTCTCGAATTTTTTCAACACTCCCCTCAATATTTTCTAAACTCTCATTCACAATCAAGTTCAATATATGCGCGCAACACCGCATATGGAAGAAATCACCATTTGCCAAAAGTAAATCACTAGAAAGATTATGATCTAAAAGGTTATTGATCATAGTATCATTCGTTGAGCAGTTATCAATAGTGACAGTAGATAACTTACAATCGATGTTCCAATTTAATAAACTTTCATATAGAGTGGTAGATAGTAATTCTGTTGTATGTGGACAAGGAACATATATGAACCTACATATAAAACCAAACAAAATAATTACAACAATGTTAAAATTATATATATTTTTTGAATTACTTAGTGTTTACCTCATCACTCGACTTTGAAGCTTCCAAGCATCATCAATAAAGTGTGCAGTAATCGCCATGAAACCTTTTTTTTGGTTTGAAGTCCATAAGTCCATAGTTATAGCAACTCTACTCTTGTTGTCCTCCAATAAACTCATCATTTTCACTTTCTCGAAATCACAAATCTTCAAAATGTCATTTTTAATGGTATTTCGATATAACTTTAAATAGCGGTTGAATAGATTTCACAAAATTTCTAAACCCAACATGCTCAACCATACAAAGCGGATATTCATGTAAAATAATTATTTTTCCTAATTCCATTCTAACGTGGTCTTGATCAAAATGGTAAGTCTCCATAATCACCTTTCCAGCCACCTGCTTTGTAGGGTTCAATATTGCCTGCCTAATATCAGTTTGCTTACAACATCTATTTAGATGTTTTTTCAAATAATTTGTCCCAATTTTACTATGACCCATCAACTTTGCTCTACAATAATTACAAATAGCCTTAATCTCGTTATCAATCATTTTGAGCTTAAAATGGTCTCATACGTGAGATGTCAACTTTCTTTTTCTACCCACTACACCAGGAGCCACTATATTATCTCCATCTGAATCTATGTCTATTGAATTTTGGTTCGAATTTTCCTCGGCCAATAATGATGGAAGATTACTAGTATTTGCAGTTGCCGTTGGTGTAGAACTATCACAAGATGCTTGCGGGGTAGGAGGTGTACTTCCAATTGAACAACGCTCTTGTTCCGACATCTTAAAGCTATTATATTAAGACGAAATAATCCATCAACAGGAACAAGAATGGATACTAAAATAAATCATCAACATGAACCAAGAAACTAACTAATACATACTTTTAATATGCAAAAAAAACAAATGAAAATTGTCATATGAATAGCAGTTTAAAAAGAAATGTTAGAAGAGAATGACTATTAGCTTCGAAAAGAAAGTATGAAAATCACAGGTATCTACCTACCTCTCCCATTCTAGTAAAATAAATGATACAGGAGTGAAAACTGGGATAGCCAAATAGGCGTTGGGACGTATAAAATGTTAATTAATTAAACTCAAGAAGCTTTTAGTGATGGCTAATTATTATATGGTTCGATTCTGCCAGCAGAAATCCTCAACCATTATACTCATAAGAGGGAGATTTGTAATCCTCATAGCAATCTCTGTTTCCCTAAAATAAAATATATTTATTTCAATAAAAAAACAATATAAAAAAATATTGTAGATTTGAACAGAAAAAAAAACGAATAAAAATATAAAATCGCTCAGGAAAGAAGATGATGTAAAATGCAGATTTACCTTTATTGAACTTTATTGAGTCATCACTGATTCACTGCTATTTTTTCCTTTACACACTGTAAACAAAAATTGTAGAGATTTAGATGTAATGAAATATATGTACATACAGTTTAGATGTAATTCCTTGAAAATTCATGAGGGCTCCTTGAATTTTGAGGATTTATTTGATTTTCTTAGGGTTCTTCAAGGAGGATAATATATTACACTCTTACATAATGAAAGAGGATACAATGGCAAAAAGATCCTCTTTGGGGAAGTCAATTACACTTTAGAATAAATCTTGGGTATCAATTTAGATCTCATTCTTTCAAAAATCAGTCGGGATTCTTAAAATTTTGAGGATTTATTTCATTTTCTTAGGGTTCTTGAAAGAGGATTATATTAAACTATTGCAGAATGAAAGGGGATAAAATCTTTGGGGAACACGGAGAAAAGGAGGCTATCAGGCATTACTAATTCTTTGCCACAGCATAAGTCTCCAATCATTCTTGAAAAGTCACAGCTCAAGAAGCTTTCCGGAATTTGAAACAAATTTAACGACATGTTTGAACAAGAAAGTGTGAAGGGGACTAACAGCAAGAGAGGAGTGCGGGTCCGACTGGCGATGGCGGTGGCTTGCTGAGAGCAAAATTTCGGCTGGAAAGCGGTGGATTCGCAGTCGCACGCAGAGAGAAGGAGAGAGAGTCTAGCCACGTTTGGGATTGTGAAATGTATTCTATTGGACAGGGCATTTATGTTGCTGAGTTGGGCACACAGGGGGTAGGGACATTTATGTTGCGATCACTCACATTTTTAAGGGATACTTATGGGGGTTGTATTCAAATTTATTTAATAGTTTAGAAGTATTCAAGATAGACTTTATAGAAATTTTTAAAAGTATGGGTGTATTTAATTGAGATTTTTAGAAACTCTAAAAAAGTCTTTAAAAGTTACGGAGTATTCAACTAAAACTTTGTAAGAGTCTCTATAAGTCACGGAGTATTCAAATTGAGAAAGACTTATAGGGATTCTCTACTTACCAGATTTCTGGAGACTTTTGAGATTTTTTAATGAAAAGTATAAATAGCAAATCTAGAAAAAAATTCTCATGTCTACCGTGAGATTTGTGAAGACTCTAGAGCCCTAAAATAAAGAACGCTTATTTTCTTTCACTTCTAGGGTTTTTTCATATCTCTTCCGTTCAAGTAAGAATTTATTGTACTCAATAATCTATATGCAATTATATCTAGAATTTACGGTGATCAAAACTTTGATATCATAGTACATTGTCTTGTGCCAAAAATTGAGGATATTTTGCGTGATGAATTTGCAGTATTTTGATTAATATTTTTATGGGAGACAAATTATTTGCTTAATTATTAGAAATTATTCCATGGTGATAATTTGGCATTGTATTGAAAATCTTTTGTTGTACTTTAATTATTTTAATAATGTAATTTAGCCAAGAGTTAATTTGGTGTTTAGTTGATTATTCTACATAAATTTTTAGATAATAGGTGAAAAAAATAGGTGTGACATTAATATATATGAGTCTTTGGGTAGGAAAGACATTAGAGAACTCAATAGAACGAATATGCTAAATACCAAGTGATGAACCGAAACTCCAAAACAACTATGCCCAATGTGAATTTTCAATGAAAAGATTTCAAAAAGAACTTGAAAAAAAAAAGCAAGCAAAAAATGTAATCTTGGAGGATTATAAAGTTCCTTAAAATAATATTATAGTATTGAAATTTAGCTTAACATTTAAAAAAAAAGTTTATAGACCTCTCGTAAGTCTTTAATAAAATTCTATAGAAATTTAAAGAAGACTTTTATTGATTCCTAATAAATTCAAAAAAGTCACTTAAAAAGTCAATGAATTCTACAAAAGTCACCCACTTATAAAAGTCTATAAAAAATTTTAAAAGTCTCAATTGAATACACTTCCTTAGTAGACAACTTTTTCATAGTAGTATTCAACCGTAGGATTTATGAGAATGAAAATTATATATTATTCGAATAGGACAATATTGTGGCTGACATAGGGGTGGGACCCTTGTATGTGTGGGGCCCACCCATCGTGTCGATCGAACAACATATATCTGCTCTCTATGAACCTCTTTGTTCTTGGTAGAATTTTGATGGACGGTGATGACAATCTAAGTTCCGGTGGTTATGGTTTTAAGATTGAGGTTGTAAGTCGAGTAAGGAGAAGATCGTTTGAGAGAGAATTATGTTTGAAAGGGAGGTTGAAGATATAGAGACACACAAACGTATATATTCTTTTTTTTCTTCTTCTAGTAGCAGAGAAAACTCCATATGGTCGTGAAAGAGAAAACCATATAAAATATTTTCTTGAAACTTGAAAATATACAAATATAATTCATTCGACAAGTATCACATGAAAATAAAAGGAAAAAAAAATCACTTTTTGTCCCTTTGTAACCTTCCTCTCAATCAGCAAAGAGAGAGCCAATATCCCTTGTTTATTTTTCCACTCCCATGTCCTGTTCCATTCAACTTCTTTAGCACCATAGCCTATGGAAATATGCGTAAGGATTCTAGATCTTACTACTAAACGACTACAATTATGCTCAACCAAAAGTTCAAATAGAAAAGCTAGATTCATAATCCAAATTCATATGCAACGTAAATGTACTTCACTAATGTAGAGATAGCAAGTCAATAGTTTAATCTAATGCAAAGTACTACTCGAATGAATAATAATTCAATAGGATAGAATGGAAGTACAAATAAATTTTTGGACAATCACTTCTAAATCCATAGATTTCAGCAGTTCACATTTCTCAACAATTGAACTTATCCCTACATCTGTAACTTTAGAACAACATCTCAAGCTTAGCTTTTCAAGTTTGGTAAAGCAATCGCCAACAGCAGCCAACTCATAATGTGAAAAACGACATGCTCCGGTCCCAATCTGGGGAGATGAATTTGACCAGCAAAACGAGGAAGCCGTTGCATGTGGCGTCCTCTCCCCTGCATCATGATCAAAGAAAGAGACATTTAAACATATGATTCTAGAAATAATACAACTAATAAGCCTATAAGAATGGGAGTTTGTTGCAGTATTAGAATAATTACACCAGATCAGGGGTGGATCCAAGAGATTTTTTGAGCATGGGCTATTACTGGAAAAAAAAATTCGCACGTGTCACTTAAGAATTTTTTTTACTGTAAAAAACAACTTTTTTCGGGCAGGCCCGGGCTATAGACCGCCCCCCAATCCGCCCCTGCATCAGATGCAACCAAGATGAAGTAAGAGTGCTGTGCTGCCTAATTCTCAACACAATTGTATAATGTGAAAATTTCGAGATTTCATCAATACAATAATTACCGATAATTACCGAATTCTTGACAGTATAAAATTCAAATTATTAAGCAATGCCTAATTGTTATTCAATTTTTATTCTAAATCATTTTTAACTGTACATATGGTGCAAATAGATGGATCCAACTACATTATAAATTCTATAACTTAATAATGTTGGGAACATGCAAAATTATTAATTAAAACAGTTATTAATTTATTAATCTATAGAGTGCATTTATGATACAATACACCTATATTTATCCAACTAAATACTAATTGTGTTTTACAAATCTAATCAATTAAATAAGCATTAATCAAATAAAGATACATTAAATTAACCAAAAAATTGAACTCATTGGAGCCTATTAGGCACAAAGAAGCCGTCGAAGCATCAATGACACTTCATAATTTTTTGTTACAATTTGAGAATTCAACCCAAGAAATTCTAGGTGCATTAAGAAAAATTAGAGATGAGATTCAAATAGATTAAAATTTCAAGTTTCAAGAAAATATCATAGTGAATTATATTTCTATATTTTAGCAAATATTAATTTATGGAAGACGGGACCACAAATTTATGTGGACGTTTCCATAAAATTATTATCGTATAAATTTATTGAAATCATTAATTTATCTCACTAGCCCAAGTTGGGATCAAGAAATTTTATTAACTAACAGAGGTATTTAATTTATAGAGGTTATACTGTTTCTAAAACAGAGTATTTGTTGAACCACCTTGTCTAAAATCTTAAACTCTTAGAGATGCTTTATTCATATCTTATCTTCAATGAGTCTTCTTGCCAAAGCTTACGCGCGGAACTTTTTGAAATGGGTGGCAGTGTAAATTGAACATCTAACGTTTGCCTGGTCTCGTACTTTTTAAACATTTGTCCACTTCATTTATAAGCTTAAGCCATTAGAATGGAAAGATTTATTTATTTATATTTATTTTGCGCATGACCCCTTAGATGCAGACAAGATTCATTTTATATTTTATTAAATGCTGATGGGCCTAATGCGTGAAATTTTCACAAATGGGTGGCTATGAAACTTAGACACGGAATTTTTGTCTACTCTTATACCACATTAAATTATCTCATCTAAAATCTTAAAACAATAAGGGATGGATTTCTTTATTAGATTTTATCTTTAATAATATCAAATTTACTTCTACAAATTCAATATAGAAAAATGTAACAGAAATTCACTTGATATTGGTGATATGGCTGTTCAAAGTTGTGAACCCAAATAACTATTATCACAATTTTGCAAAGGAAGAGTTAAAGAATGATTTAAATTGTGGTGCTTGATCGGAGAATTTATGAATAGTTGAGCTGAAACTAAATTTTTAGATTGGAGAAATGCGAGAAAATGTTGTTTTAAGAAGGTTTTCAAAGATTTGGCTAATATTGAAAATTCCCATCCAAACACAAAATAATTTGCATTCTTAATCAACATTTACGTCCGAATCCACAAATATTTAAAGTATATTTTGTATTTTTTTTTAAACTTTATTTTTTCCAAACTCATTTTTATCACATACTCCATGGACCTACAAATTTATCAACTTTTCAACCATATTTCACCAGCTGTTTTTAGAATCTCTTAAAAACCTCCTTTTTAAACTCCACCAAACAGGCACTTACATGATATTATCCAATCTTCAGTCATTTAAAAAGAATAAATTTCTTAAACCATATATTTTCAATCCAAACAATTCAGTTGTTTTATTGGAGCAGTCAAGTGAAGTTTATTTTTTAGATTAACTAAAAATTTACCAGTACAGTGGGATGGGAAATGGAGGACCTAGTTAATAAATACATTTTAGGCATTCATTAAATGGCCAGCTAGCAACCTCTGCATTGCTTCAGTCCAACAAGATTTGCAAAGTCTCGTTGGCATCGTGATCAAACTCTCAAAACCAAGCCACCGTTTGCACACAAGTGAGCAAGCACAACTACACTCGAATCCGGCGTTGGGGAATTGTTCCGTGAAATCCTACAAATGTACAGGTTCGTTGACAAGTAATAGTAAAAAGTGAGTAAAAGAATATCGTTCCCACGAGTTAGACTTTAGCTTAATTTTGACTAATTCGAGCTTAAATCGGATACACACAATAAATGTTTGGATCAAGAAAGTATGAAATTTTCTAAACTATAACTACGACTTAAGTAAGTGCAAATATAGTTTTAGAGAAAATCAAGTGAAGGAGTTATGCTAGGAATCCGACACCACCATTAGTATCTATTTTAATCTTCGAGAATCCCACGTTTTAATTCAATTTATGTTCATATTGACAATCGATAATCCTAAGTTATCTAATAATCTCTTTCGGTAGAATTAAACCTATTTTAATATAAGTTCCAAAATATTCCTATTTTGCATATGAATATACAAAACCTTTCAATATCAAGATTATCAAATTTGATTACACCAAGAATAAGAAATTATTCCTAATCTCTATAGGACTTAGTGTTTAAAACCATAATGAGCTAATCTATTTTGAACCTTTCGGAAACTAAATAAATCACAAACACATTCAAACGGTGATCAATCATTCAAACGGATATTAAAACTATGGCATAAATCAAACAAACACAAATTAAGATTAAAACGGAATTCTTGAATTAAAACTTCAACATATGGTTTACATCATCATCCTTAGCATAAAGAGTTTAGCACATTATATTTGATTTACAAAAACACATAATAAATGGAGAATTTATCACCTGGAATATTTGATTGCAAGAAGAACTTTGAAGATTAATTTGGCTCTTTGAATGTCTTCAATGGATTGCTCAAGAATCCCAACTTTCTCTTGCTTGAAATCTCAATAATCTTGCCCGGATGAAAAAATTCTTGTAAAGATCTTGTGTTTTACCTCTTTGTTCTCTCCAAAATTCGACTCCCACAGTCGTTATATGAGTTCTTCTCTTTATATGGGTCCAATTAGGGTTAAATTTCGTGCCCTAAATCTCCAAAAACATGCCAAAAATAAATTTTAACTCAAATAAGTAATTGGCGCAGCACAGGTCCACTCGAGTGGCTGGTCTGTCTGCTCAAGCAGACAGAGACGAGTTTTTTTGAAGGTCCGCTCGAGCGAGCCTCGTGCCTGCTAGAGCGAGCAGAATTTTGTCCCGCCGGCGACTGATTTTTATATGGCCATAACTTATCATGGGAAACTCTAAATTGCGATCCGTAAAAAGCATTAGAACCATAATTCAATTATCTTTCCAATGGTATATCATTTGATTAATGTAGATGTTTTTACCAAAGGTTGTGCTCTAATTTCTCCACATGTGTCGGTTGTAGTTTTTCAATTTGTTTCTTCGGCTTTCGGGTGTTTGATCCTTCACTTCAACTCTTCATTGTCACTCCAAAACACCTTAAATCTATTGATTTTATCTTCTTTCTCATCCTCCAATATTTGGCTCTTGATATTCACTTCAAAAACTCAATTTCTTCTCATTTACTCGTCGATTTTAACAATGTGACTTGAGTTCGGGGATTTTGTCCTACAATCACAAAAATGAACAAAAACTCAATAAATATCGATTCTAAAATACTTAGAATTATACAAAAACTCTTTATTAAGAAATCAATATAAGTGTATAAATTACACTTATCAGGAATCTCTATAACTAGCTCATGAATCTCTATAACTAGCTCATCCACTAATTCAATATTCATTAGACATATTCCTCTAGTTTTCTAGTGTTATTATAAATGCGTTTAGAATTTATCAGATATAGGTCTGCATATGTTACAAGTAGCATATAATCTCCTCTGAGATTACTCATAACTTCAAATGTGAGAACCACATTCTTATGCGACTTCTTGAATTTTATTTCTAATAAGGAGAGAAAAGGTTTATGAAAGAATACGTGCTTTTATTGCCTGAAACAACCGTATGCAATTGGTGAGGACTATCTTCTATCTATTCCTATTTTGTTAATAGCACCCAATGTTTAAAAAGGCAGAAATAGATACTGAGGAACTTTTCAGCTGCGAGGCGAGGCGCTTTGAGGCGTAAGCCTCACTACAAACTAAAAAATTAGTCAAAAAATGTAAATTAATATAAAAATAGTCCATTTCACCAATAAAGAGCAAAACCTCAATTGAAATTTCTTACTTAATTATATTATCAAAAATATGATCTGCTTGCCAACAATTTTTACTCCTCTTCGAGAAGCTGCCGTGAAGTGTCTTGGAGAAGAAGGAAGCTACCGCCTATTGCTATACCACATGGGTGTTGTTTGATATAGTTTTGTGTTTTTTAATTGTAAAAAGGCTTGCTTTTATTTGTTATATAATTGGATCCAAAGTTTTGACCGTGATTATGGTTTGCTTTCTATTTCACGGTAAGTAATTTCCTGTCACTAATAGATCTTGCAAGTGGCGACCGATTACCAAAACCATACATTTCTTTAAAACATTTTGGGAGATCAAGGGGAAAAGAAACCACATAATAACATGTTGTAAAGATGTCTTTAGGAATTTGTTGGAAAATGTTTGTAGCTTTTCACGACATGTGGGTTCATTGGTTGAAAAACTAGATACGTGTTTATTTGTCCCATTACTAGAAACATTTTAACTCATGCCCACCTTTTAATTTCATAGCATGAAGACTGGGAAAAATTAACAGCCAGAATTAAACTTTTTCATGTCTAAAAAAACATGAATCCTTATTGACATCGCCAAAACTGAAGGTAGCATAGATAGAGGACAAAATTAAGGAAATGACAACTACCTCTACATGTTTTGCGTAGACCTAAATAGGTGCCATTCATAAGAGATATACAATCTCAATAGAAAATGTAAGTGGAGGATATATCAAAACTAACATGGCTTGTTGTGCTTGCTCAATACCTAGTTATTTTAGGTCTTCTGGTCAATGAAACGAATGGAGTGAAGAAAAAGGATTCATGCAGCCCAACCCAAATTTAGTAGGAATAAGACTTAGTTTGTTGTTGTTTTTTTTTTTTTAAAGGAACGCTCTAATATTATTTCATTAACCTTTTGATCACAAAAAGATAAATATCGAATATGTGTTTCTATAATTGTTTCCTACAACATTTTAATAAATGGGGTGAACAAGTGCATCTTTTATTTCCTAACGTGTCACCGGATGTGTCAAAGTACATGATATAGGACCCAAAAGGCTCATGAACAGGTCATTTAACTTTTAATAACCATCAAGTCCTATTGGTCATTAAATGAATAATGATTATAAACTTCAAAGTCCCAAAAAAAGTGTTGTGAAAATAATGTGATTGCAAGTATACCAAGAGTTTCACCTGCTTTGTCAATGCAGCAAGTTGTGCATTAATAGCATCTGTCATTTGAAAGAAATAAACAAGAAGAAAGAAAATAGTAATAATAACAATAATAATAAATAATAAATAATAATAATAATAATAAAATTAAAAAAATAAAATAAAACTAACACTAACGATTAAACTAATATTAAATAAGAATAGTCTCCGGCAACGGTGCCAAAAACTTGTTATGGAAATAATGTAATTGCAAGTGTACAATATCGCAAACAAGTAATAAAGTGGACCTATTGAGTTCGGATTATCATTCCCACGAAGACTATCTTATTGAGATATTAGTTAAATTAATCGTAATGCTAATTTATTTAAAACAATTTGAATTGAGTTGATTTAAAAGATTTAAACTATAACTATGAATTTAAGGAAATAATATAATAACTTATGTAAAAGCAAATAACAAGAATTTAGAGGAAAATGATAGTTAAAACGTTTGGACAAACGAATTCACCTAATTGTCATCTCTAATTCCTCCTCTCAAGATTTGTTCCTAAAGTTGTATTCAGTCGAATTCACTTAATTTAACCTAATTTACCTCTCTCTCGAATTCAAATTAGCCCTATCTAATTAAGTCAACTTAGGCGGTCGAAATGGTCCTTAATTAGATGCATTAATTCTCCTAAGAATTCAATTCGCATCCAGCAACAATAATAAAATGTATCTCTACCTTTTATCCAATTGCGAATTTTACTACGTGGTCTAGATTAATAATTTGCTTCTCGATTCATTACAATCCACAAGATCAATGAAATAATGGCCGCTTATTTCAAGCATTAAGAGAAGAAGTAAAATCAAATACTTAAATAATTTATAAGTCAAAACTTGAGATTTGAAATTAAAGAATTAAAACTAGGCTAAATCATTCATCCAAACTTTAAATCTAGCTACTCATGATTCGGGAGAAAGAAAGCGTTAAAATATTTGAATACATAACCGGGTTTTGAAGAAAAAATGAAAAGATGTTGATTATCTTGCACCAAGATATCTTGATCTTCACGTTCTAATCTTCTTGATCTTGGTCGTTCTTCGTTTTCTTCGCCGTTCTTTTCGCTGTCTTCTCTTATCTTCTCCCAAAGAATTAACCACCTTTATTTTGACCTAGGTTAGGTCTTTATATAGTATTTTACTAATTTAACAACTTATGTACATGAAAAGATGAAAAAGGCCTTGACTAGATTTAAAAAAAAGCCAAAAACATTCGAGACATCGTGAATGTGAGCAGATTGTCATGGCCGAATCATGCTATGATCACACCAACAAGCAGATGAGAAAATGGCCAAAATTGGTTCCAATCCATATTTGCACACTTGGTCCTCCAAGGTTTGACATTTATTTTATTTGGTCCCTTGTTCATAATTTGTCCTTTTTCTCCTCTTTATTCATCTTATTTGCAGCCCAAGTCCTTCAACTTTGAATTTTGTCTTCTTTAGTCCTCTGATTTCTTCTTTCATTTCAATTTAGTCATCTTTTATTTGCAATCCAAGTCCTTCATCTTTTGGATGTTTACAAGTTGATCCCCATATCCAAGTCTTCGTATGCGACTTTAGTCCTTTTTTTTTTTTTGCTTATTTTGCTTTATTTTCTCCAATTCCATTCGAACTCAGGTTTTGACCTAAAACAATTAAATCAACACACAATTAAATAGAAAATCACTTAAAAGTACTTACAATCATCCACTTTTGATGGTCCAGACAAGTGTAAAACCACACTTATCAAAAGGCTACTTACATGACTCATTTAGATAAACTCTTGAGTAATTTACCCTCAGTCAACAAAATGCTATGCAGAAAAAAATACTATTTATAACCCGCCAAAGAAGATGAAACTTTTCCCAAACTGAGATAAATAAATGCATATTCACTTTTCCAACCCATGAATTCATATGTTGCAAAGTATTGAATACATTTTCAAAACCTTACCGAACAAATTTCCCTTATTATGCTTTTTGAAGAAATCCCAAACAAAATTATGAGTTGGTAGTTGCTAAGATCTAGAAGTGATGTGCTTATATTTGTTACTTGCATATTGGCGATAGAATGTGCCGCTTTTCTCTAAATATCCCACAAAACACTCCTACATAAATAAATAAATAAATTCGCTTCTAAAATTTTTGGTAGAAGTTAAGGAGCTATTCTTCCTTTTGACAACTAAAATTCAAATTCCTCAAACATGCATTTCAGTGTGCAGTTGCTGTGCTTTTATTTCATATAACAAGACAGTTGTAGTACTTATTTGGGAACGACATTGACCCCACTAATTGAAGGACCAGCCAGAGTGGTGTCTTCTATCGTGTTTTAACATTTTTCTTCAAATGTGCTAATTCTAATTATCAGCACCAATGAAATGGTGCCTTTCTCGACAGATATCTTGCTACAAAATTCTATACTTTGAATATGTGAGCTAATTTTTACCCAAATGACATCAAAATTTAACAATTGAAAAAGAATATATAGACCCTTAAATTTTTCCATATGGCTAATCCCTCAATTTGATGCCATACACTTTTTGTACTTGCCTTGCTAATTGAAAATGAGAAATTACCTAACATATCACAACAAATCCATAGCAATGTGTGAAAATTGATCCAATACCTCTATCCTCCATATTGATATATCTTCATTTCAAAATTAAAATCCAGAGTCATGCACAAAATCTATTTATTACGATGCGAAACCAATCTCTTTTATAAATTAAGGCATTATAATACAGAGTTGTGTGTTTCAGTACATATATAGGTATGGGTATGGGTATGGGTATGGGTATGGGTATAGGGTGGGGTATTTTCGTAAAAAGCCTCGTCGAACTGCAGAATAAGGTATCGGGTTATATTAAGGCTAAATATATTCACACTATATTTTTCTATAAATGCACTACATTTAAATTGTATAAATGGTTCATAACATTTACTTATTATTACATTTATATCGCTAATGTTTTTCCATCGTATTCTTATCATCAACCTTCTTTCAATTAGCACATATTGTCTCTGATAATAGTTTACGTTCAAAAATTCCATTAAGAAAAAACAAAAAGACTCATTTTCCCTTCATTTTTAAATAAGCAAATAAATAAATAAATACAAAATTTTGATTAAATATTTTTCCCTCATTTTAAAGCACACTAATAAAATTTTTAGACGAAAATCGTTAGTAGGAACATGATGTGTTAATTAATAGAATGTTAAATATAAGAATTCGATGGAAAAAAAAAGTTAAGGACATAAATGTGACAATAAATAAAAGTTAAAGACTTTTTATACAATTAAAATGTGTTGTTTTTATAATAAAATGTAGTGTGAATATAACTATCCTTATATTAATACACTTTATTGTAATTGAATTAAAGATTCCTAATCTTTATTCATTATTGCGTTTATGTTTTAGCTTTTTTAATCCTATTTTTATCTTTAACTTTAGAAAAAATAATATATTTAGTCTCTATTTTTTCAAAAATATAAGAATACAGAGGTGATCTCCTACTACTTTTAGAGCATCTCCAATGCATTCCGTCTATTGCTTTTTAGACGTGCCACATAAGTATATATAGACGGGGTTACAAAAAATCATCTCCAATGCATGCTGACGAGTACTCTATCTATCTGATGTGGCACATTAAAATATAGACTACGTCTAGAAGTCCGTCTATATTTAGACGGACTTCTAGACGAAGTGAGTCAGCAAATTTAATTTTAGACGGAGTGAATTGGAAATGAATTTTAATTTGACCGTCTATTCTATAGACGTAGTGCCACATAGATTAGAAGTCCGTCTATTTTACTTGCCACATAGACTGCAATAGACGGAGTGCATTGGAGATGCTCTTAGTGAGCAAGTGTTATATTGCTTACATCCAATGTGTCACTTATCTATTGGATGAATTGTCCACATAAATAAACAATTTATCCAACGGACAAGTGCCACATTGGATGTGGGTAAGATAACATTTGTCCACTAGGGTAGGAGAACACTCCTATATAAGAATATATCATTAACGTTTAAAAATAGTACCAAACATACCCAATATTTGAAAAATAGACATAGTAAGTCTTTTATAACGAAATTGTTCTCCTCTTTAAATAAACAAAATTAAAAATTAAAAAAAAGTAATTAAAAATAATCAAATGTACCCAAAAAATAAAAAGTAACAAAGATATCATCTCCTTTATCAAACTCCAAAATCCAAAATCCAAAATCCACCACCACTCTAAAAAACTCAAAAATCCCAAAATCCACCACCCCAAATCCCAAATGACATTTTTGTTTAAATAATTTATTAGAGTGTTTTAAAATGAGGGATAAATATTTAGTTACAAATTTTTATTTATTGTTTTTTTTCACTTATTTAAAAGTACAAGCTATAAATAAATATTTTTACTTTCTCTCAATGATTTTTGGATGGAAACTGTTATCGGAGGCAAGATGTACTAATTAATTGAATATTAAAGATAAAAAAAAAGATGAAAAATATTGAGGACATAAGTGTGATAATGAATAAAAATTATAAATCTTTCATGCAATTAAAATGTGGTGCTTTTGTAAAAAAAATATGTGGTATTTAGCTTAAGTTTTTGGATGATTATATTCATAATCACATTAAAGATTTTTAACTTTTATTCATTGTCATATTTATACTCCTAATTTTTATTTTCATTATATTCTTATTAATCTTCTATTAATTAATACATAATGTCCTGTTGATAGTTTTCATCCAAATATTCCATTAAGACAGAGTACAAAAACTTATTTGTCCCTCGTATTTTTAAATTAGTAAAAGAAATCATAAATACCAAATTGTGACTAAAAATTCCTTTTTGGATGAAAATGGTCATTATGGACAATATGTGATAATTAATAGAAGGTTAAATTACACTCAGGGTCTTCATAAATTGTCTCAATTTTGTAATCATTCAATTTTATTCGTATTCATCATCTCAAGCCTTAAAGTAAGCCTTAAAGTAATTCATGCGTAAGGTTCTCGCCTCAACTAAAATAAATTATACCATTTCTCCCCCTTGGTTTCCAACTTAGTGGGGGTGGAGAGGGGAATTGGAGAGGACTGTGATATTTTTTTAAATTCTTTTTCTTATTTATTTTTGTTTCTTTTTTAATTATTTTAAATAATTAAATATAAAAATACTATTTTGCTCTTATGAAAACTAGTTAATGGAAATATTGGTCAAGTAACGGCCCTCTAGTCGAGTCCTTCATTGCACATTTATTAAAAGGTTTGAAACTTAAGTGCTAGGATTACAAAGTTTAGAACTATCTGGGTATATATATTTTTTAAAAGTTTGGACATCTGCTACAACATTCCTTCTTCTCTTTTAAGTATGGTGCCGCCGCTTGGTGAGGTGAGGGAATTGGGAAAGAGAATGATATTTTTGTTATAAAAATAGAAAAATAAAAGAAAATCGAGAAAGTCAAAACTTAAGTGTGTAAATTTATTATAACAATGACCATTATTTATAGGGTTCAAATGAGAGTTACAACTTGACTAGAATACACTCTTCTGGAGTAAATAGATAACTACATAGACATCTAGATAAAACCAAATAGTCATTTATCATTATTTATAATTTTACAATACTCCCCTTGAATGACTTATTACACAATAACTACTTCGTTGTTTGGCAAAAATCAAATGGGACAAAAATACAATAGAAGGAAAAAGAATTATAAAAAATTTGGAGTAATTAAATGCAGCCTTATTAAAACCTTGTCAGGAAACTCAGTGGGACAAAACCTGAGCGAAGGAAAAAGAGTAAAACTACTCCTCCTAATTTCAATCAATGAAAAAAAACTTGTATTGAGCTATTCATATCTTGTGCGTCAATGTATGCAATGCTACCATCTTCTTAAAATTTGTATAAAACAATTTTGGTGAAATGCGTTCCATGTTATAACCTCTAAACAATTTTCATACACTATCTCTGGTTGACTATAGTCATTATGATGGTTTGATGCAATTATATTAAAAATAGATCTTGTTGTTGTTCTCTTGAGGGTCTCATATATGATTTATAACATACGGAATATAACCATATGGTTATGATGAAGGTAAATGTCATTTACGTAAAGAATATTTTTGTTAAAACCTTACTAGAAAAAATCATGTGGGAAAAAATCTTAGTGAAAGAAAAAGAGTACATAATTTTTTTTATACGCCATGAAAGTTGTTTCATTAAAAACCTTGTCAGGAAAACCAATGAGACAAAACATTGGTCAAGGAAAAGATTACAACGCATATTTACTCCCCCCTCGCTATAATATCACTTCAGTTCTGTACTTTGATTGATTGAGTTCTAAAAAAGTTAAACTATATGATTCAGGCATATTAAATCCTCTAGAGATTTATATACATAGTTTTATTAGTCATGCCAGATGAGTTGGTTATAACAATATTCATTATATGTATATATGACATGTATTGACAGACTAACAAGATATTAACTTATGATTGCTTTACATAAGCCTTTGCGAAATTCATAATGTTAAAAATTGTGCATTACATGTTACGACTTCATTTTTCCATTTCCTTTCCGCATAGTTTACACCTTTAGGTACTTTCGAACTATAAATACGAAACTTCAGATTTCTCTAGTCAGTTCAATATACTTGGATTGCATCCTTTTATTTGGCCAATATATTATTTGACAGATTTCTTTCAATAACCTCTGACCTTTCATAATATGAAGCGCTTCATTATATACAGAAAGTGTTGTCAACAACATTTCTTTTTTTTGAATCTATTTCTTTCTCATAACGACATAACTTAACGAGATCTTTTCATTTTATTATTTCAGCTAGCTAAACCTCTTCTGGGATTTTATAGTTAGTTATGTTTATATACTCTCTAAGTGTATACGCCTACTTAATAGGACCATTTTTATAATTGGCTCTATTTTTAATTTGAGAATATTTTGGAATCAAATGTCACCATGCTTCAGACGTGTCATTAATTTACCAGATATAATATTAATGAATTGTCCTTTAATGATGTCAATATAAATTGGAGCATTTTACAATTGGTATATGAGATTTAATTTAATCTCTTTGGCCAGTAAATGCATCTGTCAATTGTATAACTTATAAATGAGTTATTTGTTGAACTTCTGGTTCGTATTGTCTTGTGCAAGGATTTAGAAAACATAATATGCTGCATTTTCGTGTATTCTTTTCAGCTACTTAATTTCTATTCTATAACATTGAGAAAACTGTCTTATCAAAATGACATTCGAAAAACCGTGTTATAAAATATCACCCGTTAAGATTTAAGTATTTTATAATGTTCCAAACTAAACATGTATTCTCAACATTTTTTAATCCCTGTCTCAGTGCACTATGGTAGACCGATTGTACATATATTGCACTATTAAAAATCATTAGATGGGTAATATTATGCTTTGACCATAAGCTAACTATAGCAGAGATAACTTTGATGTTGGCATGATGCGTATAAGTGTTTTTGCATATAAGTGTTTTTGCATATAAAATAGCATTCTCTAGACAAAAATGGGAAGCATTTGTTCTCAATAGTAATGGTTTAGAATTTAATTGGAAGCATTAACAAACAATATTCCAAACCATTTAACATCATCTCAACTAACATTTATTAAATGTTCGAGATTTAGAATCACTAGCATTGACAAGACATCTCGGTCTTGGTTGTATAATATGAAAATTATGCTAATAATTTAAAATTTGAGCAAATAATATCGCAAACTTCAAGTTGCAAATAATAACATCATACAATCATCTAGTAGATGTATCTATTATATACAAATAATATCTAGATGGTCAACATGGAGGGTGATGGATCCCCATATATCACCCTAAATAATTTTCAGAAATGTAGGTAATTCAGTCTCGATTTTAGCTAGTGAAGATCTATTGATTTATATACCATGAGAACAAGCATCACATGAGAATTCATTATATTGAAAAATCTTCTGATTTTCAATAGATATTCTCATTAATCATTCGCATCATATTGATCTGGGATGGTCTAACCGATAATGCCAATCAATAAAATTTTTAAGACATTGAACTTCTAGTTCAACATAGTACTTGTTTAATTGTACCAATATTTTGTGTTGTACAAAATAAAAGAAATGAATAATATAATATTTATTTCATCATTCTTGTTTTTTTTTTCTTCAGGGATTCATAAGATGCATGTATGTAAAATAGGTACGTGACTATTGTTATCATATCTAAAATCTAAATGATCTAAACAACATGTCAAAACATAAAAATTCTTGGATTAACGAACTTCGGGTTCGCGATAATATTTAATTCAGTGATCTTATAATATTACTTTTTCGGGAGCAAGTAATATTCTATTAAAATAGAACATAAACATAATGTACCGTTGTGTTTCTTCAGGTGCAACAACAAAATATTCTTCTAGAATATTTATATGCTTATGTTGTATTATTTTCCTTTCAAAAACAAAAACATAATATTCTCATAGAATATTAATAGAATTATAAAATTGTGCTTGTTTAAAAAAATAACAATTAAAAACTAATATTATAATGTACACTCAAGAGTATCAACACAATATTCTTCATAAATATATTTTTCAAGAACAATACAATATCTCCAAGAGTATTGGTATATATATGAAAGAATGTTTCTTCGGCAACATTAACAAAATATTATTCTAGAATATTGATGTATATAAATGTGTACATTCTAATGGAGAACGTCATAATATTCTATCAGAAATTATTTTATGTAACGTTGTGTTTCTCAAAAGAAACAAAATAATATTCTTATAGAATATTGATATATACAAATTTACGCTTTTCAAGAGCAATCATATATTATTCGTTTAATTAAGTTGTGCTTTTTCAAGAGCAACAACACAATATTTTTCCAAAATATTTTCAATACTTTGTGTTTCTTTAGGAACGACAACATCATTTTCCTTTAGAATATTGATATTCATGATGTTACACTTCTTCAGGAGTATTAACACAATATTTTTATAAAATATTAATATACCAATAATTGTTCTTCTTTAGGGCGAACTCTATATTTTTTATTTTTAAAATACTGACATGTATAAACTTTATGCTTCAATGGAATAATAACATAATATTTATATAAAATATTAGATCTTATAATATTATGCTCTTCGAGAGCAATAACTTAATATTACATCTTACAAAATTACGCTCTTCGAGAGCAAGTAATATTCTCATCGAATATTAATATAATGTTGTGCTACTTCACGAGCAACAACTTATTATTATTTAGAATATTAAACTATGTAAGGATTTACTTATCGTGAGTAAAAATATAATAAATGTTAGATCTTATACAATTATACTCTTACTCAAGCAAGTGATATTACATCAGGGATATTAATATAACTTATAAGTGTGGTTTTACACTTATTTGGACCATTAAAAGTGGACGATTGTAAGTACTTTTAAATTATTTTCTACTTAATTATGTGTTGATTTAATTGTTTTAGGTCAAAACCCGAGATCGGATGGAATTGGAGAAAAACAAAGCAAAATAGGCAAAAAAGGACTAAAGGCGTTCAAGACTTGGATATGGGGATCAAGTTGTAAATATCCAAAAGTTTAAGGACTTAGATTGCAAATAAAAGAGGACTAAATTGAAATGAAATAAGAAATCAGATGACTAAAGAAGACAAAATCTAAAGTTGAAGGACTTGGACTGCAAATAAGATGACTAAAGAGGAGAAAAAAGACAAATTATGAACAAGGGACCAAATAAAATACATGTCAAACCTTGGAGGACCAAGTATGCAAATATGGATTGGAACCAATTTTGGCCAAATTCTTACTATTTGTCGCGGTGAAACTGCGGTTGACCGCGACAATGCGATGTTCGCGCTTTGACGTTTTTTGGTTTATTTTTAATTCCAGTTAGGGTCTTTTTCGTCGTTTCATGTACATGAGTTGTAAAATTAGTAAAACACTATATAAAGACCTAACCTAGGTCAAAATAAGGGTTGTTAATTCTTGGGAGAACACAAGAGAAGATGGAGAAAAGAACGGCGAAGAAAACGAAGAACGACCAAGATCAAGAAGATTAGAACGTGAAGATCAAGATATCTTGGTACAAGATAATCAACATCTTTTCATCTTTTCTTCAGAACCCGGTTTTGTATTCAAACCTTCTAATGTTTTCTTCTTCACGAATCATGAGTAGCTAAATTCATAGTTTGGATGAACGATGTAGCCTAGCTTAATTCTTTAATTTCGAATATCAAGTTTTGACTTATAAATTGTCTAAGTATTTTATTTTGCTTCTTTTCTTAATGCTTGGAATAACTGGCCATTATTTCATTGATTTTGTGGATTATAATGAACTGAGAAGTAAATTGTTAATCTAGACCACGTAGTAAAATTCGGCAATTGAATAAAAGGTAGAGATACACTTTTATTATTGCTGCGGTCCGAATTGAATTCTTAGAAGAATTAATGCATCTAATTAAGGACCATTCTGACTGCCTTAGTTGACTTAATTAGATATGACTAATTTGAACTCGAGAGAGAGGTAAATTAGGTTATATTCGTGAATTCGACCGAGTACAACTTTAGGAACAAATCTTGAGATGGGGAATTAGAGATGAAAGTTAGGTGAATTCGTTTGTCCAAACGCTTTAACCATCATTCTTTTCTAAATTGTTGATTTTCGCTTTGCACATTAGTTATTGCGGTGTTTTTCTTATTTTAGAAAATCTAAAGTTCTAGTTTAAAATCTCTCCAAGTAGTCTATTTTATAGTGTATTCTACAGATTAATCACTAAAGATTAATTGAACTAATACATAAATAAGATAGTCTTCGTGGGAACGATAATCCGGACTCAATAGGTTCACTTTATTACTTTTGTGCGATATTGTACACTTACAATCACAATATTTTCACAACAATAACGTTCAGGAGCGACAACAAATTATTTAAAAATATTAAATTTTATAAAGATTTGTTTCTTCAGGAACAATAGATTAATATTAAATCTAATAAATTACGCTCTTCGGGAGCAAATAATATTATGTCAGAATAGTAATATAATATTGTACTACTTTCAGGAGCAACAACAAATTATTTTAAAAAATTAAACTTTAATCTGAAGTAAATATTTGCTATTCAGAGAACAATATTATAATATTCTAATAGAATATTGATATTTGTAGAGTTGTGTTTCTTTCAAAATATTATACAATATTCTTCTAAAATATTGATTCTTAATAATAGACAATTCTTCAAGAATAACGATATAATTTTCTTCAATAATATCGATAGAATAAAATTGTGCTTTTTTGGGAGCAATAATTCAATATTCTTCTGAAATATCAAATTAATGATGTCACGCTATGTAAGGACAAGTAACATTCCTCTAGAATATTAATATAATATTGTGCACTTCGGGAGCATTAACAAATTTATCAAACTTAGATTTGTATAAAATTAATTTTCAGAACTAACATAATATTCTTCTAGAATATTGATTTGTATAAATTTTTATTTCTTCGTAAATAAAGAAAAAATATTTTTCTTGAATATTTATTTAGTTGTGTTATGTTTCTTCAATAATATCAACACATTTTTTCTTCTTTCAAAGTATTATATTTTTTAAAACAAAATATTTAATCGATAAAAAAATTCACAAATCATGTAAATCCAATCCTACAAAATATAATCAAAAGATCTGTAAAAATAAACTTACTTGGAATAGAAAAATAGTTATTTGTTGAAATTAGTACCAATTCAAAATTTACTACTGTTCACGTAGATATATCTCACGAATGAACCATGTGATCATGATATTAACCATTGGATTTGAAGAAAAATAATTTTTTAACTTGATTTCAAAACTTCATAATGATCGGACGAGGAGCATTGAGATATCAATGTTTGATCACTACTACACAAAGAGCTACCCAAATTCTTCCATGAATTTAAAATTGCTATTCTTATTTATCTGAGATTTCTCACTAATGAACCGTTAGATCTTAATTTCCACCGTTGGATTTAAAGAAATATGAGTTTTGAATGTTCTCTACAAATTTCATAACATCGAATCACGGAGCATTAAGATATCAATATTTGATCACACATGCGCAGGCTGCCCAAATTTTACGAATTTTCTAAACCAGCTCTTATATTTTCACTCTATTTTGGATGAGCTCTATCATACCGATAACGTTTTTATGAAACTAGAAAAATAGAGGAGAATAGAGAGAGTCAAAACTCAAGTGTATAAATTTATTATAACAATGGCCATTATTTATAGGGTTTAAATGAAAGTTAGAACCTGACTATAATATACTATTATAGAGTAAATAGATAACTACATAGACATCTAGATAAAACCAAATAGTCATTCATCATTATCTATAATTTTACAACAATAATCCTTTTATTCTTTCTTTTTTTAGGATTAAGTGTTAGGATTATAAAGTTTAGGACCTTATAGTACATTTTTGAAAGATTTGGAACATCTGTTGCAAATTTGTCTTTTACTTTTATTTTTTACTGTTTTAATTCATTTAAGCTAGGGGCAAAATTGTAAAAAAAAATGATTATCTACATGAATTACATAAAGGTTGGGACGATAGTTGCAAATAAAATTGAATGTGAACGAAATTGAGACAACCTTCAAAAGATAGAGACCCCGAGTGTAATTTACCCTTAATAGAAAGTTGACAATAAGAATTTAATTTTAAAAAAAATTGAAAAACATTTATGAATAAAGGTTAGAGACTTTTACTGCAATTAAAATGCAGTGTATTTGTTAAAAAAAAAATGTAATGTTCGTATCTCGTTATTATTTATGACTAGGGATAATTTAAGATTAAATTATTGTGTAATGCTCCTGGACAACAACTTAGACCACTATTAAGAAAATATCAAATACGCCCTTTGCAAAGACGTAATTGAAAATTTAGATATCTTTGTAAAGGGCGTATTTGACATCTAAGTTGTTGTCCATTGAACATTACTCTAAATTATTTATATCTTTCACCTTACAATCACAATACTTTATTCATCAACAAAACATTAAAACTTGAACTCTATTATATTTTAATTAACAAAAGAGCATAATTAAATCAATACACGTGCTATTAATATAAAGGGTAATTTGCACTTTTGGTCTCCAACTTTTTAATTTGTAACAAATCTACCTATAACCTTTTCTTTAGCACCAGGCATCCCCAACCTTTCAATTTTTTGCAAATCACTTTCCTATTGACATATTTTGACGATTTTGCCCTCCTCTTTAAATAAACAAAAATAGAAAAAAGCGAAAAAAACAATAAATAAAAGAAAATTACAAATAAAGTCCCATAACTTTTAAAGAGTACAAAATAATTTCATCTTTTCCAAAAATTCACCCCATCCCACCCCACCCCACCCCACCCCAATTTTGGTCAAAATACCTCCTTGATGTTATTTGAAAAGTTTAATAGGGTATTCTTTCATCAATGAAACCTCCCTGATGTTCAAAAACTCACCCCACCCCAATTTTGGTCCTCATGTTATTTTGACTATTAAACCTCCCAAAATTGCATACGGCATGAAAAGGGTCCCATAAATCCCACCCAGATGAAGATGGCGGAGTTAACGGTGGCGGTGGCGGTGGCGGTGGCGGTGGCGGTGGCGAAGGAGCTCGTCGTTGTGGTTTCGGATGTGGTACTCATTGGAGGCAGTGGGGGTGGTGAAGGCGTGAGGAGAGGTAGTGGAGGAAGATGGTGGTGGGTGTTCGTGTTTTGGTAGGAATGAAAATTAGTCTCGTGGGTGGCAAATTGAAGAAAGACGGAGCCAGTAGTTCTGAGTGATCGGAGATACATACTGTGAGCTACTGAAAAAGCTTGTCTTGCTTTCACAAATTGCTTCATGTACTTCCGAGCCTTGCATCTTGACACCATCTCTTGCCTCTCAATTCTTGAATAAGAACAACCCATCTTTTCTCAATTTTATTTTAGAAGAGATAGTTTATAGATATATACCAACTTGTATCTATATACTTACTGGTGAATTTCAATGTTCATGGAAGTTGCTCGCGAATTTTCGATTGTACCGAAAGCTGTATTTGATAGTACTATGGTGACTCCTTCCCTGGTTGGCCGTGAAACTAAACTTTGGGGAATTTGGTGTTCTTTTATGTTTTTTAGAAGTTATGAAACTTCATTTGCAATTTTTTTAATTTTTTTTTGTTGTTTTTAACTTTTTTGTATTTTTGTTTATTTAAAGAGAATGGCAAATCCGTCAAAATATGTCAAAAGGACACGTGATTTGCAACCAAATGCAAAAGTTTGGGATGGCTAACGCTAAAAAAATTTGGGGATAGATTTGTTACTTTTTTGAAAGATTGGGGATCAAAATTGTAAATTACCCTAATGTAAATGCACTAGTCAAATAAATATAGTATTTATCCTCTTCTTCTCTACCCATCAAAATGGGGGGTTTTTCCAAAATAGCCTAGTCAACAGCACTATTGGGCTTTATTGCTAAAAATACTATTTTGTCCTTACTTTCTATATTTGCAGAGTATGTCCTGTATTTTTAGTTATTAGGTTTTTCTCTTCAACCTTTCAATTTGTTCTAAATATTCTTTATATTTTAATAATTTTTCAAAAGCTCTAGGTTGGTCTTCTTTAGTTATATATCCAAAAGCAATTCCTTCTTAAACTTCTTCTCCGTATCTTCGTATTCGCTTATGATATCTCCGATCTTCTTTATTTCTTCATAAGTTTCTACATGATCAAATTCTATATTATGTTTACAAGCATAGTCTATATCGAATATATTTCTTCAAGTTTTTCTTGGCCAATGAAGTATATCTTCGATTTTCAATTATCTTTAGTAAAATGAAATATATTTTTATCTAAATATAATTTAAAACAACAATCACTTTGGATGTGGATGTTTGTGAAGTGTTCATAAAGATCAATAGTAATTAAAGCATAAGCATATAAAAGGTAAATAACTTACAATAATCGGTGGAAATAACTTGGCTTTTCCTCCTCCAAAGATGTCCTTATAGTTGTCTTGCATGTACTTAATCAATCTTTAGAATCGATGAATGTTTGAAATTATTTAGGTCCACAACTGTTTCCGTTAAAGGCTTTTTCAATTAAGGTTGCACGTCTCACTCTTAGAACTAGCCGTGTTTCCACCGACGCTATCTCACATTATTCAGAGTTTTTGTTTTCACCTCTATTCAAACTCTTTTTAGAATCAAGTTCTTACTTAGAATGAAATTTTAGAAGATAAACTCACACACAAGGTGCTACAATTTTGTTAGAAAACTGCATTTTTCCCCCAAAACATTCATCAAAGAAGGGTACTTTGGCATAGCTAACATCTATTCAAAAACAATGTTTTGAAAATCTTTTAAAATCTCTATTTGTACTGCCGAGGAATCATGAGAAACTTAAAGAAATCATTTTATGAAAGCTTTTCATAACAAACTTCATCTTAATATTCATAAATTGAAATAGTACATGCTTACACGCTACATTTACATACCTTTGGTACTCACCTTATGAAACTTAAAACTCCATAAGTGATTACCTTATTACAAGTTTTGCTATCTCCAGACTATCTAATATTTCTGAATACAAAATATTTTTGAATACAAGTGGTGTATTACAAAAGTAGTTTTTTCGAGATGTCTATCTTCTCTTTCTTCCTCTCTTATATAGAGTTCTTGAGGAATCATTTTTTCAAAGGTGTTTGCCATCCTCTTTTGTTGGTAGTGTTAGCTGGCCTTATCTTTTGAGTTGGTCCGTGACTTTTGTCTACTGGTGGGTGAAGGATCATAATCACAACGACTTCTTTGCACTATCTTTCGTCCTTTAGTGACCACAGTTTTTCTTTAATAAAGTAATTTATTAAAGTAGTGATAAAGGGTCACTATCTTAGCTCCATTACTTTTCCATTTGCGAATCAAAGAACTCCTCGGGGAATTCTTCACTATTAAGAGATGCTTGGCTCATATCTTCTATGACACAATGCTCACAATGGTGATCACTGTAGTCGTAGAGTATTTTGCACAGTTCTTTTGCCATATCTTCTGACCCACTTACTTGGTTTGAGATTATAGTGGATAATAAATGGTCAAGAAAACATATATCTTCTTCTTTTGTGGCAATCCTAGCATTGGAGTAAATTATATATTCTTCAGAAAGATAAATCCATATCTTTTCTTTTTCAGTAATTATTTGAGTTACATGCTCGAACATTTCTTTATACCCTTTTGCTCTTCTGTAGGGCATCATATTTATGATATCTTGGTAACCATTTTTAACAATTTTTTGACTATTTGGTAAATAGTGTTGATTTGTAAGTCCCATTTTAATAACATGGAATGATGGCTGCATAAATTGAAGGACAGGATCCCATTCCATGGTTGCTGAGTGGAACCTGATATATATGTTGGTGCTTTTGATGACTTGAGTATATCTTTTTACCGCTTTCCTGACATCAATTGGAAGCTGGGCTATTTCTTCGAGATCTTTACTCGGATGTAAACAAAGTATATTTAATATTTCAAAGCAATTTCGCACCCAATTGGTCGGTGCTCCCCGGATAAAAGTTTATTTTGTTATACTTTCGTAGTGGAGAGTTTTCATCCACTTTCCTATCTCAAAGTACCAATCGGACAAGATATTAAAAATAACAATAAAGAATATTACTTCTTCATAGTTATCTTTTTTAGGAATTTTTACTTCATGGCATATCTTGACAATATCCTTCGGATCAATATTTTTGATAGTTAGCTTAGGTAAAGTTTGGCTCGGTGAAGAGCTACATTCGCTATTTTTGATATCTTGTATATCTTCCATGATATGAATTTTCATTTTTTTCCTAACAGTAATAGGTTTAAGTATTCCCAGCGAAGGGGTTCCTATTACCTTATTTTCTTTCTCTTTATCTTCGAGAAAAGTGCTAGTATTTATTGGTCCCTGTGAAGGGATACTAGATTTGGTACAAGTAACATCTGTCTCAAAGGCTATATTCATTTTGCCTTGAAGGCTATCTTGTATATTTTGAATTTGTGCTTCCAAGTAGGAGACTTTTATCTCAAGTATCTGGATTTTTGCCCTTAGTTGATCTAGCTCCATCCCTATTAAGATAATCAGGAAGAAAGTTAGTTTCACCTTTTATATGTTCAATATCAAATTTGAAATAAGAAAACTAAATCTAAATTATTTCAACCAAATCTAAATCCTGATAATATATTTGTTGGCAATAGATGGATCAACATTATTTTTCAAAAATGATTTAACTTGAGTGTTATCAGTTCTAATTAAGAACTTCTTTGGTAATAAATAAAATTCATATTTTTGTACTCCTCGTTTTACAGCAATGAGTTCTTTGCTGTTCGTCTCATATCTTGTTTCAACTTCTTTGAACGTTCCTGATGTGTAACCTGCAAGTATCTCAAGACAAGAACAATTCTTTTCACATTTATATTGTTTATGGTTCCTTTTAACTTTTAGTATCGCACCCCAGTAATTATCTGAAGCATCAGTTTCAAGAATAAAGAAATCTTCTTCTTGTGGAATTATAAGTTTAGATAAGACTTTTAATTCTTCTTTTACCTCAGTATTATATTTTCGCTGTCTTGTTCTTCCCAAGACCATATTACATTCTTTCTTAGCTTCGGAAGAAAATAATTCTTTAACTTGGCACATTTCTCAATGAATCCTTCAGCATAATTTAATATACCAAGGAAACTTTGTAATTGTTTTTTATCTTTGATTTCTTCAGGAAATTCTTGAAGTTTTTCACCAATATGAGATTGTAATTGTAATTCTCCTTCTTTTATGAATAATCCCAAAAATTCTATTTCTGTTTTAGCTATCTCAGCTTTCTTTTGAGAAAGTGTAATCCCATGTTTTTTCATAACGTAACAAAATTTCTCAAGATGTTCAATATGTTCATTTATATCATTCGAATGAATAAGTAAATCATCTACATAATCAATGCAAAAAATGAGTGATTGGTTTGATTACTTCATCCATTCTTCTTTGAAATATCCGTGGTACATTTTTTAACCCAAATGGCATTACATTCCATTCATAATGTCCTAAAGGATTGGGGGTGCTAAATGCAGTTAGTGGTTTACTTTCCTCTGTAAGTACAATTTACCAAAATCCTGACTTACAATTGAATTTTGAGAATATCTTCTTATTCTGTATCTGTTTAATAAGGGTGTCCTTATTAGGTAAATAATATCCATCAAACTTGGTAACTTCATTTAACTTCTTGTAATTTATCACCATCTGGGCTTTTCCTCTTTTTATCTCACTATGTTTTCTGACCATAAAAGCTGGGCTCCTATGTGGACTTTTGCTAGGCCTAATCAATTTGGCTTCTAAGTAGTTCTTTTATCTGGTCGTTGAATTCTTTTTGGTCTTCTACACTATATTTCATTGGTTTGACCCTTTCTATAGTGTTTGGATTGATTAGTTTTATCTTTGCTTTTATTTTATCTGTGTTCCATTTTTCTAATGGGTTTTCAGAATAGGTTTTAGAAATTTCTTTTTCAATTTTTCTAATTTATCTTCTGTTGTCATTTGCAAAACTGTAATTGGTTTAAATTTTTCTTTATTCCAACATCCACCACACTGGGTTGAGGAGCTCTGATGATTAATTTCTTTGTATGCTATGCTAACGGCTTTAGTTATTTTTGGTGTAGATATCTTGTGTGCACAAGGAGTTATGAACATATATCTGTCAATATATTGTGTAAATGGTGAATATTTTAGTAGAAAATTTTGTCCTAATAAAATATCACATCCAATTGTGGTTGACATATATATTGTATCAACAAATACTTCCCTAAATGATATTAGAAAATGTACTTGTGTAGCATATTTGCTATATATTACCTTGTTTCCACCTGCTGTTGTAGCGGTGACAACCTTCTTTGAATCCTATTTCCAATATTCAGATGGTAGTACATTTGGTAAGCATAAGCTTATTGTACTCCCTGTATCTAGATAAGCATGAAATTTAATTTTGCAATAACTTCTTATATTGAGTATTATTTCAATATATGGACTCATAGGATTAGTACTGACTATTCTTTCCATGATAACAATGATTTCATATTTTCATCTATTCTTGATATGATGATTAGATTGTCATCAACTGTTATTTTCAAATATCCTTGACAAATTTTGTAAGGACTAAATTTTTCAAGGAAGTTCATCCCTAATAGTATTGGTGAACGATTGACTCCATATAATTCATCTTTATATAGAATTATTTCTTTAGTATATTCTTTCTGATCCTCTCCTACAAATACAAGAGGGAATTTCACATAATTTTTTATTTCAAGAGTATTTCCCAAATAATCTTTGAATATATATGGTTCTGGTAATTCAAAATCTAATAAATGACTAACAAATTTAGCATTTACATGACTTTTATCTGCTCCAGTATCTATAAGGACAAGAAGATTATTCTTGTATCCTTCTTGATTAACATACCTTGTTTTGATGTAATATTGAGAACTTGATACTTCAGCAATACTTAGTTTTCTAAGTTGGCTTATCTTTAGGGCCTTTTACGGAAAGGAATCTTGCAATGAGATTATCTTTTCTAGACCGACATTATTCCTTCTTATCAGTTTTCCTTCATAATTGATTTCTCTTGCTTGTTTGTGAAAATCAAGCATTATTTGTTTTGGTATGGTAATTTCATGTTCTTGATATTTCCGGGAGGTATATATTGTGCTAATTCTTCAAAATCTTTATGTATGATAATATTATCAGTTATCTTTCTTAGATTATGGTGATGGCTAGTACTAAAAGCATAAATTAATTTTATGCTAACACTAATAGCCTTACTTTTTTGCAACATTTTTAGGTTTCCAATTCTATAATATAGATTGAAACTTTGGTCAATATTTTCATCAATTAGTGATACAAAGATAGTTTGGTTTTATCAGAAATATAATCTTCTGGTAAACTAGATTTCCTACAACAGTTCCTAATAGAGCATCTATAGGATCTTGTAAGATTCTATTGTCCATGCAATATATTTCTATTGTATATTCATACATTCTCTAAAGAATCCTTTTATCATGATTTGGATTCCTCCTATCTCAACACATTTTAACTTGCTTCTTATATTTTCTAGAATTGTAGATAACTTTTGTCTTACCCATTCTTTTGTGATTATGGGGATTCTTGCCTTTCCTATTGTATCTTCTATATTGATAGATATTTCTTTATAATTCACGCTTACAATTGTTTTATTTATTCTTGGTAGTATTCCTAAAATCCTTGATGAAATACATCTTTCTCTTGTAAATCTAATATTTTCTTGGTTATCCATTTGTAACTTTTTAACATCAAAGGTAATTTCTTGGTTTATTCCTTCTACTGAGTCTTCAACTTACTCAGTTGTTTCTACTTCTATTTCCTAGTTTATTTCTTGATTCATATCTACAATCTCGTCAGAATCTTCCTCTGATGAAGATATATCTAATTCATAAATATTACTGCATTCACTGCTTAAATTTTCAAAATATTCAATTGGCTCTATATCACTATCATCTTGAAACTCTTCATAAATTCTAAGAGTTTTTGTATCCTGTCTATCTTTCCTTTTAGGACATTGAGGGGCAATGTGTCCTTCTTCATTGCAGATGAAACATCTACATTTCTTGATGTATTTTGGTTTAGGCTTTTCACCCAATTCTTTTTCTTGAAATATTTTTATGTGGTTTAAAGTTTCTTTTCTTGAACTTTTGTAGTTTTTGAATTTTTTTTATGTTTCTTATATGGTTTATATTTCTTTTATAACATCCAAATTGTTCAATTTGGCCCATATCTTTGTAGCAACACAAAGAGTTTCTTCTTATTTTGTATGCTTTCTTGCTTTCTAAAGCTTCTCTACACCAGGTGCTTATCATTCTTTTTGTAAATTCAATCCTACTTCCAAGACTATCTATATTTACACCTTCTTCTTCTCTAAGAGGTAGTAGTTTCTCATATTCTTTTAGTAACTTAATTCTCCATGGGAATGGTAACTTCATAAAATAAGACCTTAATATAGGTTTATTTTCTTGATAGTCTCCTTGGTTCAAGATATAGTATATCTCTTCGAATTTACATGTGTATCCTTCTAGTTCACACATATCACATATCTTTAAGTTTTCTATTGCTATCATTCCTTCATTATACTCTTCTTGTTTCCTAGTTTCTTCATTAGTCAGAACTGCTTTCCTAAGAATTACATTCTCGTGACTCTTTCAAATCTTTTAATATTTCTTGTATATTTTGCTCATTCAAAGCATTTACATTATCTAATACTTCAGTTGTATTTTCTCCATATTTTATTCTCTTTTTATATTTTCTCGTAACTTTCTCCACCATTCGGATACAATTCTTCCGAATGTATGTTCTATAAATCCGAAGGCCGTATATGTTTCCCATTTGTTAAAGTGTATAGCTAAGTCTGTAGTTTTCATCCACATTTCAATAGCCTTTTCTTTATCTATACAGTCAAGATCTAACCATATCCCTGTTGTGTGAATTGGTTCATTGTAAGATTTCATTATATTTATTTCTTTTATAGATTGTTTTCTTATATTCTCAGTATATCTTTTCTGTGTTTTTCTGTATTGATTAATACCATCCTTATTAGGTATTGGTGTACTATAATTATATTCATATTCTTTATCACTACTAAATTCTGTTTTTATATTATGACTAGATGATGGATTGGTATTCATCTTTGTATTTTCTATTTTTCCAGTTAATTCTTCTAATTGTTTTTTATATTCATTATATTCTTCACCAGTAGATTCTAAGAATTTTTGTTCCAATTCTTCAACCTTTGTAATTATATATTGTTTTATCTCATGATTTTTTTCTTTATCTAGATTTTTCTGTGTTATCCTGAAATCTTGAGGTGGATTAATTATAATTTTATCTTTTCCCTTAAGATTTTTATCTAAAAGAGCATTACCTATTTTTATATTATATTCTAGATTTTCCAATATTTTATGTATATCTTCAAAATTTTCGTTTGCGCTATTTTTATGTAAATAAGGATAACTTGGTTTTTTAAGTTTTCCAACTTTTTTCAAAAATTCTTCAATTATATTTTCTTCATCCATTATATTCATCATTATCTTAGGTTCGTTACATGGCTCTGATACCATTTTTATCGAGAGGACACAGCAGAATTATCTTTGTAGATATTTAAGAGATTACAATAAAATACGTAAAATTGACTATCTTTTGTTAAAGTTTTTTCTTCAATAATTATATTTAATTCCTCAATTCTTCTTTCTAGATGAAAAATCTTTCTTTGTATATCTTTTTCAATTTTGATTGCTTGATTATCTATATAAGCATTTCTATTTTTTAATATTGGATCTAAATATTCTGTAAAGAATCCTTTTAGATCTTTCCTTTGATAATTTAATATACTATATGTTGTAGTTCTTAGATCAATAAAATCTTGTATAATTTCAGAGGTCAAATCTATCAAAAATTCTGGATTCATAAATTTTTGGGACTAATTTGAAGTTTCTAAAAAATTTTAGTGGCTTCGGTTGCAAATTATGTGTGAGGGGACATTTCGTAGTTCCTACTAGGAAAATGGTCAAAGGCCATTTTGGAAAGGCCATATGATCATTTGGGCTATTTTCATGTATTTTCTATATCAAAATGGCCAACCAAAACGACATTGTTTTGGCCATTTAGAACAATACTTTTCCCCCTTTCTTTTCTGTGACACCCCTAAACGAAAAACCACGCACACGAAACTTGTAGTTGTAAATCACAGCCGCAAGATAAATTAAACAAAAGCAAAGTTTCATTCATTTTCTGGTTTCAATCATTTGTTTGTATGTATGTTTGTTTGATTTGGTTTTAATTGTTGAGCGATATGCTTTTGCCGCTTTCGATTTGTTCTTGTCTGGTTCAGTTTTTACGATTTGGTTTGTTCTTCACGAAATCTAGACTTCTTCAGTTCCATCGATCCTCCAATTTTTGGTGAAGAAAGCAACTGAGAAGTAAGTGTATGCTAATTATTGTCTAAAATGTTAGTTGCTTCATCTTAGGTTTTTGAGTTGTGTTTCAATTGGCTCAATATTTTTTTTTATGTTGAGTTCATTTAGAAGGAAACGAGGGCTCGTGTTTTCGAGGTAATTTGATGTGTATTGAGAAATTTTGTAATAAATTATGCCATAATTGCATATCTTGTTAATTTGCGGAAAAAATTGGGAAAATGAGGTTATGATGAAGATGACACGGTTACATTGTAGAAATTTGAATTGTGTGAAATGTGATTTATCCGCATTGTGTTATATTTTTGGTTGTATATTGATCATCTTTTGTGGACACATTTAGTTCTCGAATCGCACAAATGCTTCCGAATATTGTATTTGATCTCTTTGTGAGTTTACATTGTTGCTTTGTTGATCTTTGGACTCCTATTGAGTTATTGCTTCAAAAGTGAGCGTAATGATGTAGAAGATAAGTTTTAATACCTAAGTCGTACTGCGTCGATAAACCTGAATAAAGAATATAATTATTTCTAATGTGATTTTGGTTCCTACAAGCTTGAGGCAACTAGAAACAAAGTGAAACTTCATCTATATTAACACTAGCAAATTAGTTCTGCATGGCAATGAGTCCATTTTAAACTTTTAGAGTACGTTTGATAATGTAAATGTCCTCAAAGTCCTTTCCTTTGTTTCTCGCTTTCACATGTGCTTTGCTTTTGTCAACCTCGTAAATGGAATATCGAAGAGAAAGAAGACAATGGCCATAAACCAAGGACAAAGAAGAGCATCAAATTGAGGAGTTTGAGACGACAATAACACCACAAATGTAAGAGCCATGAAGCGATTTCATTTAGATTTGGATTTGACATCGACAACTAACCTTTGCTCGTCTTTGTTTCCTCTCACAAACGTGTCTTCTCTTGTAGTTTTCAGATATCTTTTGTTCTTCCTCAACCCAATACAATTCCATTGGAATAGATTTTGGGACAATGGTATGGAAATATTGGAGATGATTGTTGTCATAAACAATAGCCCGATCAATTCAGGTGACATTGAAAAATTTGACCTGAATGTGGAAAAACAAAAATTCATACTTCAAATTCGTCTAAAAAATGATATTCACAAACATAATGAATCATGCATGTAAAATGGACATTTTGCCAGATAATCTTGAAGAAAATGTTAGCATTTTCTTTTCACAATTATCATTCTCCTCCTTCAGCTATACATGACAATGGATCTGTTATAATTCAACGTTCTCCAGCCAAGATACAAAATGGGCATTTTACTAGACAATCTTCAAGAAAATGTTACCATTTACTTTACACAATTATCAATACTCTCCTTCAGCTTTACATGACTATGGATCTGTTATAATTCAACTGTTCTCTAAACAAGACTAATATTGACTTGTTTGAAATAAGACAATGGACTCGAATGGTACTCATCCATTGTAACGCCCTAAAATTTCATTAGTAGTAGCTAATTTGGAATTTAACATTAAATTGTACAAACACGAAAGTCTAGAGATCAAATTACATGTTTGCTCATAGTTGAGGATCTAACTGTAATTATTAGATATATGCATATTTTTGTCCCACAAATAGTGTCGTGAACAATAATCTTGCCTGCTAATAATTTGCTAAAAATAGATATATTTAATGTCATATTACATATATATGGTAGATAAAATAGTTGATTAGATGTTAATGTATATATGATTGTATGTACACACATATGATTATATGATTATCTTAAATTATGCATGTAATTTAAGGTATGAATATATATATTTAATGCTCTGTTGAATATATATGGTAGATAAAATAGTGATTTGATACTAATATGTATAAATTGCATATGATTATGTGATTAACTTAAATTAGTCTTTAATCATGTATGTAATTAGATACTAATATGTATATAATTGCATATGATTATTTGATTAGCTTAAATTAGCATTTAATCATACATATAATTTAAGGTAAGAATCTATATTTTCCTAATAATCCATACATGTCATATAGGAAAGTAATTAATGAAATTTAAAGTTTCCATGCATGGCAAACCTCAACTTCTCCTATAAATACTCACCCCTTGTGTAAACAAGAAATACACAAACACACAATCTTCTTCTTTTCCTTAGAATAAGAGAGAAAAGAGAAAAGAATTTCAAGTTCTTAAAGTGATTTTACATTATTTCAAGTTTCAAGCATACGGTAAGTGTGCTGTTATGTTGACTATGAGTAAATCTTTTTAAATGTTATTTCATGGCCATGTTTATGTTATGGTCCACATTATGCAAGATATGTTAAGAACGGAACGAAGTTTAGTAGCGCTACACACGAAAATTTGGTACCATCTAAGTTCGATCCAATTTTCATGTCTCCCTATGCAAGTATGATTTTTCCGTTGAAATATATATACAAGAAAAGAATATTACTCACGCATACTTATTGAGATTTTATCTCACGTTATGTTTGTTTCATCTTTTTTTAAAAATTAGCAGTTCGAGGTGGTCGGTATGGAGATGGCTTATGGTTGTAGGAGTTCTTAATAATAAATTATATTTATGGAGCCAATGTTATTTTTTTTTAGATTTAAGTATTAAAGATATTTAAGTTAAATTTATTGAATTCATTATGCTATTTGAAAGATTGGTCTGTTATGATAAATACTTTTATTATTAGTTTATTGTATTAATAATTCTATTTATATTTTAAGTCCCTTCAAAGTAGTTTTAATTTACGAATTAGTGGCACTTGGATCGTTAAGGATTCGGGTCGTCACATCCATAACAATACATGATTTAATATTTATCACATAAAACCTGAAGTAACATGAGATACCTTATACACAAACTTAAAAGTAAAATGAAGATCCAAATATTCATTAACAAAATGATACTACACAAATCTTAACAGTAACATGTTTCTCTAGAAACGGTTAGGCAAAAAGGTAACACCATTGCCCAGTTGTGTGAGGCTATTGCTACTTGGATATTCCAGGTAACCTTAAGCCGGGTTTCTCTACCGAATACTTGAACAGTTGCATATAGCCATGTTGTGTCGCGCCACTCCAAAGATCAAAATCATTCGACATTTCGTTAATCTTCTTTAGGAATATGTACTCAGCGTACTTGACGAAAAAAATTCCACAATCGACACTGCAGGTATAATAAATATATATTAATCAGCAACTACGATTTGATCACTGTTTAAACAAAAATCAGTATTTAGTATATTACCTGATAAAATATATAAGAAATATATAATTATTACCCATTAGCTTGGTGCAGAATATCTCTACGCAGCCTGCATGACAATGGAGATTCAGGTGCTAAGATATTTAGAACCTTCGATTGACATAGCATATTAGGAATTATATTTCGCAGATGATCTATAGCATCAAACACGGAAGCATCCACTGATTGGAGACATGCAGCAGGTCTGGAAATACGCTTAAGATAAGGTTCATGATTAATTCATTCCTCGACAACAAACGAAATAGGTGTAATTGCCTGCCAAAGTAATACGATAAACATGACATTATAAATTTGAATTATCACTTAATACAAAATGAACGTTAATTATTTAGTGATAACTACATTCCCAATAAAATTACAACCCGTGTGTCAATTTTTGGGAGAGAATTGCAGACCTTCTGAATAGATTCATCAATATTCTTCAAATCCTTTTCACTAAATACTATGTCATCATCAAGAATATTAATTGGTGAACCATAATGCAGCTCACTTGGACCAGTCTCGGTGCATACTTGATCTTGAGTTCTGGATCAACGTTTGTTGCTAATGGGAGTCACCCCCTTATCAGTTTCATGGTCATTTGATCCCAGTTCCATGATCTTGTATCAAGACACAAGTGTTAATGTACTGACTACATATTCATAAGCCGAGTAAGGAAACAAATAGTCAACTGTTCAAGCACATATATGCATTCAATAATTTGAAAGTTTTGTAAAATGACATAATAAATCAATTAAACTTTAAACTGACAATCCAACCTTCAGTTCAACCGTAGCGTCGATCGTCTTGATATCATCTTCCATCAACACTAGACCATTGTCTAGTGGAATACACTGAATATTAGATTGTGAATCAATTCCTAAATCAAACGAAGGAAGATCTTTCGCACCAATTGTTTTGACTCAGTGTGATCTCATTACTCTGTCTTGGGAGGCAGCTCGATGACTACACACATTTGTCTTGCGCCCCCTGTTACAACACCTTTTAATTAAAGACCAGGACATGTTATCTGTTCGTGCATCATAAAACATGAAAATTGAAATTTGCAGTTAGATGTAGATGTAATAAATGTAACCTTCGGAATTTGTTGGCCTATTGGAATGTCCTTCAACGTTTGATGTACTATCTGCGATCGTTGTAGCGTTTTACCAAAATCGCTCACATCTTCCATATCAGCAACTATAGACTTTCCGAAGTCAGATAAGATGTTCAAAGTGTGAAACTTGAGAATGAAATGTTCAGCTACTAATTTTTTCATGAGTACTCTGTATCATGTTGATGCGCCTGGCAATGGAATCCTTTGTGTAGCAACTTGGCTGCACATTGAATTACACAATCCATATGAATTTGAGTTGGAATATTATAAAATATTTTATTAAGTAGAAAGGATGATATACAATACCTTAATATTGGTCGTTTCGGGTTGGCCTTCCTGATTAGATGCCGGTTCAGTAGAGGGTTGATGCATATTCGTCCGAAAAGATTCGATATTCTGAAAACATGATGGTCCATCAACATTTGCATCAACATCTCCACTTTGATAAGCTCTTGATAAAGAGTGTATTGGATTTTTTGGATTGGTTGTACGGCTACTTGAAGTGACATCATTTTGAAAAATTTTAAGTCGAGGTGAACGTCGTAGTACTGGAGTAACAGATGCAGTGTGCTGGTCTTTGATGTTCAACATGGATGGTGTAACTTTACCAGTCACGTCAAGACTTCGATTTTTGTTTGGAAAATTGATGATGCCTTTTCCTTTGGATCTGTCCTGTTCTCTTGCATTGGGGCTATGAACAAATGTCGTTGACATATTATATGTGAAGCAAAAATTAATTATCAGATAATATCTCAACACAGATAGCATTCATCAAGATATATCAAAGTTTTTATAAAGAAATCATCATCTACGTTTACCCGTTTGGTCGACACATCATCCATTTTTCTGTGGCTACTGGAAGATCCTTGCTTATGACCCATTTTCAACCATTGAGATCGTACATTGCGATTAGACAAGAAGTCGTCATCGCTATCCTCGACCCGTTGACCATCTCCATCGCCGTATAACTCGGCGGTATAAAGCATACTTCTCTCAATATCACTTGGTTTTATAGAAGAAGTGTTTAACTACATGAATAAAAAATAAATTTGAAAACTTGATCTCAATTAACATAATTTCTTAACTACATACTAAATTGATGTAATGGATACTATATTACAAAATATAATATAAAATTAAAATACTTACATCCGGTCGGCTGAAAATATCTTTCGCCAAGTTGAGCTTAGTGTATAGGTTCTCTTCCACCCTAGATGTCCAATTGAGAATGCGTGGACATAGATTTCCAACATTGGTACAAATTTTACCTTCTAAGACTGGTAGAGTTTCATAAATCTAGATTTGGAACGCGATGAGAAAACTGCTGATTCTATACGCAATATACAGTCTGCTGTCATCCTCAATTATTAATGACTTGTTCTTAAGACACGATTTGAGAGATGAGAGAGTAAATTTGAATAACTCCTTGCCCCATGCAAATGTGTTCATTTTCTTTGGAGTCTACTATGATCATCAACCATTCTTCGACAGATCTCTTATACGCGGTAGTAAACATGAGGGATGTGAGCAACAATAGGCAGCCAAGCCTCATTACATCCCGATCAGATAGACTTGGTTTGTTTAGGAAAATGTCATACACATTTGATGGCGATATACTAGCTAAATGACTGAAGTACTCATTTTTAATTCTACAGTATCGATCATCGAACTTAGAACGTTCATCGTCTCTACTACATAGTAACCCAGTGATGACTGATGATGCAGAAGTTCTGATGCGAACCCGCATAGAATTGAATCTTGGAACTCACAAAAAGTTTGATCTGAACCCCGAGAAAGTTAAAATCTGGTCGCAAGAACTTGACATGATGATTACTTGAATCAAAGAACCATAGTTATGAAAACGCCACAAAGGTTTGCGAAATTTTTGATAAGTTTTGTTCAATTAAGAACACGGAACAAAAAGTGAATTCTCACTTTAATTAATCTCTAAAAAAACTAAACTTATTATAACAGAAAGTACTTAAATAGTAAAAATTAAAGAAATCCTAATCTAATTCGAAAATAATTAAAAACTAATAAAATAAGAGTTCTAAACGAAAAAAGAGACTAAAATAAGTTAAATCTGGATTTATCCGAAAACATGCCTTGCGATCGCATATGCATTAACCTTGCGATCGTATAGCGTGGTCAATTAAAATTCTGCCTCTGAAATGCCCTTTTTGCAATCGCAGCCTGGTATAACCATGCGATCGCATGGTTAATGCTTTAGATTCCCTACGCCTTTGACCTCCAAACTTCGTTTCACGCTTATTTTGGTCCTCCAATCTTCCATTAGACTCCAATATGGTCATGGATCGCATCATCTCCTCCTTCCTCAAAAGGATTCGACCTTGAATCATCACCTACGTTAAGGGGGAGAAAAATGCATTCCGTCTTCACATGCATCCAAAACCAATCACCAGGATCAAAGATGAATCTGCAGTCCTTGTTTGCTTTAATTTGATGTATTTGAAGCTCATTCATCTCATCTGGATTGTTTCTATTCGTTGGTCATTTTGGAAGAACAGCTCCAAATACAAAGCGAAGTGGAAGTACAAGGTCTCGAATAGGTGGTAACCTACTAGACATTTTCTCTGAAGATACGTCCTCCAATTCCTGCAATAAAGAAATAACCAAACTGGGGAGGGATTGGTTAGTTTTTCGTAGTACAATGTGGGATTTTTTGTGTACTAGCAAAATCATTTGTTGACTTTTTCCCTTCCTCGTCGTCGTTTCTTGTACATCTAAATCAAACTCCTGATCAAAAGTCTCTGTTTTAATTTGGGCCTGAAGAGCAGGCCTCGCAATTAGAGCTTCATCATCTACAGGGTATTCTACACCATCATCTTTCAACTTAGGCAGCACATCACTATCACACTCATCCTTAGATTCCACAACATGACTATCACACTCATCCTTAGATCCCACGACCCCATTATCACGCAATAACCCCACTATGTTGTTTCTAGTCACCTTATCTCTTCCCTTAGGTGGTTCAGTTGTCTCTTTCGAAACAGCCCTATCACTCACATTATTGTTATCCCACTTGAAATAGACTTCAAGGTCATTCCTACCTTGGAAGGAAGGTACTTTTATTTTTATATTCCCAAAATTTCTATCTACTCCATCGTGGCCTCTATAGTTTCTTCCTCTAGGTGCCCTTTCACGTCTATCTTCTCTACGCCTCATCCTACCCACCTCAGCCATATAATTATAAGCATCTTCATCCTCAAAGTCTGCCATAAGGTTATAATCACGCCTATCCTGTCTCCTAACATTAGGGACCCTGAGTTGTCTCTCCCTTAGTAAGTGTGTAAGCACCGTATCATGCCTATCGATCCTACCCATCATCTCTTTATTGTTATCCCTCATCTCACCAAACACCATGTTCATCCTCTCAAATTGTTGTTGCATGGCTCTTAACAATAAGAATTGGTGGTTCTCTTTTCTGAACATTTTAGGATAATAAAAAATAGAAATCAGGAAAGAAAATAATATTTACCTCACGTGTTTACACTCGTGTTTCATTCTATATGGCTTTTCTCCGATAATAATATCACCACTCTTGCATTTTACCTCTCTTTATTTTACTTGCCAAGTTCTCTAAGGAACTAACTAAACTCAATCAAAACAATTGATCTCTGCAACGTTCAAGAACAAGAATAAGGAAATAAAGACAGCGGAAACGATCAAGAATAAAAAGAATGTGTTTTTTGACTTTTCTTGAAATTCTTGAATTTTCGTTTTTTTTTTAACTTTTGCGGTCCAACGCAAGAAATTAAAAAAAAAAAAAAAGAATGACAAAGCAAGAAATTTTTTTTATATGATTCAAGATTAATCTAAACTAGAAAAATAATAAAAAGAATAACGAAAGAGAATATATATATATTTTTTTTTTTGACATCATGATGAATATGATAAAAATAAAAATTTAAAAGATAGAACCTGATTTTAGAGCCAAAGCTCTGATACCAACTTATGCGAACCCGCAGAGAATTGAATATCGGAACCCACAAAATGTTTGATCCGAACTCCAAGAAAGCTAAAATCTGATCGCAAGAACTTGACCCGATGATTACTTGAATCAAATAACCATAGTTATGAAAACGCCACAAAGGTTTGCGAAATCTTTGATAAGTTTTAAGTTTTGTTCAATTAAGAACACGGAACAAAAAGTGAATTCTCACTTTAATTAATCTCTCAAAAAACTAAACTTAACTCTCTATTGTTTACAACGGAAAGTACTTAAATAGTTAAAATTAAAGAAACCCTAATCTAATTCGAAAATAATTAAAAACTAATAAAATAAGAGTTCTAAACGAAAAAGGAGACTAAAATAAGCTAAATTCCAGATTTCTCGGAAAACATGCCTTGCGATCGCATAGGCATTAACCTTGCGATCGCATAGTGTGGTCAATTAAAGTTCTGCCTCTGATATGCCCTCCTTGCGATCGCAGCATGGAATAACTATGCGATCGCATGGTTAATGCTTGAGATTTTCTACGCCTTTGACCTCCAAACTTTGTTTCATGCTTATTTTGGTCCTCCATTCTTCCATTAGATTCCAATATGGTCCTGGATCGCATCAAGTTCTCTAGTGTGAAACTTACCAGTCTACCCCCAATATTGAACCACATTTCATCAGCATTTGACTGCTTAACTTCTCTAAGCAGAACTTGGTGTATAAGCTGATGATTTAAAACCAATTCATTGGCCTGAAGGAAATTTCCAAAGCATGTATCTGAAAATAGCCTCTTTTGACTATCAGCCATTTTTCCAGATGAAATGCTGAAAATCTTGCCATTAGAGGATGCATTGACTTTTTCGAGACACCACTTACTGGGGTTGATTAGATAATCCCATGTCTGTATCATAAGAGTATATAGAATAATGCGTTAATTATGGATTAATGTCTAATTAGTTAGAAATAACTTTACTACAAATAAAAGAAAATATTAACAAATGTGCAAGCTTAAAGCCTATTTATGTAGTTAAGAAACGCACAAGAATACTAAGTTTTAGTTAAAATTGTACTATGAATTATCCATTCATATCCATTGGGACTAAAATATCACTTTAAATTATCATCAAAATAATAATAATTTGACATCGTAGATATTGGTTAACACAAAGTCTGATCAAATGAAAGGATCTCGTTGACGTGATAACAAATAGTATTAATGATGGCAGCAACTACACATTTACAGTAACATTTATAAGTACCATAATCATGTATCGATCTTATGGTAACATTTAAAAGTAACCTAGAGGATAATCATAAAAGTTACCAACAAAAGAATCAAAAACATTAAAAGTATTCTCATACAAGTATCAAACATTCTTAATGGTTGACTTAAAATTATTTTTCACGAAAACCTCATATATCAGTATGTATGATGATCGCAACTATAAATTAACAATAACATTTAAAAGTACCATAATTATGTATCGAACGAATGGTAACATCTAAAAGTAACCTAGAGGATAGCTATAAATGTTACAAACAAAAGAATCAACACCATTAACATGTAAAGGTATTTTCATGGAAGAGTAGCACATGATTGTATCAATATTTTCAAAATTAAACTTGCACACATATGATAAATAGGTGCATAATATACAAACCATGACAACTATGCGCGATCTTATGTGTTCTCAAAAATTCAGAAATACGTAACACCAAATTAATATAAACAAATATTATGGAATACAATATAGAATGTAAAGCCATATCATTATAATTATAACTTAAGCTCATAATACTCATAATTTTGAATATTAGCACATGCATGTAACAAATACGGTAGAAAAAAATTCCTGAAAATAAAGTATATTTATTTTCCACACTAAATCTTAAATAGTAAAATGTCCAACAAAAAAAAAAAAAAAAACCTTGCAAAAAATGTGTTCAGCTAACGTATGAATCATTATAGACACGCAAACTACTGAAATTGTTTATTTTTTCAAATGAATCAAAAAATGTATGAAATAAATGAAAATACAAAAAGAAAAATACCTTATTTCCTTGTTTCACAGGGATGTTGTACTTCTTCTTCTTTTGCGTCTTCTTCCACGCTTCAAAGCCACGTTTAACTTTTTTTTGGGATGAAATATTACGTTTGAATCTGTTCTTTCGCTTCGTTTTACTGCTGTTGCTACGACATGGTGCCATCTTCACACTTCTGTAAAAGCATCAAATAAACTGATTTTCATTTTATACAAAAAAAGAAAATGAATGTAAATATGTTTAGATATAAAAAAGTATAGAATATACATGTACTGACTTGAAGGAAATTCCAGCGATCTTGTTTGTAATGTTAGTAGGAAAATTTCTGAGGATTGAAATTGGGTTTTTTTTCTTTAGGATATCTCTATTTCCTTTTAGATATACTATTCTTTTACCGAGAAGAGATGAAATGAAAGATTAGGAAGAAATTGGAAGAAGAAACATTGAAAGACGTGACACTGTGGGGGTAATTTTGGAAATTCACGTTAATTGCAAAATCTCATTAATTGTTGATAAGAAGTTATGCCACAGCAATTCAGTTATAAATTTAATTTGAATTAATGTTAATTAAAATTATTTATATACAATAATATTAAATGAAAAAAGATAATATTGATAATTTTTATATTATCCTGTAAATTACTAAAATTGGAAAAAAAAATAGGTATGGTTCCTAATTTTCTCTTTCTTAATAGCTGTTTCATAAAAATTTTGATAAAAATTATTGAAATGTGTAGTTGAAAGTTAATATAAATTGTAAGTCTAAAAAATATGTGATTAAAATTAATTATTAACTTTGACTTTAATTTTTTTAAATTTTTTTTTAATCAAAACCAAAAAAAAGAAAGACTTAATGTTGTTTTTTATAATTTCGAAGAGAACAACGAGCACACTAAATTTAGTGTTTGTTATTTATCTTGAGCTACCAGTCTATTGGATCGATTTAATTTTTCTTTAACTTTTTAGGTCAATGTGAGATATTGCATCTCCTTCTTAAATTGGTATTTTAATTTTTTTTAATTTAATTAAATAGGTTTGAATAAATAAAAAGGTTGGCTAGCTATTAATATATAAGAGTCTTAAATTTTTTACGATAGTTTTTTTGTCCAATACGCCACCATTTTGACAATGAAAACAGCCACTTGACTTTGTCCAGCATTTCACCCAAAAAGCTCTCTCTCAAAACTCAACCTTGGTTTCTGCTGTTGGTCTTCCACTATCTCTCTGTTGCCCATCTCTCATGCGTCTACTCCTTCCCTTCTTATTTCTCATCTACTACCTTTTCACTGCCCCAATGTTCAATTCCCAATTTCACCTTTTACAAGTTAAATGGCAGTATTATTCAAAAAGGCAATGTCATTACTAAGGATTTGGCCAGGCAACTGGTGGCCGTGGCCAAAATCGCTTCCATGTCATTGCATAAGGCGGCCGCTATTGCCAGATAGAATGCAGAGACGAGAGCCACTAGAGAAGGTAATGTGTTTTAGTGTGGACCTTGACTTTTGGCTAATGGGGGTATACATATTCCACCCTATTGTGGTTTCTATTTGTTGTGTTTTCAAAAAAAAATATCCCTATATTTGTTGGCTTCGTAGATTCGGTGTTTTTTATGGTTGGGTTCTATGTGTTTGGTTTTTAGAGTTTCTGATTTTGGGGTTTCTGATTGAGTTGTTTTATGAGGCAAATAATTGTCTTTGTATCTTTGCACGGTTCGTTTGTATTTTTTTAATCAAAGTTTATCTTCAATTCTAATGAAAATGGGTTTAAAAATTAATTACTGTTAATTCTTTATATTATGTTTTAATCATTTTTTGAGCTACAAATTAGTTATGAAGTTTTTAATTGTTTCTACCACTTTCTATGCAGAGATTTGAAGCAAAAAATGAAAAGCAGTGGCGTTTGAACTATGCTATAAAGTCACACGTGAGATATTGAGTTGTACAATGATTGTCATGTTTTAATCAAGCTTGATTTTATTTTTTATTTGTGATTATTGATTAAGAAAAAGGTTCCAATTCACAGAGGCAAGATTAAGGTACAACCATTCGTCAATTACCTCACGGAGGCAATTGTTAATGTTCTTATTTATAGTAGATATTCGTCAATTCTTTTTCGTTTATGGCAGATATATGACCAATGTTGTTTATTTGCATCTTACCACTCTTGATCAAATGGGGTTGATTGACTAATTAGGCATCTTATTTGAGTTGTCTATGATGTTTGCTAGGAGTTCTGGGACTCACTAGTCTTAGAGGTGCTCTATCAAGCATCTGGTATGTAGTTCTCCTTAACTCCATATTTACACCATTCTTATCTTCTTTTGTTTTTCTATTTTGGTAATAGATAGTTTTCATCTTAAACTTTAGGCACAAATGTAAAAGCAATCATTTATGCTTGCTATCTCATTGAATATCTTCATTTCTTTAGTAATGTATCTCCTAAAATAAACTCTCTGTTTTAATATTTTTCTTATTACCCCTGTAAAACTATATGTTTTCAAATAATTCTTACTATGTCCAAAATTAGACATGAACTCAATCTTCACCTAAGTTTGAAATTAAGATAAGAAGGATTTAACAGTAAAACATAAAGTAAGTAATTTTCTCCCCATTTTCTCAACTTCTATAGCTGAGAATATTAGAAGAGCTGAGTTTTTACATAGACAATTTAAAGATTTGTGATGTTCTGTTTTAAAAACCTTATGGATGTGGGGAGCACATGGGCTCTGGGTATCACTTTCTTAAATTTCACATTTGCAGGGCATCTATATAAACCACCATCATATTAATATGTTGCATTTTATTTAAGTTTTTCTTGTGTTCTATATATTTACATTTGACTAAACTCTCAGATGATTAGCATGTATGTTTACCTTATGCTGTTGTTGCATCTATACTTTTATCTTTAAAGATGGTTTCAAGAACATCAAGGAACAAACTGTGTATGAGATTTGGCCTTATAGATAAGGAAGAATAGAATGCACAACTTAGGAAAATCAAACACCTGTAGAGAGATTGGTTTGCGTTGAAGACAAAATTTAAATGATATACATGTGGCTATATCTAACAACTAAAGCTTTTCGATGGCATGTTCTTTACATGTAATGCTAAGCTTCTTGAAAGAATTTGAGACGAAAATTGGAATTAAGATTACCTTAAAATGCATGTCCCCGTGCTTAAGCATTATGTTGTAGATGATTCTTGTGAGCCATTTGTCATTATTAACAATACTATTATCAGTGATTATTCACTTCAAGAGACTCCACAAAATCCCGTGGAGAAGAAGCTTCCATGATGGTGACCGAGGTAATGTTATGTTAGATACTTTTTTTTCTTAGTTACAATTTTAATAGACTTATGTTCATCGAATCTCATATTTTAGGTGGACGAGCCTACAAAATATGGTGGTGTTGTCATGTAAGAATCCACTGGACGAGTGGTGGGATTTGAAGGGAAGTCAAAATCATAACATCGGCATGGGACTCTAGCTACTTAGACTTGTTGAAAAGAAATAAATTTTCACCTAATAAGTCTCTGAATCCATTCAAGTTATAAATATGTAAAAGTAGGATCTTATGTTTTTATAGAAATAAATTATCAGATGTCCACTTTTTTGTATAATTTATTCTATTATCAAGCTCTGACTCAATATACCAGTTGCTTTTTTTATATTGCAAAACATCTATGGAGCTTTCTGTTACAAACTTATCAAATAAAAACGAGAAACTTCATATTACATGAACAGGAAACAAAAATTAAGGAAACTGCAGAATTAAAACTAAAGAAAGAAAGCAAACTGAGGCCTATACAAGTACAGTTTCCTTAAAACAGATTCGTCCCCCACCGTAGGTTATAAACGTCTGTTTCCCACAATACAAAGGTAGAACTGGTTGTACCAGCAAACCGACCTACTGCTCGAACAATATCACCGTGAGGAAATTCGAATGCCAAAGAGGAAAACAAATGCTTAAGAACTTAAGGAGGAAAAGTTGAATTGTTGTGTGTAGAATGAGAAAAATGGACATCCTTATATAGGTCTTAGAGTGACCTTCCAATTCCAAATCTACCATTAACAAGAGAGTTACAAAAGTTACAAAATATGAAAGGTTGAGAAGATGGAAGGTCTCAAACAAATGAAGAATTTAAAATTTTTCATTCACTTATTTTCCAACAATCTCCCACATGAATGAAAAATTGAAAGAGACACGGAAGACTTGGTGATAAAGTTCAACATCCGAATCCTGCATAGGATAGGTAGGTGTTACCCTTTGAACCTTCCCTTATGAAAACATATTTACTTTACTAGTTGATCAGTAGACGCGATGTCCTTGAACTATTCTGCCTTTTGTGTAAACGATAATATACTTCACACAGAATTCTTCTTGACATAGTTCAGTTCTCATTGTTATGTTCATTTATGGCCATGAACATGTGCCTGGTTCTGCGAGAGTTTTTAAGAATTGCACCTTACACAATTCTCTTAGAAGCGGCCCCACTTCTCTCTCACATAGGTGATTTCTTATTAAAAGTAGCATGCTCTACTCCGCGCGTAAGAATCATTAAAAGCCTATTGCTTATCCTTTCCTCTACGGGTATCACTGTTTTATCATAAGAATGGATAGGAGAGAACCCCCACAGTGATCTAATTAAGTATTTATAATTAGGTTATCCCTTTGAACCTAGATCTTGGGATCTCCAGTCAACTAGGTTGGGTTTCCATTGTATTAACTTATTCTTCCAAAGGCTTAAGTCTCATTCCTTTCGACGATTTTCCAACTAACTCTCTATTCAAACCTTTAGTTAGCGGATCCGCAATATTATCCTTTGACTTCACATAGTCAATAGAGTTAACTCCAGTTGAGAGTAGTTGTCTTATGGTATTATGTCTACGACGTATGTGTCTAGATTTACCATTATACATGTTACTCTGTACCCTACCAATTGCAGATTGACTATCACAATATATGCAAATTGCTGGCACAGGCTTTGACCATCTAGGAATATCATCTAAGAAGTGACGTAACCACTCAGCCTCTTCACCACACTTGTCCAAAGCTATAAACTCAGATTCCATAGTGGATCTGACTATAACCGTCTGTTTAGAAGATTTCCATGATATAGCTGCACCTCCTAGTGTGAACACAAATCCACTTGTAGACTTTGAGTCTTTTATATCAGATATCCAATTAGTGTCACTGTATCTTTCAATAACTGCCGGATATCTAGTATAGTGCAGCCCATAATTACGAGTATATCTCAAATACCTTAGTATTCTTATTATTCCTTTCCAGTGGTCAGTTCCTGGATTATTCGTATATCTACTCAATTTGCTAACTGTGTAGGCTACGTCTGGTCTTGTACAACTCATCAAGTACATCAGACTTCTAATAATTCTAGAGTATTCTACTTGAGAGATACTCTCGCCTCTGTTCTTTGATAGATGCTGACTGGTATCTATCGGTGTTCTAGCCATGCCAAAATCATGCTTGTTAAATTTATCAAAAATTTTGTCCACATAGTGTGATTAACTTAGGACAATTTCCTCTGATGTTTCCTCTGATGTTCTTGAAATTTTAATTCCAAGTATTACATCTGCTAAGCCCATATCCTTCATGTCAAATCTTGAATTTAACATGTCTTTAGTAAATTTAATCATCTTATCATTGCTTCCAACAATAAACATGTCATCAACGTAAAGATATAAATTGACATAGCCATTTTCAGTGTCTTTGATATAAACGCATTTATCGCACTCGTTGATTTTAAATCCACATTCCATCATGAAATGATCAAACTTTTCATACCATTGTTTTGGAGCTTGTTTCAAGCCATACAATGACTTCACAAATTTATAGACTTTGTTTTCTTGCCCTAGAGCAGAAAAACCCTCATGTTGTTCCATATAGATTTCTTCATCTAAATCTGTATTTAGAAAGGCAGTTTTCACATCCATTTGATGTACTTGAGATTCAAAGCTACAATTGCAAGTATCATCCTCGATGGATGTTATTCTCGTTCTTGGAGAATATGTATCAAAGTAATCAATGCCTTCTTGTTGTCTCAGTATCTTTTTATAACATGCATTACCTTATACTTTTCGATTGTTCCATCTGCTTTTATTTTCTTCTTGAAAATTCATTTGTAGCCTAGTGTTTTGCATCCTGGAGGAATATCTACTAGCTCCCATGTATAGTTTTGCAGAATATAATATATCTCACTTTTAATTGCCTCTTTCCATTGAGGTCTTTCTGAAGAGTTTACAGCTTCTTTGAAGCTTTGAGGTTTAGTTTCTAGCATATAAGTTAGAAAATCAGGACCATAAGTGTAGTACCCCAAATTTTTATGCTAGATTATTCATTTATGATTTTTAGTTATGCTTTGAATATTAGGTACTATTAATTTTCTACGCCAATTTAGTAAATATTTTAGGTCTTGAAATTTTATATGTCAATATTAGGCTCGTTTTGAAGATCGTATTAAATTACGTGTAATTAGCTCAAGAAAAGATTTTTGATTAAGTTAGATCGTAGATATATAGTCGTCAAGTAAATTGATAAGAAAATTAATTAGGTTCATTATATATTATGATTAAATAGTTAGTGACTTTGATTTCTTTATAATTAAGAAGTTAATTATAGTTATTATATATATTATATAACGAATAAGTTAATGGTTTTGGTTTCTTTACCATTAAGGAAGTTATATATATATATATTTATTGGTAAAGATAAGTTTGGATAAACATTCATATTTTTATCCAAATTGCAATAGATAAGTTTGTTGTGGACAAGTCGGTTAGGTGAATTCCTTATCAGAAAAATTATCATTGTGATCATTATATATATTAAGGCCTTTGCCATTACAAATTTTAGTTACCGTGAAAGAAATAAAAATGAAGTGGAGATTTGGTTCGTAAAGTCTTTTCATATTTTCAAGCACGTTATTTCATATTATTAAGGTAAGACACTGTTCAATGCTCAAGTGATAGGATTTTCATGATAATATCTTACGCTTAAGTTTTGCATGCAAACCATAATATAGAAATTTGGTGGACAAGTCAATCGAGATAGATATCTATACATGCTTTTAGGACAAGTCCTAAAGGTGCAGCGAAAGCCGAATATGAAAGTATGTGTTTAATTGCTTTTTTTTCGCTTTGATATTAACATGTTAAATCCGAGCATGATGTCTTCTTGAGTAATTTTTATACTCATATTATTCATATCAACTTTTCAGGTACCTAATCGCCAGGTTGAATAGAGTTGGTCGAAGTACTCGACGTTGGATTTTGAAGTTGTAATGTTACAAAAGTTTCTCTTCATAAGCTTTTCAGAGCGAGTAGCTCACTGGGTAAATATGTGTGTTTTTAAATATATGCTAAAGTATGATAAAAATGTTATGTTTGTACTTTAAAAGTAAGTTTTATTGTATATGTTGTTTTTCTTACACACTAGGGTGATGGTTAGAATATTTTGTTAGAGACCTTATGAAATCTAGAAGTTGGACAGTTTCATGACCAGCTTCCAATTACCATCACGGACTCCACAAAAATGTGTTTGAGACTCTCAAAATATGTATACGTCTGTATCTGAGTTTTCTTTACGTAAATATAAAGACTCCATTGATTCGATGGGTGTAGCATGAGATATGAATAGTTTAGTGTCAGGGTGTTGAACAGAATTTTTGACACTGCCCAATATGGTCACCTCACGGTTTTCACTCAATCGTCCCTATAGGATGATTTTATAAATTTTCCATATTTTACTAGATAAAACTAGTTTTAAATATATTTCTAAACCCACAAATTTCACAGAAAACGGATTTGAAATGTAATTTATAAAAATCTTCAAAGTGGTTGCACCCGACAACAGTAAATGCGCTGGTCTTGTGTATTTGGGATGAAGTTTGAAGTATTTACATTCATCTTCTTGTTATGAAATCTTACATAGAGGTTATATAGGGAATTATATTTCATTAGGAACTAGATTTACTATTTTCTAATGTGTATAAAATTTTATACATATTTTCTTATCAGTGAGGCGCAAACTGAAAATGTATTGCGACAAAGCATCTTCCAAAATTTATTATAAATAGGTCATGCGCCGATAACTTTTCAAATTTGGCATATCATTAGTATATTAATCAATAGTGCTTCCTTCAAAATTTTGCAAATCGACGATATCATTTAGGTATCAAACGAAATTTCTTTTATTTAGTCAAAATCTTTGAAAATTTTAAATCATGAATTTAAGTAGCTCTTGACACCCGAAAGTCTTGACACCCGAAAGTTAAGTTTCGGGTCGTCACAATAAGATTTTTCTGTCCTTTCTCATTTGCTACATCTTGGTTCAATCTCAACTTTCTCTTCTACTTCTTGGTCCTTACTATTCTCAATCATAGTCTCATATGTCTGTTTAAAAGAGCTCGCTTCTTCTTTAGACTTGTATGAAAATACATGTTCAAAGAATGATGCATTTTTCGATTCCATTATCGTGTTTTTGTGTATATCAGAAATTTTTGAATCAAACACAAGAAATTGATAAGCACTACTGTTATGTGCATATCCAATAAATATACAATCAACAGTTTTTGGTCCTATTTTCACCTTCTTTGGTGTAGGTACTGCTACTTTGGCAAGACACCCCCACACTCGTAAGTATTTGTATGAAGGCTTTCTTCCTTTTAATAACTCGTAGGGGCTCTTATCTTATTTCTTCTGGGGCACCTTATTTAAAAGGTAATTAGCTGATAACACAGCTTCTCCCCACATGTTCTGAGGTAATCCTTAACTTAACAATATTGCATTCATCATTTCTTTCAATGTTCTATTTTTTTGTTCAGCAACACCATTTTGTTGAGGTGAATAAGGTGCTATTGTTTCATGTTTAATTCCGTGTTGTGCACAGAATTCAGCAAATGGTGATTCATATTCACCACCTCTATCACTTCTCAACACTTTGATCTTCATGTTGAGTTGACTTTCAATTTCATTCTTATAGAGAACAAATTTCTCTATAACTTCGTCTTTACTTCTAAGCAAATACACAAAACAATATTTTGTGCTATCGTCAATAAAAGTAATAAAATATTTGTTGCTTCTCCTTGTTTGTACAGATTTTAAATCACATACATCGGTGTGAATTAAATCAAGTGGTTCAATTTTTCTTTCAATAGATTGAAATGATGACCTTGTTAATTTTGCCTCAACACAAGTTTCACACTTATGTTTATTATCAATTTAATGTAGGTATGCAATTCAAGTTAATTAGTATACGCAAAATGTCGTAATTAACATGTCATAGTCTACTATGCCACAAATTGGAAGACTCAAGCAAATAAACGGAAGAGTTTTTCATTTTATTCATTTTTGGCTTAATAGCCATAACATTGAGCTTAAAGAGCCAATCATTTACATAACCCTTTCCTACAAACATTCCAGACTTAGATAAAATAACTTTGTCTGACTCAAACACCATACGAAATCCATGCTTGTTCAACAGCGAGCCGGACACCAAATTCTTGCAAATCTCTGGCACATAGAGCACGTTGTTTAGAGTCAGCTCTTTCCCAAACGTCATCTTTAGAACCACCTTTCCATGGCCCTTGATTTCAGAGGTTGCTAAATTTTCCATATACAGCTTTTCTCCATCCGTTTCTTCAAAACCACTAAACATCTCCTTGTCGGAGCAAACATGTCGGGTGGCACCGGTGTCTATCCACCATTCTCTCGGATTTGAACCCACAGATTCACTTGAAAATGACTACAATGAGAGTTCATTTCGAGCACATCATGTGTGATGTCATTAACAACATTTGCTTCTTTCTTGTTGTTCCTCTTCGGCAACCTACACTCCGACGATCTGTGACCTACTCTGTCATAGTTGTAGCATTTTCCAAGAAATTTCTTCTTGGAAACTCCTCCTTTTGGACCCATTTTCGTCTCTTTTCCAGACAGCCCAAACTTGCTCTTGTTTGTCTTAGAGCTTTGACCGTGCTCCACTACGTTTACTTTGGCCATTTGAGGATTAAACCCCTTCTTTTCAGAACTTTTGTTGTCTTCTTCAATTCGAAGTCTGACAATCAATTCTTCAATGTTCATTTCCTTTTGCTTGTGCTTCAGGTAATTCTTGAAATATTTCCAAGCTGGAGGCAGCTTTTCAATCATTGCTGCCACTTGAAAATTTTCACTTAAAATCATCCCATCGGCATTAATCTCGTGCAAGATTACTTAAAGTTCTTGTACTTGACTGATTACATTTTTTAGTCCAACATTTTATAATCTATGAAGCGGCCAACAATAAATTTCTTAGCCCCTGCATCATTGGTTTTATATTTTCGGTCTAAAGACTCCCATAATTTCTTTGCCGTTTTTATTGAACTATACACATTGTATAGTGAATCTGCCAAGCTATTCATGACATAATTCTGGCATAGGAAATTGGAATGTTTCCAAGCTTCGATAGCGTTGATAGCTTGTATGTCTCCCTCACCCTGTTTGAGTTTCGGAGCATCTTCAGTCAAGAATCTCGCAAGATTCAATGTGGTCAGATAAAATAGCATTTTCTGCTGCCACCTTTTGAAATTCAATCCATTGAACTTCTCAGGTTTTTCTCCATGATTAACTGGAACAGTTACATGACCAGTTGGAGCCACAGTTTGGGTCACAGCAAAACTTGGCACTTGTGCCACAGTCTGGTTTTCAGTAGCCACAACTTCAGTAATCGGATCAGTTGCCATTTTCTGAGACAAGAGAAAAATTTTAGTTCCACTTTTAAAATAAAGAGAATAAACTAATCTGTTTTTCAGTTTAGTTACACTTGCAATTATGAAATTATGGAAATCTAATCCCAGAAAACAAATGTTAACCCATTTCTTTTTGTCTTCTTGATTTGAATAACACGCAACTAAAATGCTTCCAGGTGAGGAGGGGGGTCACAAGTGGACCACTTAAATCCCAAGCTCTCCTTAGACAGTTTAGGTCCTTTTGACAAAGCATTCCAGTTTTGCGAATACACAAATCAAGAAAACTCTAACCAAACTAGTTTCATATATATGTAATTCACTCAGCTTTATAAATCAACTAGTTTCATACGTATGTATTTCACTGTTTTACATGTAATATAAGTTTATCAAGAATCTGTTTTAAGATTGTTACAAACTTATCAAATAAAAACGAGAAACTTCATATTACATGAACAGGAAACAAAAATTAAAGAAACTGCAGAATTAAAACTGAAGAAAGAAAGCAAATCGAGGCATGTACAAGTACAGTTTCCTTAAAACAGATTCTTCCCCTACTGTAGGTTATAAACGTCTGTTTCTCAGGATAAAACGATAGAACTGGTTGTACCAGCGAACCGACCTACTGCCCGAACAATATCACCGCGAGGAAATTCGAATGCCAAAGAGGAAAACGAATGCTTAAGAACTTAAGGAGGAAAAGTTGAATTGTTGTGTGTAGAATGAGGAAAATGGACATCCTTATATAGGCCTTAGAGTGACCTTCCAATTCCAAATCCACCATTAACAAGAGAGTTACAAAATTTACAAAATATGAAAGGTTGAAAAGATGGAAGGTCTCAAACAAATGAAGAGTTTAAAATTTTTCATTCACTTATTTTCCAACACTTCAATCATTTCTTCTCTCCCATCAAGTTTTGTATTCATTGTGCAAGTTACAAATGCTCTTTCAAGTATAGTCATAGCAACTCTGTATTGCAATGGATAGTGCTGAAAATGACTTGTTTGATTACATCTAAGTAGGCGAAATGGGTTGAACTTGTTTGTAATTAGAGGTTTTACCAATGTGAATTTCGATCCAATAGCATGCCAGATCAAAGTTTAATTGTGTATGTATCCCTACTTATCAATTTGATGGTCTATATACTGATGTCTTTTTTTAGCTTTATTATCTGAAGGATTTAGTTACATAATCTATTTCCTCTATAAGAAAGACTATTTCATGAACTTCATTATTCTATCAATCCTGGATTATATTCATTATGATTATGTTTTGTTGTATAACTCTGCATAATGAAATTACTAACAAAAATTAAAGATCACAAAAAAAATTTGAGTCTGGGACACCAAAAAAATATTATGTTGTGTGCTCGACAAGCGCAAAAAAAATGTTTTTTTTTGTCTTGTCGAGTAACACGACAAGAAAAAATATTTTATTTTATTTTATTTTATTTGGTTTTTCAATATCTTCCATAAGTTAGATTGAAAAATTGCTAGCTCAAAATTCAAAGAAAGAACTCTGGAATTCCAGTGTAAAGCGAGTTATATGTAAATTTATAGATTATTTGTAGATTATTTTACATAAATCTCTTCATTATCTGTAAGTTGTCTATAAGTTTTTATTTCTCTAGACTGTGGATTCGAGTCTAAGTTATATGTAATGTTTGACGATGATAGTTGAAACATTATTATATAAAACGAAATCTAGAATCACCTAACAAATTAAAATTTAATTATGATCAATAGTAGAACGAGTTTTGTTTTTCTTTACATCACGTCGTGTAAGTCACCATGGTTGGTCCTCGAATTAACTCGACAACATGGTTACTCGAGTATGTAGCGTACTTGACAACCAAGTGGTTGCCAAGTTACTCGACAGCCAATCTCTCTATAACACTCTTCACCCAATCTCACTCCCTATGGTTGTCAAGTAGCTCGACAACCAAGTGGTTGACGAGTTACTCGACAGCCAATCTCTCTATAACACTATTCACCCTCTCTCACTCCCTCTTCTCTCCCTCGTGATGACCACCTCGTACGCGTATTGATCCAGTCTATTTTACAAAATCCAACAATTCGCTTCGATAATCTCGGCATGATTACGCAGTTTAAACACCGCCCCAGCTTTCATCCTTTACAGAGTGTGTAAAATAAAAATTGCATTGAAATCCATAATTGGGAGGTGTTTTATGACGACGAAAAAAGCGTGGGAAGGTTTCTCCAAGGGTCTAATCGAGGAGGTGCAGAGATGGGGTTCCATGAAGCAAACTAGCATTAGCCTTCGTTACATGATGGAATTCGGGTCGAGACCCACAACCTAGAATCTCTTCGTTTCTGCCAGAGCTCCCTATTCGGATCGCTCGCCGAGCTATTGAGCTCGAGGCCCTCCCCTATGGCTTGTCTCGTAAGCCTGCGGTTGTGAAGGTACCCTTTGTGTTAAAGATTTCATCTTTTCCATGTTTTATCAGTGTCTTTTTCAATCTCAGAAATGGGTTTTTTTGTTCTTTGTATGAATCTTATCTCAAGGGGGATAGGGAAAAAATTCAGTGTAAGATTAAAAAAAAAATCAGTTTCTCTTTCTGACTAGGGCCATTTTATATATATTGAGTTAAAGTAAGTTACCAGACCACGAGAAAAATTGATTATTTAATTTTAGTGATTATTAAAATAGATTTTTATTTAATAGTTTACTCATGGCATTCTTAGGCACTGTGGATTCCCTATCCATATGGGACATAGTCTTCACGCTATTGGGGATTATTACACATTTTTGTTATTGCAACTGTGATTTTGCAGCTCGTGATTTCGGTTGCTTGGTCTCGAATTTAACTTTTGTTTATAATTTTAAGCTTACATTCGCCATAAATTGGACACTGGAGAAAGGTCAACTATAATGGACTTGATATTCTTGTTGTTTGAAGTAGTGATTGCATAACACTCATTGACGATGATTGTATTGTCAAATGTCTGTTTTTCTTATCTTTTCTTTCTAGGTAAGAGATTGGTATTTGGATTCTTTTCGTGACCTTAGATCATTTCCGGATATTAAGGATAAGAGTGACAAGTTGGAATTCACACAAATGATTAAGATGATTAAAGTCAGGCACAACAATGTGGTCCCTATGACGGCTTTGGGAGTTCTGCAGTTGAAGAAAGATTTGGATACTAAAATTGATTACAATAAGGATCTGGATGAAATTCAGCAGTTTCTTGATCGATTTTATATGTCAAGAATTTGGGATTCGCATGCTCATTGGTTAGCCGCCCTTTTTTTACCTGCTTATTTAATTGGTAGCTTATAATGGGCACATCTATTTTATTGGTGTTGAAAGAATTTATGCCAAATTCCAGCAACTTCATCTTTTGTGCAGTACATATTATAGAAGCTTATATTTTGGTAGTTTATAAGTTTAGTTTGTCCTTTATTTATTTAGATTTTTGCTTTTATGGCAGTTCTGTACAAACACACTTGCATTTGATGGTTTTCGAGCTGGTCAAAAACTCCCTTCGTGCTGTTCAAGAGAAGTTTATGGATTCAGACAAGGTTGCACCTCCTATCCGTATAATAGTTGCTGGTGGATTGGAGGATGTTACCATTAAGGCATGTTCTTTTGTCCTCTCATCTTTTCTTCTATCGAATCGATAATCTGTTGAGACCTTTATTTTTGTCTCCAATCAGAAAGTTGTACTATTGCAAGGCATAAAATCTGTTAATTTTCTTTACTTTTATTTTATTTATTCAATCAGTATGTTAACTAATATAAGGCATACAAGTTGACTATTTTGTCACCAACATGTTATCTAGGTCTCTGATGATGGTGGCGGAATACCGGTCTTCCCAAAATATTTACATATCTCTACAGTACCGCAAAGAACCCCCTAGATGAGCACTCTGACATTGACCTTGGAACTGTAACAACTATGGCTGGTTATGGTTATGTACTTCCAATAAGCCGTTTATACGCTAGGTATTTTGGTTGGGATTTGCAAATTATCTCCATGGAAGGATATGGTATGTTACTTCTCTCTATTTTGCTTGCCATACTATTAATATAATGACCCGAATATTAGCATACCCGTCATTGATCGTTAAAAGTGTCCCCATTTGGCGCACATCCGCATTTTATTCTTGGATGTTTGAATGTAATAGTGAGATGCTGGTAAGCCTATTTGGTTCTTGCAAATGCAAAAGCATGCCTATGATTTTTGGAAGGGCCCAGTTAAGAGTTTTTGATTCCTATTTGGCCCAAAGTTTACATAATACACAGTAATGAGTTGAAGTCATTCAGATCACATTTTTCAGCTTAATGCTTTGCACATCGTGCCTATATGAATACTTCTGTCTCATCTCATGGTATTCGAAAATGACTTTTGGATCTGTGCTCTGTTTGTCTTACAGGAACATATGCTTATCTTCATTTGTCTCGGTTGAGAGATTCTCAAGAACCTTTGCCTTGAACATTAATGTGGCTGGAACCATTGCAAATGCTTGAATTTGAAGAATCTTGATTGAAGTGGAACATATTTCACTTCGTGGTAGTCTAATTGTTTGTATAAATTGATTGTGCTATACAGATATACATTTTCAGGGCAAGGAAATATTTTCCAATTGTGGAACATGAATATTTTCATTGCATTGATAAGTTCATCATGTGGTGAAGAAAGAGAGGAACCCTTTTCATTATATCAATTACAATAAGAATACAAGGAATTTATAGGAGAAGAATGACCTCGATTCTAAGAGCATCTTCAATTTCATTGTGAATGGTAAATAGAAAGTTTTTTTTACTGATTTAAATTTTTTATGTAGATTAAAATGTGACACTTACATAACAATCTATATAATGCATTAGAGATTAAATTTAAACTTGAATGTCTCTTCATTATTCATTAGACATAAATGTCACATAAATTAAAAGTCTTTCAACATTTGTACCACTTAAATAATAATCCATAGAATGCATTGGAGATGTATTAAAGATGCTCTAAAGCTAGCAAGTCAATAATTCCTAAAAATTAGTCTACCAAAAATAAAGAATAATACCAAAAATTACGCTACAAATAAGGGGTTTAGAATCAGAATTCCACACGTGAGAATGCATGCACCAGCCTTTCTGTTTCCAGCCAACAATTTTTAAGTGCAACCAAGCGGTGAACTAAAGGAATGATTTTCCCTACTTTAACCAAATAAGTAGTTTGAACAAAAGAAATTTCAATATTGTTCTTCTCCATTTCGCTTGTGACCAAAATAGGCTTCAGCTGGTTGTCATAAGTTATAACTCTCTCTCTGGCATTATTTTGGTTCAAATATAATCTCATGCTAATAATTAATCTCTGGGCGTAATTATGACTTGAAGTTAAAGTCATTTACTCCAATGTTCACGACAGTGGAACTGTGGAAGGCAATCATTGAGATCTTCTGAAGCTATGTGTTATCGATGCCAATGATAGCACACATTCACTAAGCTATCAGTGCCTTCCTTTTTTTCCAGCCATTCCATGGTTTCTTCGCTTTCATGATTCTCTTCCACTTGGCCACCTGGCAGTTCACTTCTTCAATCTCTCGGACCTTACGTTTCTCGCATAAAATTGGAATATGAGAAAAAGCAAAATCATGAGCACAAGGACCGTGTTACCATGACTTCATAATTCCTCATTCATCGACCAAAACACCCAAATCCATGTTATGGCTTCATAACTTCCAAAATAGCTAATTGTCTCATCTTAGCAGGATTTACTTAAAAAGCATTATTCCAGTTTACATATCCTCATCGCTTTAGTGTAATTGAAATTAGTATATACATATTTCTACGGAATTGACAAAAATTTGGATTTCAATCTCTATGTTCAAACAAATATATATTTTTGGAAACTAAAAAATCTTGCTTACCTATACATGCACCAAGGTTGCAATCAGAAAGCAGCTTATCAGCAAGGGTTGCTTTTCTCTCCTTCTTAGTAAGTCTACCTGTATAGAATTCTCAACTCGACAAAAACTCTTTTGATTTTTTTTTTTTTTTTTGGTGCTTGTGCTTGTCGAGCTGCTCAACAAGCACAAGAAATATATATATTTTGTTGTGCATGTCGAGTAGCCTGACAAACACACAAGATTTTTTTTTTTTTTCCCTGTTTGCTTGTCGAGTTGAGGAACTTGACAAGCACAAGAATTTTTTATTTTTTTTGTTCTTGTCGAACACACAACAAAATAGTCTTTTTTTTTTTGTACTTGTCGAGAACACTTTTTTTTTTTTTTTGCTTGTTTAGCTGTTCGACGAGCAAACTATTATTATTATTTATTTATTTATTTTGGTTTTGCTGGACAAGCAAACCAATATTATTATTATTTTTTATTGGTTTGCTTGTCGAGATTCGACAAGTAAATATTTTTTTTTATTGGTTTGCTTGTCTAGCAATTGAACAAGCAAACCAATATATATATATATATAAAATTTAGATTTGTGGGTAGCCATTTCTGTTTTTTTTTTTTTTTTTTTTTTTTTTGCTTTTTTTTTTTTTTTTTTTTATATTGTGGTGCGTGGGAGCCCATTTCTTATTTTTTTTGGTAATTTTTACTTTTGGTCCTCAACCTTTTTAATTTATAACAAATCAAATCCTAACTTTTTTTTAGCATCGGCCATCCCAACTTTTGAATTTTGTTGCAAATTACATCCTTTTTGACATATTTTGACGATTTTGCCATCCTCTCTAAATAAACAAAAAAAAAAAAAAAAAAACACAACAAAAAAATAAAATAAAATTGCAAATGAAGTCTTACAACTTTTAAAAAGTACAAAATAAGTTCATATTTCTAAAATCCACCGCCCCCACCCCACTTCATTTTTCCTTTTTCATTTTCAACAAAATTACATTACTTAGATAAGTGAGAGACGGTAAAATTATTGTAGTGTGTGTCAATCACAAATTTTTTTTTCATTTAGTATTTTTCTTTATTTGTTTTTCTTTTACACCTTTTCATTCAACTTTTTACTAATATTTTTTTATTTTATCTTATAATATTACATATTACTCTAAAAAATGCTATTATTTTTTCCTTTAATTTGTTTTTCTTTTACTATTCACAGATTCGTCCATATTTTCATTCAATTTTTCACCATCATTTTTTTTTTTTTTTTTTTGATGTTATAAACAAATTGTACACAATTCTTTAATATTTGGTTTTTGGGTCATTAGTAAAAAAGTTGAAAAACTTGGAGCCAAGTTTGAAGAATGAGGGTTTGGTCCTACTTAAATTCTCGAAGTGGTACAATTGAATAAAAATATAAAAATTGTCACTTTACCAACATCTAAAGGTTGTTTACAAATCTTAGTTATTTAATTATTTTTATACGAATTATGTGTTTATTTGGTTATGCTTTTCTTAATAGAATTTCAATATTTTACTTAATTAATTGTATTAAATGGTATGTTCAAAAATATATTTTTCATATTTATTATTTACGTATTATACATTTAATATTTTTTATACTAAATTTTTTTATACATATATATTCAAGCATTGCTTACGTGCAGTTTTTAATTCTGCTTTTCTTAATAGAATTTCAACATTATTGTATTAAATGATATGTTCACAAATATGTTTTTTATATTTATTATTTACGTATTATACATTTAATATTTTTTATACTAAGATTTTTTTTATACATATATATTCAAGCAATGTCTAGTTGTAGCCTACATACAACGCACGTATCAAAAACTAGTATGTATGTATATATATATATATATATATATATATATATATATATATATATATATATATGTGACATTGTGAATTTTAATATAAATGATTTTGAAAAATTATGTGGACATGTGGAGGAAAGAGACGGCACCCGTAACTTTAAAGTATATAAAACTTATGCAATTAATTACCATATCATTAGAGACTTTTGTTAGAGAAACAAGGGACTGAAGTTGGAATTTTGGGTAAGAATGCATTGGGTCTTCATTAAGAGCTGCCTAGCCTGCCGTGTTTGGAAATGGCTTAGTTGACATTCAAATTCTTGAGTGTTCACAAAATCACTGAGGTTTTTGAATCTATCGTGTGTTAATTTTGATTCTCACTATATCATCATGCATCTGCCTTTGAATTCTTCTCCTACTTTCTTTTGCGGTGAGTCTAAATATGTTGTCCCCTCACGAGATTTTTGATACTTCACTAAAATTGGTGTTGAAAAACCCACTAAACCCACCATAATTTTTGAAATGACACATAAAATTTGTAATAATGTGTCAAAATTCTAGTTGGGACAACTAAGAGCATCTCTAATGCATTCTATGGAGCAATCTAGGTGACACAAAGAAAAACTTTTAATTTGTGTGGCATTGATGCCTAATGAATAGACAACCAAGTTCAAATTTGGTCTTAATGCATTCTACAAATTGCTATCTAAGTGTATTTTATTTTATTAATAAGAACAAAATTACATTTGAATATGCATTGAAAATTTAAATCTACATAAGAAATGTGATAAGGAGACATTCTTACGAGGACAACATTTCATAACTCCTCCTACGATATGGTATCCCCAGGACTTCAAATTCGCGAGAATCTTGTATAAAAGCCACTACCTTCAAGTTAAAACCAACATTAAATCTGAAAATTAAAGGCTAATAAAAAAATCAGTTACAATAATTATTGGGTATAATAGCAGAACGTGTATTTATTTATTTTCGTTCTATTTTTGGACAATATAATATTAAGAATACTATTTGGTTGTCATTTTCAGTTCAGTTAATAGATATGTATGCACGTAAATGAGCACAATTATAGTTTATTGCTATCAAGGCTGGATATTTATTTAATTATATTTTTTGTCACTTTATTGACGTGCACGTCCTTAAAGTCTTTGATTAAATAATATTTAGGGTAATCAACTTTTTAGTTGCACCAATGTCCTCAATCTACCATTTATTTCACTCATAACTCGAACCTTTTAAAAATAGGGCACTATGTCCTCAAGTAATGGAAAACAAATATTTGAATTTTATACGACCTCGTAACACTCACCTGATGTCGGGAATGGGCTAAAACAAGTGGATATTTATGAATATCGAGAAATTTTACCCTTTAGATTTCAAAATTAAATTTAAGTCAATATTTGAATAATTTTGGAATAAAAGAAATAATTTTGAATTATTTTACCTTTTTAGTTTGACATCACGTGAGTCTCACATGACCATTTAATGTTCAAATAAGTGTTTTTCGGTAGCTGTGGACTTGGATGGGGTGTTACAGTTTTAAAATATTGGAGACGTAAGTGCAATAATTGGTAAGTTAAAGATATATGTATCATATTTACGAAAGGTTGAGGACCCTTGGTGAAATTTACCATAATATTTAACTATTTCTAACTTCAAAGTTGGAAATAGATTGCGTTCTTGACTATAACACAAAATTATCGTCACAACTATAAAACAGCTTCTGAAATACAATATTTTGTGTCAAATCTTTTCAAAATTACGAGAAAACTCTAGGGAAACTTTAAAGAAAGTCAGGAAAAACTTTGAAATATTTATAAAACATAAATTTCAAAAGCATGTTTGGCCAGGTTTTTTTAAAATTTATTTTCAACCACATATTCATGAGATCTACAACTTTTATTAATTTTTCAACTACACATTTCACTAATTTTTTTTAAAATCACTTATAAATTTATTTTTAAACTCCACCAAACAAACACTAATTTTGATGATAAATATGATTACACTTCGGTACGTGACTGGTACTCTCCTTGGGACACCTTCCTCAAGTGTTCGCTCACCTCGTTGGTCCGCCCGCCCGCCTCGCTTGCCTCATAAGCTCGCCTCTGGCAGATAGACAACCATAACACAGATGCCATCAAGTTAACCAGAGAGGCGACTCATAGAATGACAGTTACCATCGGCCATTGGAAATATGAAACGCCAGCAGTTGGGAAGACGAAACGTCCCTCATTAATTCCTAATAATTAGGGAGATGAAGAGGCACCCACCATCAATGACTATTGAAAGCTATAACTACAGGTCATCCCTATAAATAGAGATCAACCCTCCAGGTAAAGATACAACACACATACTCAATATGGTTACTCTTTATTCTTCATTTAATCTCATACTGATTATCATGCCGGAGTGGAATTGGGAGAAAAAAGCCCCGCCACCTTTTGCAGGTCTCCACCATTGCCCTAACCGCGCTAATTGGAGAAGAAAATATTCAATCATCAATTGGCGCCATATGTGGAAAACTACACAAGAAGTCATGGCTCGAACTAGAAGAGCTCAGAATGCGACTGCTCCTCCAACCCCCGTCGAGGACGCAGATACCGAGTCTAACGCCGCCACTAATCATCCACAACAAGAGTTCGCTTCTACCGCTCAACTTACAGCACTGTTAGCTCAGGTGGCGGCCTTAACGGCTCTACTCCAGGATTGTAACACTACGGTTTCTCAACCACCACAAGGTCCTAGCCCTCCGCGGGTAGGACCTTCAGTGCTGGATATTCCACTACAGGGTCTTAACCCTCCACCTTTAAGGCCCTCACCGCTAGTGCTCCTCCCCAGGCTCATAATTTCCCAGCAATAGAAATACCGTCAGGGACTCCTCCTCAGACTCATAATTTTCCAACGATGGAAACACCACCAACGGCAATCCCACCGCTGGCTTCATCTTCCGCACCCTATTTTAATTCACTGGCATCTGGCCCAAATTCACATTGGGGGCAATCGTCATGGATACCCACGCCTACGCTGGCTGAGACACTAGTGTTAAGCCTGGAGCAGCGACTAGAGGATATGATGGGTCGTAAAATAGCTGAGGCTATGTCTAAAAAAAGTAGCATCAATCTATAGTGTTGGAAGAAGATCATTTTCCCTAGAAGCGATGGCAGTTCCCTTGCCACGAGATTTCGAACAGCCAAAGATGGAAAAGTACAACAGGTCCTCTGATCCTGTCGATCACCTTAGGGCTTTTGTCGATTTGATGAGGTTGCGAGCCACCCCCGACGCAATTATGTGCAGGGCTTTCCCACCTACACTCAGGCGTGAGGCCAGGGATTGGGTAGCTACCTTTCTTCCAAAATCAATTCGTACATTTGATAATTTTTCCAAGAGGTTTACTGCGTATTTTTCCAGTAGCAAACGTGCTAAGAAAACTGTTATAGGCCTGATGCAATTGACCCAAGACAAGGATGAATTATTAAAAGATTTCATCGTCCGGTTCAATAGAGCCACATTGGATATTGAGGATCTACAGATGTCTGTTGTAGTCACCGCTATGATGAATGGAACCTGCAGCCATCCTTTCAAAATATCACTCTCCAAAAATCCACCTGATGTGATGCATGAGTTACTAAGGAGTGGGGATAAATACGTGGATGTAGAAGAGGGCTTTTTCATTACTAAAGGTATGAAAGATCGAAAAGAACCCGATAATAATAAAAAGAACACCCGGGATGAACCAAGGCCCCGAGAAGACATAAGCAAGCAAAAAATGATCCATCCAGATCCTAATCGGCCTAGTACTGGAAAAGATGTGTATAGTACACCGCTGCACACCTCCAAAACTAACGTTTTGATGGAAATTTGAAACATGAAAGAACTTGTATGGCCCAAAAAGATATGGGCGCCACCACATATGAGAGATGAGACCAAGTATTGTAAATTCTATCGAGATCATGGCCATGATACTGAGGACTGCCAACAGCTAAAGGAGGAAATAAAAAGACTTATAAAAAGATGACACCTATCCAAATTTGTGAAAATAGATAAAGAAAATGAAAAAGAGGTTGAATATCGACAGCAACCACCTCATCACGCTGGAGTTATAAATGTCATAGTGGGTGCCATTGCCACAGGAGGTGACTCTAATTCAGCACGGAAGAATTATGCCCGGACAGTGGGTCTACTTCGGTAGATAAAAATGAAAGGTTTTGCCAGAATATCACCTTCAGTGATGAAGATTTGAAAGGTGTTACCTGTCCACATGACGATGCTCTAGTAATAGTGGCTGACGTTGCAGATTTTGATGTAAATAGCGTATTAGTGGACAATGGTAGTGCAGCTGACGTTATGTCTTGGGGAGTTTTCCTAGGATTGAAGATATCACCTAGCAAGATCAAACATGTCACCACCCCACTCCACTCTACTCCATGGATTTGGAGGAGCCACCGTTATACCAAAGGGAACAATTGAGTTATCGGTGACTTTGGGTACTTACCCAGCTAGTGTGGTGATAATGACTAGCTTCTTGTTGGTAAAAGCTCCTATGACCTATAATGCGATTTATGGTTGCCCACTTTTGAATGCGGCTAGGGCCGTGGTTTCCATGCACCACCAGGTGATGAAGTTTCCCACTAGTCGGAGAGTAGAATGTGTAAGAGGTGATTAGCAGGCATCAAGGAGGTGTTATGTAGATAGCATACTTCTCAAAAATACGGTAATGATACTTGATATTGAATAGCCTAAGGGACGAATCGAACCATTGGAACTCACTGAGGAAGTGGTGATAGGTAAAGGTCAGGTTTTGAAAATCGGATACGGGATAGATCCTGAGAAAAAACATGAACTAGTGGCATGTTTATCTGACAATATAGACATATTTGCTTGGGGACCCCATGACATCGACGAGATCAGCCCTATGATTGCTCAGCATAGACTCATGATCCTTCTAGGAATAAACCCAATCAAACAAAGGAAAAGACAATTTACTCCAGAATGACAACATGCCATTTCTACGGAGATAACAAAACTGCTGGAAGTTGGTTTTATTCGGGAAGTACACTACCCTGAATAGTTGGAAAATGTGGTATTAGTGAAGAAATCGAATGGAGAATGGCAGATGTGTATAGATTACACAGACTTGAATAAAACTTGTCCTAAGGATTCTTATCATCTTCCAAGGATAGACCATATGGTGGATACGACTTCAATTCATGAAAATGTAAGCTTCCTGGATGCTTTTTCTGGTTACCATCAGATCTCCATGGCTGAAGGTGATCAGGAGAAGACTTCTTTCATCACTGACAGCATAACTTTTTGCTACACCGCTATGCCTTTTGGGCTAAAAAACACGGGGGCTACTTATCAAAGGATGGTAAATCGGAGATTTCATGGACTCATTGGTCGTAATGTTGAAACCTATGTAGATGACATGGTGGTCAAAAGACGATTAGCGATGGATCACATAACGGATCTCAATGAGGTTTTCGATGTTGCCCGAAAGCTTAAATTGAAATTAAATCCTAAAAAATGTGTTTGGCACATATGGCGGAAAGTTCTTAGGGTCTATGATCACACACCGAGGCATTGAAGCAAATCTTGACAAAATACAAGCTATCCTAGATATCAAAAGCCCAACTACCAAGAAGGAAGTTCAACAGTTGACTGGGAAGGTGGCTGCTCTCAACCATTTCATGTCGTGGGTTGCGGATAAATGTCATCATTTCTTCAAAGTTGTAGGAGAATCCAACAATTTTGAATGCACAAAAGAATGTAAGGAGTCTTTTGAACAGTTAAAGAAATCAATGCAGCAACCGCCAGTGTTGGCTCGCCTCAACCCCGGTGATAAGCTAAGCCTCTACTTGGCAGTATCTTTTCACGCTGTTAACGCGGTACTGGTGAAAGACCTTTTGAAGGGACAAAAACCTATTTATTATGTGATTCAAGTACTGAGAGGAGTAGAAACACAATACATCATAGTTGAACAACTGGTTCTACCTTTGATAGTGGTAGCAAGAAAGTTAAGACCGTATTTCCAGGCTCATCAGATACAGGTGAGGACTGACCAACCAATTAAACAGATACTACATAGGTCGGAGACATCTGGGCGTCTTTTGAAATGGGCTATTGAACTTAGCGAGTTTGATATTGATTTCAAACCGCGGACAACCATAAAAGCATAGGCCTTAGCAGATTTCATTGCGAACTCACTCTCCCTAAAGCGCCACCCATAGGCGACAAAGCAACCTAGATAATATATGTAGATAGATCATCTAACAGTGATGGCTTAGGAGTCGGAGTCATAATTCTCTCCCCGGATGCCGAAGAACTTGAATACTCGCTTCGCTTTGAATTTCCAGCTACTAATAATGACGTGGAATATGAAGCAATCATCACGGGGCTAGGACTAGCCACACAGTTAGGAGTGAAAGTTGTGAAAATTCGCAGCGACTCGTAATCGGTCATTGGGCAAATTTTGGAAGAATATGAAGCTAAAGATGGCCGTATGGCTACTGATCTGATGAAAATAAGAGACTTGCAGCAAAAATTTAAAAAGTTCAAGATTACATAGGTCCTAAAAAGAGAACAAACGAGTTGACGCTCTCACCAAACTAGCATCAGCCAATCAGAAACATCTTCCAACCACAGCTAGTGTACAAATACTCAGTGAGCCCAGCACAGTGTCATTAATTACTGTTCTTGAATTGAATGATGAACCTTGCTGGATAAACTCAATTTTGGATTATCTCACAAAAGGTACTCTACCGACAGACCTAATTGAAGCGAAGCGGTTGAGGATACGAGCTGCTATGTATTCTGTGATCGATGGAGAATTATATCGAAGATGATTCTCTATGCCTTATCAGAAGTGTCTCTGGCCGTAGAAGCAGCTAAGGTCCTATTCGAAATACACAATAGTCTGTGTGGAAATCACTTAAGCGGAGATGCCCTTGCTTTTAAAGTTTTAAGACAAGGATACTATTGGCCAACAATGAAGCAAGAAGCTAAGCAACTGGTAATAAAATGTGATGCCTGTTAAAGGTTTGGCAACATAATTCATCAGCCAGCTGAGCCATAATCGGCAATTTACGCAGTATGTCCACTTTATCAATGGGAGATGGACATCCTGGGTCAAAGAAAATTTATGTTGGTAGCTATAGATTATTTCACAAAATGGGTTGAAGCTGAGCCATTAGCTATCATAACTACCGCTAAGATACAGAGTTTCATATGGAAATATATAATCTGCTGTTTTGGAATACCACGAGTGATAGTCACGAATAATGGAAGACAATTCGATAATCACAGCTTTAAGAATTTTTGTGACAAATATAAAATCTCACACCGACTCACCTCGATGGCACATCCACAGAGCAATGGTCAAACTGAAGTTACTAACCGTACCATACTTTGGGATTTAAAAATGAGGTTGGAAAAAGAAAAATGATCTTAGGCAGATAAACTACCAAATGTCCTTTGGGCATATCACACCACCCCTAGGGAGCCAGCGGAGAAACACTATTCAATCTATCTTTTGGAATGGAAGCAGTAATACCTGCTGAAGTTGTCAATCTAACTCTCAGAATGCAGATTGAACAGACAGATGACAATATGACGAGGGCAAAAATCGATCTATTTGAAGAAGTCAGAGAAAGAGCTGCAATCAAGACAATGGCTTACAAACGCAAGGCCGCCAAATATTTCAACCGTCGAGTCAATTCCAAGTTTCCAAATCTAATGTTAAGGAGCAGTGCAGCCGCTGGACACCCACCATCTAAAATGGAGCCTAATTGGCATGGTCATTTTGAAGTCATCAAAAAGATAGGAAAGAACACATATAGTCTGAAAGAAATGAATGGTAAACCATTGGGAAGACCATGGAATGCAGAGCACTTGAAGAAATATTATCAATAATTTATCAGTTTTCTTTTTCTTTAGAAGCAAGTATATGCAGTTGTATTAAATAAGTACTCCTACATTTGATTTTCAATTCAATAAAATGCCAAGGCATGAGGGTGCTACGGAAGGATCAGCCTAACTGGTAAGTCATGGTGCACCTATTAAACTTGACCTACGGCAACCATTTGTTACTTGATATAGCCTTTATTAAAGTTTTGTCGAGCAATACAAATATCTCACCAACCGCAACTACAATTGAGTCAAGGCGATGAGCCTATGTCTCAAAAATTAAGGCGATGAATCTTAATCAAAACATCAAGGCGATGAGCCTATGACTCCATTGAGGCCATAAGCCTATATTTAAAAATCATAGGTGATGAACCCTGGTTCAAAAAACTAGGCGACAAGCCTTCATTCAATAAAGAGCAATAAGCCTTGAACATTAAGGAAATACTCATATATATAAAACTCAGAGGCGATGAGCCCTAAACAAGCTTTGTTTTCCACACCCAATTTTTTTTTTTTTTTTTTCACTTTGCTATGTTGGTCGAGGGATATACCATCATATAAATTATATACAACAAATGCAAAAAGGTGAAATACTACCAACAATTACAAAGTGAAAAAGTGAAGAACAATTTATTTTAATTAAAATAAAGATGTATGTTTCACGCCAAACATACAAAACTGAAATTCACAGTATTCAACAATATTTGAAATGAAACAGACTGACTATCATAGTTTTTATGATTAAATGGGACAACCGTCATGAAACTAGAATAAATAAGAAAAAACAACAAAAAGTAAACAACTGTTTAATTATCAAGAGTGTCATTGGGGTGAGATCCAACTCTCCCATGGTCGGTCACTTTGGCCTTCTGAGTAGCTAAATTAGCAGCCCGGTGTTTTCTCAAATACTTATCAAATTCATTCAAGTTTATCTCTGAATGATCGTCAACCAGCCACTCCTTAGTCATTTTGATAGCAGCATTCAAGGATTCTGCACCATACATGTGCAGGCTGCTCTTATATTCGGCAGACATCTTATTTCTTGCTACAGCTTCATCATCTGCAGTCTCTAATTTTTTGTGAAGCTGGTCAACCTCCATATGAAGTTCTTTGATCTCGCTATCTTTTTTCTTGGATGCAACTATTGCCTTGTCTAATAAAGACTACACATCTGCTACGGCTTTATTCTTGTCAATGTCTCTATCAGCTGCACATTTCTCAAATTTCTCCAAATCACGTAGTACTTTCTCCTCCATGACAAACATCTGTACAACAAAAGAAGTTGAAATTAAATAGAGGATAAATATTAAATGAATAAAGTGTCATCAAAATACAACAACTTATCCTGCGGTGGTTGGTATACATAATACGTCGCATGGCAGCCGCTTCTTTACTTTTTAAATTCTCAATAAGTTTTCCATTCACGCGGCCCAACATGATCTCAACTTCAACAATCAAATCAACAGGAGAAAATCCAAACTCCTTGAAAACATGGGCATCATTACTTCTGGTAGTACGCGGCGCAGAACGAGGGACAACTGTTGTCTCGGCGAAGGTTTTCCTTTATCGACCCATCTTTTCTTTTTGTTTAACGCGATAAAGACGGGTCTTGACAGATCGATGGCGAATCCGCCACATCCATCACGCCTCAAAATCAAAATTATCCATATCTCGAAAGAGAAAAATAGAAGTTGATACAACAAATACATGCAAAATGAAAAGTCAAAAAGAGAAATAAAGACGTAAAAGTAGCCTACCCTCAGATGATCCAATGTGTACTTGCCGCAAGTTCTCATTAGATAGCACCTCGCTCATATGCAACCCTGGAGGCATCAAGCGTAAAAGCTTATCTAAACGTGCCTTCAACTCATGATCAAGATCCAGGAGCTCGTTAAAATGCTTGCAAAAAGGAGTTCTTTAACAAGTTTTAAAAGAGAACTGCCCAAACTCAGGTCGAATAAAAAAGAAACGTTTCCTCCAACCGCTATTTGAATTGGAAAAGTGGGGTAATAACAATCCTACTTTAAATTGAATATACACATAACAGTTGCTCTTGAGCACGAGAAACATATCAAACATACTTCTAAAAATTCCCAGACACGGCTCAATATCATTGGTAATGCACAAGTATAAGAAATAAGTTGATATACGCCAAGAGTTCGGAGTCAATTGACCAGGAGTAACATGAAATTTGTTGAAGAAAGAAACGAACAAGGGATGAAGAGAAAACCTTAAACCAGCTGTCATGCTGTCACGGTAAACTACCACCTCCCTAGGTTCTGATCCTAGAATTAGCTCACTAGGATGGGGAACTCGATACAAGTGACAAGGAGGTAATTCTTATTTTTTCAACATTTTCACAAAGCTTTTAGGATTGTAAACACAAGCATCCTTTGGTAGATTTAGCTCTATCAAATTACCACTTGGAAAACGTCTCGTTTGAACGTTGAATGGACAGGAGACCGTAGAAAAATTGGCATCAGAATCTACATACCCAATGGAGGCACAAAGTTCAAGTAACGGACCCAAGTCAATCAAAGATGAGCTCACATATAATGAAAAAGCTTGCCTACCTACAGCACAGGGCGAACGAGGTCACCCGTCCAAGGCAAGGGGGCTAGACTGTCCGCCCATAGTACCGCCCGCCCTACCTGTTCTCTTCTGCGACAGCTGTCCCATTTTCATCTCAAGTTGAATGATTTTTGGCAATGGATGATTCTCTTTCGTCTAATCCTATCTCAGTCTCATCAAACATTTCATTCAAAAATTGTGGTCCACCACATCTTAAAGAACTAACAAATGTACATTCTTCAACTAGAGGGGGATTATCATATCTTCCTATAGATAAGGTGCAATAAGACGGGTCTCTAAGACTGTTATCAGATTTTTTAGTTGAAGAACTACTACTAGAGGTGATTACCGTCTTATACATTTAAGAGAAGAGTAGAACACCAAAGAATTAAAAGAAAAGCAAGGGTGAAAAGATTACCTTAAATGATGAAAGAAGAGAAAACTTCTATAACTCAAACAGGAAAATGAAGATCAGTTTGAAAAGAATTCCAACAAAGCAAAGAGATATATGGGAATACTACGAATAATATCTCTCTCTATCTCTCTTATATATATAAAAAAAAAAAAAATCCCCCCTAAATGGAGCTAGGATTTAAGCCCATATCAAGTTTAAATCAAACCCAAAAAATCTATTCTATATTTGGCCGATCGCGAGGTAAATCATTACTTGACCACGTCTCACCAAGTGACACGCTGCCATGTAATTTTCGTTACAAATAAAAAAACAATAATAAAAAAATAATTATTTATTACATATGTTATTTTTTTGATTTTTTGGTCAATAATAGCTAATTGAAAGACAATATTTCTACTTTTCGTTGACAATGGTTCATAAAAAGTAGAGGTGCTTATGATGATAAATATGATTACACTTTGGTAGATGACTGCTGCTCTCCTTAAGATGCCTTTCCTCAAGTGTTCGCTTACCTCGTCAGTCCGCCCGCCTCCCTGGTCTCATAGGCTCGCCTCTGGCAGATAAACAACCATAACCCATCTGCCATCAAGTTAACCAGACAGGCGATCCATAAAATGACAGTTACCATTGGCCATTGGGATTTGGGAATATGAAACGCCAGCAGTTGGGAAGACGAAACGTTCTTCATTAATTCTTAATAATGAGGGAGATGAAGAGACACCCACAATCAATGACCATTGAATGCTATAACTGCAGGTCATCCTTATAAATAGAGATCAAGACTCCAGGTAAAGATACAACACATATACTCAATATTGTTACTCTACATTCTTGAGTTAATCACATACTGATTATCACGCTGAAGTGGAATCGGAAGAAAAAAATCCTGCCACCTTTTACAAGTCTCCACCATTGCCGCCACGTCGCTCATAGGAGAAGAAAATATTCAATCATCAAATTTCAAAGGGATACAAAGTAATAAACATAATTATTCAGTTTGATGTGAAAATAGAACGAAGTCTAAATAAGACAACTTTATTTTATTTTTTTTTTTAGATGAATATTTTTTTGTTTGGTAATGGGGAACTTTTTTTTTTCCCTAATGAGAACTATGTTAAGAATAAAAAGTACATTGGTTAAATATAAAAATATTAACCATCATATAGTTTTGATTGACATTTTAACAAAACTCCAAATTTCAATAGCTAAACTATGTTCTATTATTCAATATAACTAAATAATTTTTCCAATGTTAGATATTGAAACAATTAGATCATTAGAAATAAGAAAAAAAATTATACTTTTGTAACGTACTGCAACGTCTCATGTCATATCCGGTCGGTAGGGATAATAGCAAGCATGCATGGAAGCTGAACATCACTTGACTAGAGATATAAAATGCAAATTAACTTTTGATAACCATCTATCTAAAAACTTAATATATTCATTTAACTCTTATTTTCAACACGGATTCTCATGTGCAAACCATATTTTCTTTTCTTTGATCAAAGAACTAACACGTGTCTCATAAATAGATGACACCAAGACTTGAACCAAGTTTTTTGTTTGTTTATGTTCATACGTTCATTTGAGAGCTTTGGATAAAATCATTATCATATGTTCATTTAAGTCTTGGCTTCAACAACTTTCATTTTGACAGCAAACTTGTATGAAATGAAACGAGGGAGGCCAAAATGGTCGATCAAATATGAATTTCATTACTTTTTTTCTTTCTTTCTATACAGAATTATTTAGAGCAGAAATCCCAGAGAATCCTCACCTTCTGGGACAAAACAATGGTGAGAAAATAAATCTAATTGAGCTTCACTGTTCTATTTCATTTACAGTTGCAGCAGCTTTGTTCCCCTTATCACATTGCCAATATATAACTTGACAAATCATATATCATATCCCTACCTATAAAAATGGAAATGAAAACCTAATAACTGCATCGTGCGATACTGGAGTCACTCTCCATCCTCGGACGACCAACTGTACATTGAGGCTTACCGGCTGCAAGTGGACCATATAATTACACTTGTAACTTCAGGTGTCTTCTGTAAAAATTCTGAATATGAAACTACGGAATCGTCTAGAATACTGTCTGGGATCAACAGCAGATATTGAAGTAGGGTCGTATTGGAACGACTTGTATGCATGTTCGAGCTTTTTGCTGATATCATAATCTTGTAATATATCTATTATACCAAAGACTAGGATGACATCATAGTACACCCCTGTTGGATCCCCAACCAGCTGAGGCTCAGCATCATTTCTTCTCACTGTTAGTTCAGCAGATGCTGGCATATTGGAACCTAATCGAACAGATGCCCACCTGCCAAACTCGACTGAATTAGTAGTGATAAATACTTGATAGTTGAATTTAAAAACAATTGATGATGTTTACCAATAATGGACACTTTCGGCAATATGAAATTCAGCCTCGTCAACAGTATTATGTTAAGGATATGGTCGAGAAATTATGAAAACCGAAATAAGCCAAGCAGCAGCTAAAAACATTTTCTTGACAGAAGGGACATGTTCAAGATTGTACTTATAAGGATGTTTTACCTGGTAGGATCAAAGAGAAGATCCAAATCTGTCCTAGATAGTCTGGGAGTTGCCCCATCACTATCTTGCTCTCGGTTCGCTGCAAAAGTTTTCATTAATCTCCCCACGTACAAAAAGTTGTTTGTGAAAAGAGAAACAGAAAAAGACGAGTGATGACAGAATGGTTAGATACATTACCAACAGGAGTCGGGCATTGGAAACACTAGCCTCAGTTGATAGAGGTTCCCCTGTTGGTGATAATTCCCTGAAGTGAATACCGACCAAAAGACTATAATCCATAATTCTCTCCTGTTCAAGAAAATCACAGTCCCTGTCCACTTGCCTGCATAGTGTAAAGGTCAGCTGAGAAGGGAACCGTCTAAGGTAATGACTAAAGCTTCTTATACATGATTTGAACTTCACTTTCCAATTGTAATTGCATTCACATGCATGTAAACATTCATGTCATCTTTCAAAGAATAAGCACATGTATTGCAAGTTAAAGTTTTGCAAGAATATATTTGGTTTTCTTTGGTATCCTAGAAATTTTATTTATCAGTTAAGACACCATGATAAGGTGGAAAATTTTTCCAGCAAAAGAAAAAATGAGACTGGGAATTGATCACCTGCGGAACTCTTCGAACCAGGACTTCTGCAATCTGAAGATAAAATTCAGATCAAGGTCCTTCAGGGTAGTTGTCGAGTGAATCTCAGATTCAGTTTTCTCAGTTAAGCGGCCATGGGAAGAACCCTTCAAGTCAAAACGTCGGTGAATTGCATATTCAGTGCAGAACAAGTTTCCCATTATGACAAATCGCACCTGCTCATCAATACCACGGAAGGTTATTTAAATCATGGATTTCATGATTAACATTGAACCTGAAAAATGATAAATGGAATGATGTACTTTTTCTAACTACCTTCTTTTGTGCAGGTCCAGTCATCTTCACACAATGAAGACCAAAAAATTTGGTTACCAGAGTGTTTTCAAAGGTCCGAATATGATTATAGTAAGCTGGAAGCATTCTCTTAAGCACCTGCAGTGGTAATATCGAGTAGGATTACAGCGTCTACAGTATTACTGTGAATTTAGAACAATGAAATTACTTCTCAAAATGTCTGAACAACTCAATCAAGAGAATAGATGAAACGATGACATGAAAATCCAGAGTAAGATTGGTCATTATTTAGTAAATTATATATATTTTCAGTAATCAAGAATTTGCATCTAGCGTTGGAATGATAAGGAAAAATTTGTTGATTTACAAAATTGCCAGTTGCAGATGTTGGAAGACAGAAATTGGACTCACTTTTACTTCTGACTTCTTCATAGTTTTAATCATGTATTTGTCATCATGGGTCAAGTAAAAGAAGCTTCCGCTTTTTCCGGGGGATGACAGCTCTCGAAGGGCGTCATTTCCACATATGGATATCATGTAGTCAGCTGGATCCACCTTAAACAATTTTCTTAGAGTCCTGAAAGCATAATTTTCACATTTAATCAGCACATTGATAAAGTATTGGACAAAGCATGCTCAGAAATGATGAGTGCTCAGTACTACATTGAAAGAACATAAAAATCTCCTTAATCTCAACAACAATAATCTCAAAAAAAAAAAAAAAAAAGAAAAGAAAGAAAAGGAATCATGTAAACACAATACATAAAGCAAATGAAATGAAATAAGACACCAATAGCTGCTATATCCTTAAGGAAAAACTTCCTCATAAAAGTAGTGAGAAATTAAGCAAAAACTGCAGCAAAACTTCTGTTAATACATTGGAAAATAATCATGCAGTCATAAGTTAATTTAGATCGATATGACTTACCTGAAAACCAAAGGGCAGTAATCCTTCCATTTAAACTCGCATGATTGGTGAGGTGGAGTGTGTTTTGAGCCTTCTGGAGGAAATCGAGTCCATATTTTCTCCTTGGGATCAAATGCTGTATCTTTCAGATCAAGGGACGTAGCTGGAGCAGGTCTTCCTATAGCATGTCTAAGTAATGGTGGCAAAAAATGAGCTACAAAGAAGAAACACAAACAAAGATCTAGCACCACCATCACAAAGATTACAAGCATTCGTTTGATAAATGAATTAGGATTGGTAATTATAATTATCAACAAGTGTTCTTTTAAGAGATAAATTTATTTTTTGATGTTACAAAAGCAATTATTTATAGATCATTTTCAGAGTAACAAAACAAAGTGGAAGGGGAACTCTTTTGTAAAATGGACAGGGTGATACAAATTTTGATAGCAAGAATAAGAGGAATGATTTGAAGCTCTTAAAGCACATCATACTATTGATTCCAAATGGATATCGTCCATTATCTCTATATAACCTTATTTGCGTCATACAGATATATTGAATTGATTTATGCTTAAGATTGCAACAAGAGCCATATAAAACTCGACATAATTGTTTAATATCCTAAACAAGAATACAAAATTATAAATACAGTTCATCTACTAGACTACTACTACTCTGTTCAAATCACAGCCAACGCAATTTACACAATACTCTTTTTTTCTTCTTCCTTCCGTTTGCACCTAAATCAGGAGTAAAGGCCACATAACACATAAAAAATAACTGAGAGACAAAAATACACAACAAATCCAGAGAAAGTTGATACCTTATTCCAAGCTGCAAATTTAACATTAGTTCATAGTTCTTATGACCTTTAGATATTGTAATTCCCTGCCTTTTTGTGGGCTTTAGTATGATATGAGGTCGGGATCCTGTTGACGCATCAACTTCTTTAGCCCCTGATCCTTCATCTAATTCTCTTCCAGACCCTGAATATCCACTAACTACATCAGAACTCAAATCAGATTCTGAGCCTAAACTATAGCCACCGCCGTTGCTCAGCCTCCCATCTATAGATGCTCTCCTCGGCCTTGCATCATTTGCTTTTGGAGTTCTCCGCCCCACCTGCTTACTCAAGGACTCCCCTTCGCAAGGCCAATTAACCATTTTCTGTGAGGGAAATACCAATATCTTTTCGCCTATGCCAATTCTACAATCTCTCAAGTCCAAAAATACTTCCTCAGGATTCCAGTCAAAATTAACCATTTGTGAACTTGATGGATAATAAGTCCCACTCTGCTCATCCTTACTCCACACACCAACATAAAAACTCCCATCAGCCCATCGGAATGTCCCATTTCCTTTAGGCAATCCATCCTCCCAACTACCATCATATCGGTTACCATTAGCCCAAATCATAGTTCCATTGCCATTCATCCTCCCATGCCTCCAATGCCCAATGTATTGATTCCCATTGTTCCAAACGTACCTCCCCTGACCATCAGGCTGCCCACGACGCCACGCCCCAGCATAGTAGTCTCCATTTGCATAATTCTTTGAACCCGTACCGTGCTTCATGTTCATCACCCAAGTTCCTCTATAGGTGTCAGTTGAGGAACCTGTGTAGCTGCCCTCACCATCCATGTACCCATTCTTGAATTGGCCCTCATAAGTCGCACCCGACGGCCAACTAAACTTGCCTTTCCCCACTGCCTTGCCTTTGCACCAGTCACCAACATACATACAACCATCAACCCACAGGTACTTGCCATGACCATTAGGGCAGTTGTCTGCCCACTGCCCTGTATACACATTCCCATTTGAGAATACCTTCTCAACATGATAAATCTCTCCAGGGTTATGAATTTCATCATCATCCACATGGGCCACTGACATTGTAGTAAATATGCTGTTTGCCCTGTTCTTCGCAGCTGCTTGTGATTTCTTCACCTTTGCTTCCCAAGCCTTCACAATGCCACGCAATTCTTTGCTCATTCTCTTCTCAAGATCCACCTTTCCCTTTGCTTCTCCCGCCCCTAACCTCAGGCACTCTCTATTTCACTATTTTTCCCTAACCCAAATCAATTTTCTTCGTATCAAAAGTGTCAGCTTGAAACGCACACCAATAACCATATTTCCAAAAATGAAAACACCCCAACAATGTATAGACAACCAAAAGTACTCAAAAATCACAACAACAGTTTTGCTTCTATTTACTATGTTGTCTGGCTCATTCCTTATGTTGGGCCTCTTTTCTATGATTTTTGCAATGGGTGTTTGATATTTTTTATATAACAGACGATGTTAGATTGTCAGAAAGGAAGAAAATGGGGTGGAATACATTAACAAAAGAGAACCCAAAATCAAGAACAACAATATAGACCTCTTTTCTTTTGAATTGATGAAATGTTGGCCTATTTTTTCTGTTTCCCTGAAAATTTAGTTTTAAAAATTTTTGAAAAAGAAGGAGCTGTTAGATTGACAGGAAAAGCAAAGAGAGAAATAAAAAAAAAAAAAATTCAAAAAATTGCTGTCAATGACAGCCCTTTTCTTTGTTAGATAATATTTTTAATTTATTACTCTTCTTTATTTTCTTCTTCAAACTTTTTTATTTTTTAGTTTTGATTAATTGATTGGCCCAGAGCCAAAGATTCAACAAGCAAAATTATTTCTTGGTGCCCGGATTTGGCTCCTAAATATGCTGAGGCACCAAACAAATGGAAGGATGGGAAGACACGTTGGGTGCAATGTGTTTGAAATTTTCACTTTTTCAACGTGCCATGTAATATTAATATTAGATAAGATTTTAATTTTTTTTGTTTAAACACGTAAGAGTTTAATTTTTTTTGTAAATATGATTTATTGCAATCTAGTGTATATTTGTTAAAGATTTTTGGAGAATCTAAGCAATAAGTCATACAGAATGTATGAATAGAAAATGGATAAAAATTGTGACTATTATAAAATATACAGATCAAAGTAATATTTAACTACTTATAAACACTAACAAACATATCATTATAAACATGTTATTAAAAGTATAGTCAATAAAAATTAAATTTAATAAATAAGTTTCAACTTTTTTCATTCTTTACCATGCTATAGTCGTGTCTTATCATGTCCAATACACATGTCATTTGTGTTACACTTGCATATATATACTTTGATAGCATGCTTAATAAGGACGATGACATAGCAGTGAACAATATTTATGAAAAAATAAAAATAATTTTTTATTAATTATAAAGTAATTGCAAATTTAGTCACAACTTAAATCGAAAGTAACCATGATATCTCAAACCTCTGAAAAATTAACAAATTCAATACACAATGGCGGTTTTCATCCAAATCAATTGTTAATTTCGGTCAAATTAAGTCAAATATAGCCAGATAACCACGTATGTCTTTCAGTGAAAGATAAAATCACTTAAATTCTTTTAAATAAATAATAAACACATAAAAAATGAAAAAAAAAAAAAAAAAAATTATTTTCTCAATTCCATCCCACCCACCTCCCTCCTCACCCACTTACTTCCACCACCATCACCACCACATTTCCCCTTTCTTGTTGATAATCGAGAAACCAAGGTGAGAAATCTCCCTATCTATTGCCATGCTATAAATAAGTACGCTTTCTGTATAGTTTTGTTGAAACTATATTTTTATCAAATTATGACAATGTAAAAAAATAAAAAGTTGCAAATAATTGTGTTGTCTTGTCTGAAATTCTTACTAGCTCATATTCCATTACATAAGAGCATCTCCAATACAAACCATGGATTAGGAAAAAACACATGCCACATCATCAAATAGATAATGTGTATTAAATTTACATCTCCAATGCACTATGTGGAAGACTATATATTAAAATGACGCAAGACAAAAATAAAATAGAAGATGTAATGTAGTATTTTTACATGTAGAAGTTCTGTGAGAATGATGAGTCCGCCATTATTTTAATTTTGTACTTAATTTAATTCACAAATAAATAATTTTAGACTTAAAATAAATGCCACATAATCACCATTATTGAATTGTAGAAAGAACCAATGGAGAAAACTTTTGACCTTCGCCGTTTATTCATTCTACATTCATGTAGAAGTCCTTCTATATAATTGTCACGTCAGCTACAATCCATGGCTTGTATTGGAGATGCTCTAATGGCTTTACTCCTACTTTCTACTTTAGTGTGATGTAAAATTTTCTGACTCTTTTTTTTTTTTTTTTCTTGTGCTATATGTTGCGAGTGAAAAGCCTATTTTGCCTAAATGTTTAAATAATTTTCAAGCAATATTTTGAATTCATCGCCATAGAGCTCATCAAAGTTTTAGTCCACTTATTTTATTAATTTAAATGTGATAAAATTTGTAATATATATATATAGCATATTTATAATTTTAAGTTGAACAATTTCGATTCAAATTTGTCGCAATTTTAATTCGTCTTTGATGACAAAATTTTGATAAACATTTTACTTTACCACTATATTTGGCTCAGTTAAAGCACTAACCATTATGTAACTTTCTAAAAATAAAAGGTTTTCGTGTTTTTTTTAAAGTTCATAACGAATAGTTGTAAAATGGAAGTAGAAAGGAAGAAAACGAGAAGGTTTGAAAAAAGTTTGAGTGTGTCGAGTTGATGACTAAACATGAGAAACAAAATATTTGAAGTGTTTTCAATAAAAAAAATAAAATATATTTTTAAGTTACATGGTTGCGGACACGGTTTTAGTTGATTTGATCGTGCCTGCCTTGTCTATTGTAAGTATGTATTTTATTGGTTGAAATGAAAAGGTTACCATTGTCTTTTAGGACACATTCGTCAATGAGTGCATAATGATTATTGATAGGGTGTTACATGTTTTGATTTTATATTTAGTTAAATGTTTTGTGTTTTTCCAAAATATTGTTTTTAGGGTTAATTTCACCGACGATCACTGAAGTTATCTTAAAATTACAAAATGGTCACTAAAGTTCAAAAGTTTCAGTGATAGTCTCTGAAGTTAGAAATTTTTTCACTAATAATCACTACATTAAATTTCTAATTTAAAATGGTGACGTGGTAAAATGATGTGGTATTTATTTATTGCATGGTAGTCCATATACTTTATATAATATTCACTTTAGTCTCTATATTTCAATTAAGTTCTTCAAAAATTGCATCTTAGATCCTTAAATTTTTACATCTTTATACTTTGGTCCCCAAAAATTTAATTATCTTTCACTTAAGTCCTCCAAAATTGTATCTTAGGTCCTTCAACTTTTTACATATTTACACTTTGGTCCACAAATTTTCAATTATCTTTCAGTTTAGTCCTCTAAAATTATATCTTAGGTCCTTCAACTTTATACATCTTCAAACTTTGGTCCTCCAAATCTTTGATTTTAGTGGTCAAAATAAGTACAATTTTAGTGGTCAAAATAAGTGTACTTTTAATTAAATCCTTGACTTTACACTCGGATCTTCACCTAAATGAATAAAATAATATAATTAAATAATAAACTATTTAGTTGTCAAAATAAGTATAAAATTCGTACTTATCACTTAAAGTTGACCACTAAAAGTAGACATTTTAGTAGTGAGACGTCAAGGATTTAATTGAAAGTACACTTATTTTACCACTAAAATTATACTTATTTTGGCCACTAAAATCAAGAATTTGGAGGACCAAAGTTTAAAGATGTATAAAGTTGAAGGACCTAAGATGCAATTTTTAGAGGACTTAATTGAAAGATAATTAAAAAATTTGGGACCAAAGTGTAAATATATAAAAAGTTGAAGGACCTAATATATAATTTTTGGATGACTTAACTGAAAGATAATTGAATTTTTGTGGACCAAAGTGTAAAGATGTAAAAGACTAAGGACCTAAGATACAATTTTTGAATGACTTAACTAAAAGATAATTGAAAATTTGAGAACCAAAGTGTAAAGATATAAAAGATTAAGGACCTAAGATACAATTTTTGAATGAATTAATTAAAATATAGAGACTAAAGTGAATATTATATAAAGTACATGAACTACTATGCAATAAATAAATACCATATCATACCACATCACCTTTTTAAATTAAAAATTTAATAGAGTGACAATTAGTGAAATGATTTCTAACTTCAGTTACCACCGTTAAAATTTTTATACTTTAGTGACCATTTGTAATTTGAAGGTAACTTTAGTGACCATTGGTGAAATTAACCCATAAGATATATATTGGATAGTCCTCTTCTTTCCGTGCTTAGTGCTTGTTTGATTTAGTTTAAAAATTAGTTTTTCAATCCAAAATATTTTATTCAATCAGAATTTTGCCTTCATAACATGACATATTTAACTATTTTGTGTTTGAAAACTAGACCAAACAAGAATTTATATTGATTTTGTTGTGAAATAATGGCAAATCTCATTTATTAATTAGATTTGTTGGTAATTAATATGCTATGTCACTTATATTTAGTTTCATGCTTAAGAGAATATATTAATTAATTAAAAACATTTTGTTTATCAATAAGATAAAAAAAAGTATGAAAAATTATCGTTAGGTCCCTAACACATGTAAAATATAGCAAATATGTCCTCGACATTCTTTCTATCTCATCTAAGTCCTCAATATTTCAAATTTTTAGATCTTAAATATCGAATTAACTATTTCGTCTGATTGATAGTTAAAAGGTTATATATTATATATGTTAGACGACAACTTACCCTTGCCTTTAATGAAATAAGAAATAATAAATAGAAAAAGAAATAAAACAAAATTTTAGAAAATAATCCCCCCATTTCTTATCGCCCACGAGTAGAGGGCTAGAGAGGTGAGAAAGAAAATTGGGGGAAGGTGGATCATAAGGGGCGGGCAAGGGGCGGGCAAGGGGTGGTCAGAGGTTGCAAGGGGCACTACGAGGGCAGCTGATTGAGGTGAGGTAAAGTAGTTGGGGTGGAATTTTTCATTTTTTCTTTGTACTTTTTGGATATTTTTCATTTAAATTAAGTGAGTCATGAGACTATTAAAGGTCTAAATGTATAGATATGTCTACTCGGATCCATTTTTTCCGAGTGTATATCGATTTCTTAATGTTCACAACGATCACCTTTTTCCTCGCCACTACCTAATATTCATTTAATCATTTGAACACAACATTTAATACACAAAGTATCATTTTACATAAATTAATATTCATAAAATAATTTTTATTTATTTCAAAACCTTCGAGATATCCATCCCCATCGCCCCACCCAGCACATACCCTTGCAACGAAAGAGTCGTCCCTGTTATAGGAATTTTACCTCAAAATTTAACGCAAAAAGGTTACGACATGTTCAAATCAAAAAATATTTCCAAAAATTGAAATTCAAAAAAAAAAAAATTCCTACTAAAGTTACAGTTTGTGGTTGCCGATATCAAATCAATGCTAAGTAGATTTCAGTCAATTCTGAGGTTCATTTCAACGCACCAATGAAGGAGGTCAGCAGTGGGGGAAAAAAATCATTTGAAGGTCATCCAATATAATCAAACAAGTATTATGGTATTGAGTTTGATGGATTTCATTTGTGTTGATTTGGAATGTTTGGAATTAATGAAAATTTACAATTTCAATCATGAGTTTTGTACTACCTGATCTTCAGACGTTCAGATGTTGTTGTTAATCATTAAGTTAAAGAGTGAATAATTAATTGACATTAGTAGTTTCAGAAAATGTAGGATTGATTTAAATATTTTGTTCAACGATGTGTCACATATACAACGTGGAGGTGCTAGACACTGATAGATGAATTAGAAATATAGTCAAGTGTACCTTGTAGACATGGATTGTATTATTGCCTTAGTGTATTGTTGGCAGTTATTATTTTACAAGTGTACGGATCGTACAAGTAATATAGTGAATTTTAGAGTTCAAATATTGTACCTACAGAGATTGTTTTAGTCTAATTTTAAATTAACTTAGCCTTAACCGAAACTATAGAACTTAATGAATTTTTGTTAATGATGCAATTATCAAATTAGTTACTAGATAATCAATGCAAGACCTAAGTTAACTAAAATTTTTGCAAAGTTGAAATAGATGCGAATGTGATATAAATTTAATAAATAAAAACGTACTATGATCTCGAATCCATTTATACCAATCCCCTCTAACCCGAATTGTTGAATTTGATAATACGATTTAATTATGAAGATCAATATTTCTAATTGTTTAACAATCTTTCTTGAGCATAATTAAACATATCCCTTTTATATGACCTGACTATATCTCTATGATGGATGCTAACATATAAGAATGCATTAGAATTTATGAATACTTAAAGATCATGTAAAGCATAACATTATATATCTATCATCTATCAGACTCTGCGACAATTGATACTATGTTTAACTTATTTTCAGTCTCTCAATGGTCAAGCCATTAAAATCATGCAATCATTGTGCATATAATTGTAAATGAAAAGAAAATCAATATCAATTGTTCAAAATTAAAAATATGCTTGAATATCACTAGGTTAAAAGAATTAAAAGTTCATAATACAAGTTTTTATCGCAATCCTAGCACAAAATAATTTATCCTAGCATACTAAGAGGAAGAAAACAAAAAGAAAAGATAAAATCCATCACCCAGATAAGAAGAATTATGTAATCCTTGTTCTTCGTTCAATCTTTCTCGTAAACTACTTCAATCTTCGTTTCTTGTTTCTCCTATTGAAATCTCCAAAACATTGACTACTTTATTTAGAGTTAATCGTTCCAATTTATAGCCCTCTCTAAGTGTCCCAAAAGATCCTAAAATGTTGTAAAAATCATAGCCTAAAAAGTTTTCTAGTTGGAGTAAAACTCAAAAAGGTCAAAAATCCCGCTGGTGGAAAATTGTACTGGGTGATCGCCTAGTACAAACCCAAGAGATCGCCCAGGAAAAATATTTAGGTTCTGCTTTTAGATTTCATGGTCGGGTCACGGGTGATCGCCCAGTACAGATACGGGCTATTACCTAGGCAAAATTTTTTATTCTGCGTCTTTTAATCCTTCAACTTTGAATTTTGGTTATTTTAGTCCTCAAATCTTCCAATAGCCTCCAAAATGGTCCTTCAAGTTCTAATTGAGTACAACTGAGTTCTCATACTTTCTAGACATTAATCAAATCGTTGATCTTTTCGTCATTTTTTCTACAATTGATTATAAACGGGTCCAAAACTGAAAACAAAAGAAAGTAGACTAAATTAAGTACAAAATCAGCAAACCAACGGAACAAAAGCTTAGTTTTAAGGCCTAAATAAGTGCATAAAATGCACTTATCATGTGTTACAGTGGATAGTGGGATAAGTTTAGGAACTACAATGGTTATTCGGTCTTTGGAATAATGGTACAATTAGATAGTATATGTTTAACATATTAGTTGAGATAATTATGAGGTAATTAGAGCTTGATACATAAAAGTTTGTGGTTACAATGCACTATTAAGTTATAGTAAAATGACCACTCATAAAGATTACATGTGACTTTTCTACATACATAATATGAAACAGATACTCCACATATGAAACAGATAGGGTTGGAAGCCATCGATGGTCCAAGGCATACTTGATATGAAACAGATACTCCACATTGACATAGTGGAATATGTGAATTCAGTAATTAAATGAGCAAAAAAAAAAAATCAATAGAGGTTTTGTTTGAGAGCTTGCACTGCATAGTTCATAAATAGTTTTTCAAAAATTAAAACAATGCAAAATCAACTTTAACAAAGCATGGAACTATAATCGAGAACATGTTGGGTGAAAAGGTCAATGGAATCGATAAGATTGCAAGTAAGGACAAGTTGTTGATTGGTGATAAATAAAAAAAGAACACTCATTCTAAAATGTTTCACTTGTTAGTTTGATATTGTGACTAGGGTGGGCAAAACTCGACCTAAACCGGTCGGACCGACCGACCGACCAGACCCGACCCAACCCGTTTGGGTTGATTTTTTAGATTTTGTGGGTTGGGTTCGGTTTAAAATTTTCACAGTTTAATGGGGTTGGGTCGGGTTTCGGGTTGGGTCTTGGAACCCGACCCAACCCGACCCATTTACTATTAAAAAAAACCAATATATGATATAACAACTAAAAGTGAAATGAAACCCCTAACTCACACTTCTCACTCTCTCACGCCTCTCACTCTCTGCCTCTCACACCTCTCACTCTCTCAAACCTTAGTCGCGCGCACACATATGTCACCGATAAAGACACGCCTCTCAGTCACTGATGAAGACACGCCTCTCAGTCGTGCACACACCCCTTACTCATGCCTCTCAGTCGCGCGCGCACACATAAGTCACGCCTCTCAATCGCTGCCACCTCTCTACCGCTGGTTAAAAGCTGATTTTTTCACGCCTCTCAGTCGTTGTCGTCTCTCTACCACCGGTTAAGAGCTAATTTTTTACTGGCTTCAACTTTCAAAGGTTTCTACTTTTTCAACCCTTTAACATAGCCGGTTTTATATACCGAATCTTGTTGGTTCCATTTGCTGGTTTAGTTGTTAGTTTAGTTGCTGGTCTTATATGCCGAATTATTTTCTTGTTTGTTGAATTTCTTGATCTGAATTTTTGTGTGCTGAATTTTTTGCAAAAAAATAAAAATTGAATTGGGCAAATCGGCAACCCGACCCAACCCGTCCGACGATTGTGTGGGTCAGTTTAGGTCGGGTTCAAAGCACTGTGTGGGTTGGGTTGGGTTGAAATTTCTCTAAACCGATTCTTTTAGGTTGGGTTTGGGTTGGGCCCAAAACCGACTCGACCCAACCCACACCCAGTCCTAATTGTGACATTAACTAATTATTAATTTTTATTGCGATACCTTTGATCAGGTGTTTCTTTCAAGCAGTGCAATGGTGCCGAACTTGGCTCAGGCTGTGGCTATACCAAGTTCTGATGTGGCTTTAGTAGTGGCTCCAGTAACACAGATTGTGGTCCATATACCAAGTCTAGCTGCTGGCCCAAGTGGAACTAAGACTGTGGCTTCCATGCCAAGTCTGGCTACTGGTCCAACTGTGACAGTCCCGGTTAATCACGAGAAAAAGTCGGAGAAGTTCAATGGTTCGAATTTCAAGAGGTGGCAACAAAAAATGTTGTTTTACCTCACGACCTTGAATCTTGCGAGATTCTTGAGTGAGAATGCTCCAGTGCTCCAAGAGGGTCAAGGAGACATTCAAGCAATTAGTGCAGTGGATGCCTAGAAGCATTCTGATTTCTTGTGCCGAAATTATGTTATGAACGGTTTGGCTGATTCATTATATAATGTGTACTGCACAATAAAAACGGCTAAGGAATTATGGGAGTCTTTGGATAAAAAGTACAAAATCGAAGATGCCGGGGCCAAGAAGTTTCTTGTTGGCCATTTTTAGAATACAAAATAGTGGACTCCAAATCTGTAATCAGTCAAGTACAAGAACTACAAGTGATCTTGCATGAAATTCATTCCGAGTGAATGGTTGTGAGTGAATCCTTCCAAGTGGCATGTATAATTGAGAAGCTACCTTCTGCATGGAAGGATTTCAAAAACTACCTAAAGTACAAGCGAAAGGAAATGAACGTTGAGGAACTAATTGTTAGACTTCGAATTGAAGAAGACAACAAAAGTTCTGAAAGAGGATTCAATCCGGTTGTGGCCAAAGCCAATGTTGTGGAGCATGGCCAAAGCTCCAAGACCAACAAGAACATGTCTGGGCCATCTGGTGGAAAAGGGCCCAAGTTGGGACCCAAAGGTGGCATTTCTAAAAAGAAGTTTCAAGGAAAATGTTTCAATTGTGACAAGATTGGTCACAAGTCTACGAAATGCCGTTTGCCGAAGAAGAAAAAAAAAGCAAACATGGTTGAAGATACATCCGACACGAACCTTGCAAATTGTATTTCAAGTGAACTCGGTGGATTCAAATCTGGGAGAATGGTGGATAGACACCGGTGCCACCCGACATGTTTGCTCCGATAAGGAGATGTTTAGTGGTTTTGAAGAAGCGTATGGAGAAAAGTCAGATATGGGAAATTCAAAGAACCTCTGAAATCAAGGGCCATGGAAAGGTGGTTCTAAAGATGACGTCTGGGAAAGAACTGACTCTAAACAACGTGCTCTATGTGCCAGAGATTCGTAAGAATTTGGTGTTCGGCTCGCTGTTGAACAAGCATGGATTTCGTATGGTGTTTGAGTCAAACAAAGTTATTTTGTCTAAGTTTGGAATGTTTGTAGGAAAGGGTTATGTAAGTGATGGGCTCTTTAAGCTCAATGTTATGGTTATTAAGCCAAAAATGAATCAAATGAAAAATTCTTTCGTTTACTTGCTTGAGTCTTCCAATTTGTGGCATGGTAGACTAGGACATGTTAATTACGACACTTTGCGTAGACTAATTAACTTGAATTGCATACATACATTTCGAATTGATAATAAACATAAGTGTGAAACTTGTGTTGAGGCAAAATTGACAAGGTCATCATTTCAATCTGTTGAAAGAAAAACTGAACCACTTGATTTAATTCACACCGATGTATGTGATTTAAAATCTTTACAAGCAAGGGGAGGCAACAAATATTTTATTACTTTTATTGACGATAACATAAAATATTATTTTGTGTATTTGTTTAGAAGTAAAGACGAAGCTATAGAGAAATTTGTTCTCTATAAGAATGAAATTGAAATCAACTCAACAAAAAGATCAAAGTGTTAAGAAGTGATAGATGTAGTGAATATGAATCACCATTTGCTTGAATTACATGCACAACACGGAATTAAACATGAAACAAAGAAGACTTTATTCACCTCAACAAAATGGTGTTGCTGAACGAAAAAATAGAACATTGAAAGAAATGATGAATGCAATGTTAAGTTCTGGATGACCTCAGAACATGTAGGGAGAAGCTGTGTTATCGCCTAATTAATTACCTTTTAAATAAAGTGCCCCGGAAGAAAGAAGATAAGAGCCCCTACGAATTATTGAAATAAAGAAAGCCTTCCTACAAATACTTACGAGTGTGGAGGTGTCTTGCCAAAATGGCGGTACCTACACCAAAAAAGGTGAAAATATGACCAAAAAATGTTGATTACATATTTATCGGATATGCACATAACAATAGTGTTTATCGATTTCTTGTGTTTGATTCAAAAATTTTTGATATACACAAAAACACGATAATGGAATCAAGAAATGCATCATTCTTTGAACATGTATTTTCATACAAGTCCAAAGAAGAAGCGAGCTTTTCTAAGCAAACATATGAGACTATGATTGAGAATAGTCAAGACCAAGAAGTAGAAGAAGAAGTTGAGATTGAACCAAGACGTAGCAAACGAGAAATGACAGAAAAATCTTATGGTCCTGATTTTCTGACTTATATGCTAGAAATTGAACCTCAAAACTTCAAAGAAGCTGTAAACTCTTCAGAAGGACCTCAATGGAAATAGGCAATTAAAAGTGAAATAAATTCTATTTTGCAAAACCATACATGGGAGCTGATGGATCTTCCCCCGGGAAGCAAACCACTAGGCTACAAATAGATTTTCAAAAGGAAAATGAAAGCAGATGGAACTATTGATAAGTACAAGACCAGAATTGGAATTAAAGGTTACAAGCAACGAGAAGGCCTTGACTACTTTGACACTTATTCTCCGATAACGAGAATAACTTCCATTCGAATAATATTAGCGATTGCAGCTTTGTACAATCTCGAAGTACATCAAATGGATGTCAAAACTGCTTTTCTAAATAGAGATTTAGAAGAAGAAATTTACATAGAACAACCTGAAGAGTTGTCTGCACCAGGACAAGAAAACAAGGTGTGTAAATTGGTGAAGTCATTATATGGCTTAAAGCAAGCACCAAAACAGTGGCATGAAAAATTTGACAATGCCATTATGGAAAGTGGATTTAAAATCAATGAATGTGACAAATACGTTTACATCAAAGACACAGAAAATGGTTATGTCATTTTATGTCTTTATGTTGAAGAAATGCTCATCATTGGTAGCAACGATAAGATGATTAAATCTACTAAAAATATGTTGAATTCAAGATTCGACATGAAGGATATGGGTTTAGCTGATGTGATTCTTGGAGTTAAAATTTCAAGAATATCAGATGGACTCGTTCTAAGTCAGTCACATTATGTGGACAAAATTTTGGAAAAATTTAATAATGATGATACTAGCGTGGCTAGAACACTGATAGATACAAGTCAACATCTATCGAAAAATAGAGGCAATAGTATTTCTCAAGTTGAGTACTCTAGAATAATCGGAAGTCTTATGTACTTAATGAGTTGTACAAGACTAGATATAGCTTACGTAGTTAGCAAACTGAGTAGATATACCAAAGAATCCGTGGTCCGCCACCGGAAAGAAATAGTAAAATCTACTTGTTATACTTGAGATATACTCGTGATTATAGACTGCACTATACCAGATATCCCGCAGTTATTAAAGGATATACCGACGCCAATTGGATATCTGATATTAAGGACTCAAAGTCTACCAGTGGATTTGTATTCACTTTGGGAGGTGCATCGATATCGTGGAAATCCTCTAAACAAACAGTTATTGTGAGATCTACCATGGAATCCTAGTTTATAGCTCTGGATAAATGTGGTGAAGAGGCTGAATGGCTACACAATTTCTTAGAGGATATTCCAAGATGGTCAAAACATGTGCCAGCAATCTGCATACATTGTGATAGTTAATCTGCGATTAGAAGGGCACAAAGCAACATGTACAATGGTAAATCTAGACATATACGTCGTAGACATAATCCCATAAGACAGTTACTCTCAACTGGAGTTATCTCTATTGACTATGTAAAGTCTAAAGATAACAATGCAGATCCACTAACCAAAGGGTTAAATAGAGAGTTAGTTGCAAAGTCATCTAGAAGAATGGGACTTGACCTTTGAAAGAATAAGTTATTGTAATGGAAACTCAACTTAGTTGACTAGAGATCCCAAGACCTAGGTTCAATAAGAAAACCTAAATACAAATACTTAATAGGATCACTGTGGGTGGTTATCTCCTGTCCATTCCTGTAATAACAGTGATGCCTGTGGAAAGAGGATAAGCAATAGGCTTTTAATGATTCTCATGCGTTGGAAATCCGAGCGGAGTAATGCAGGTTACTCTTGATTAAAAAATTACCTATGTGATAGAGAAGTGGGGCCGCTTCGAAGGGAATTGTAAGGCTTAATTCTTAATAACTCTCACTAAACCAGGCATATGTTCATGGACACAAACGAACATACCAATGAGAACTGAAATGTGTTAGGAAGAATCTCATGAGGTACATCATCGTTTACACAAAAGGCGCAAAGATAGTTCAAAGACATCGTGTCTACTAATCGCCTAGTAAAGTAAATGTACTTTAACAAGGGAAGGTTCAAAGGTAACTCCTACCTATCCTATGCAGGTTTCAATTGTGGAACTTTATCACCAAATATTCCGTGTCTCTGTCAATTTCTATTCAAGTGGAGGATTGTTGGAAAATATATTGGTGGCAAATAGAATTTTCACTAATGAATGTGAAATTGAATCCCACATTAGTTGAGAATTGGGATTGGGAGAGGAGCCTTAAAAGGGATTGCAATCCCACATTGGTTAGAAATGAAAAAGTGAGAATTTATGGGGACTATAAATACTAGTTCCATCCCACATTGGAAAATAAATAAAATATGGAAATGTGTGAAAAACTTAAATAGTTGTCCCACATAGGATAAAAATGAGTTTGTTGACCAATTTATATATGGTTAACAATTTGTAAGGTGTAACCATTTGTTGCATAGAGACTTCTCCATGGCCTACGCGCCCACAGGAAGGGAGGTGCAAATCTTGGACCGACTTGGCCTTCGAGCCTTGAACTTGTGTGCGGGCGCGACCTGCGCACACGAATGTCGGACCGAATGAACCAAAAATTGGCCACAAAGTGCAAGCCACGTTTTGGAATTTTGTTTTACGTTTTTCATTTAATACATAACTCCAAAACTGATTTCTATTTAATTTGTAACTCCAAAACGTCTAGAGTAAAGACAGTGAATCCAAATACTGCACTAAATGCAAAAGGCTCCTCCTTGCCTATATATACAGCAACAATTCTTCATTCCAAAAACAACAAAAAAGCTATTACGAAATCTCTCTACATTCGCATTCCTGTCTTCTTCCAGTCGCTTGGTGATCCCGCTCCGGTACATTTTCAGTTCGACTGCATAGTTGTAGTTCACGCCGCTGTATCCTGGAAATCAAGCGCTCGTGTTACTTTGGTGAGGGGACGAATATTACTTTAAGGACACTGTGTTGAACACAGGCCCCAGCTTCAAGACGTTGATTTCTTTTTCTGTCCAGCACTGTTTAATTTACTGCTTAAGCTTCCTATAAATTATTTACTGCAATTTGTTTCGTTAACTGTTTAACAAGTTTTCTTACGAATAAATGCACAACGTCCTTTCATGCCAGATGGGTAGGGAGTGGTGTGATGAAGTAATTTTCTTTCGTGTATTTTATTTAAGGAGATAGGTTATATCATTGGATATATTTCATTGAACAAATAAGATGTGAGCATTGGAAAAGTAAATAATGAGGTTGGTTTTCATTCTTTACTTTTCCAATGCTCACATCTTATTAACAATACTCCATAACTTATTATTTAATATAATACATGAAAAGATGATTAATAATACTCCATAAGGTCGCTGATTTGATTGAATAGAAGATTTCGTTATCAAGTATCCGTTGATTGAGCGTATTAGCGTATGACCAAATAATTTGAAGAATATAGAAATATCAAATTCTATTCAATAAACAATAAAATAATAATAAATTTATTATAAACTAGAGAGAATAATAGAAGAGAATAGAAAGAATTATATATTTCATTATAATGATGGACATATATATATATATATATAGATTTCAAAGGCTTATAAGTAAGACATAGCTAAATATAATTATCAACAATTTTCCACTCCTTTTTTGATAACTATTTAATACAATAATTGTCTCATTAAAAAAATTTTTTGACAAAAATTTAGTGGGACAGAGTACAATTATTCCCCTGATTTAAATAAATGAATATCCTTGTATCGAGCTATCCATATCTTGTGCATCAATATTTTCATTGCCACTATCTTTTTAAAACTTGTATAAAACAATTCTGGTCCAATGTGCTCCATATTATAACCTCCAAGCAATATCATTTTTGTACACTATCGCTAGCTGACTGTAGATAGCACGATGATTTGATACAATTACATTAAAAAAAATAGATCTTGTTGTTGTTCCCTTCAGGAGTCTCGTAACACACGAGAGTATAACATGTTGAGAGTAAATATATTGTATGTTATAAACATCCATAACTATAACATTTACAACACTTCTCATAGATATCATATACATAAAGAATATACTTCGTTAAAACCTTATTAGTAAAAACCATGTGGGAAAAATCTTAGTGAAAGAAAAGAGTACACAATTATTTTAAGACGACATGAAAATTGTCTCATTCAAAACCTTACCAGGAAAATCCAATAGAATAAAACCTAGGTTAAGGAAAAAAGAGCACAATTCGTATTTACTCCCCTCATGATAATAGCACTTGAGAAAGTACTTTGATCGATTAAGTTTCTCGAAAACTTAAACTAGATACTTCAGACATATTAAATTTTCCAGGAATTTATACATATAGTATTATTTGTCATGCCATATATAAGTATTTGTGAAGGTCGTTATGTTGGAACTCGTGTATTATATCTACGACTTTATTTTTCATATATTTTTTTCGCATCAAATTTCTTTAATAACTTCACTTTACTCGGATTGCATCTTTTTATTTGACCAATTAATTCTTTGATAATTTTTCTTTAATATCATCACTACATTTCATAATATGAAGCGCTACATTATGTACGAAAGTGTTGTCAACAATATTTACTTTTTTTATTTTATTCTTTCCCATAACGACACAACTTATTGAGATCTTTTCATTTTCAATATTTTAGGTACATGAACATTTTCTGAGATTTTACAATTAGGTATGTCCATATACTCTCTAAGAGTATATGCCTTTGCAATCGGATCATATTTACTTTTTGCTCAATTTTTTTTTTGATGATTTTTATTTTGGAATCAAATGTCACTACGCTTCAAGCGTACCATTAAATTTACCAGATCAATGGATTTTTCTTTCAGGACGTCAATGTGAATTGGAGTATTTAAAGTTGTTATATGAGATTTTGTTAATCTATTTGGCCATCCGTCATTTGTTTAACTTACAAATGAGTTACTTGTCGAACTTCTGGTTTGTATTGTCATTGTGCGAAGATCTAGAAAATATAATATGATGCAATTTCATATATTTTTTCCAACTACTTGATTTCTTCTCCTAATGTTGAGAAAATCTTCTTATTAAAATGACAGTCGGCAAACTCTATTATAAAATATAACCCCGTAGAATTTAAGATAATGTATAAGGGATCAAACTAAACATGTATTCTCAACATTATTTAGTGTCTATCTCAATGCACTATGGTGGACCGATTGTATATATATTATACTATAAAAAATATCATTAGATAGATAATATTAGGCTTTGACCATAAGTCAATTATAACAACGATAACTTTGATGTTGGCATGATACATATAAGTGTTGCAGCATATAAAATAACATTCCCTAGAAAAAATAGGAATCACTTTGTTTTCAATAGTAATAGTATATAAATTAATTGAAGGCGTTTAACGAAGAATAGAGCTAAACTATTTATCATCATTCCAACTAGTATTTATTAAAAGATTTAGATTTAAGCTCACTAGCATTAACAAGAAACACATCTTGATTGTATAATATAAAATTTATGTTCATAATTTAAATTTTGAGCAAGTAATCTTGCAAACTTCAAGTTGCGAATAATAATACCATACAATCATCTAGTACATGTATCTATTTTTACAGTCTCGATTTTAGCTAGTAAATGTATACTGATTTATATACCATGAGAACAAGCAGCACGTAAGTATTTATTATATTAAAAAAATCTTCTAATTTTCAATAGATATTCTCATTAATTATTCGCTTCATATTAATCCGAAGTGGTCAAATCGATCTTGCCAATTAATAAAAAATTTGATATCAATCGTAAGTATCAAGAAGCATAAATACGTAAAACATACAAAGATAAAGAAATATATTATTTCTACGATTAATTTCAATTTCGAGATGTCCATACAATAAAAAAATGGGTTATATTCACACTATATTTTTTTTGTTAACCACACCACATTTTAATGACAATGAAGGCTCCCAACTATTTCTCTTTTTTGCATTTATGTCTCCAACTATTTGTTATCACATTCTTATCATCAATCTATTAATTTGCACATCTTATTTTTGTCTTCCATGAAGACTATGTCCAAAAAATTAATTAGAATAGCGTAAAAATGTATTTTTGTTTCTAGTATTTTTAAATATGCAACATAGATAATAAATACAAAAGTTTGATAAAATATTTTTCTATCATTTCAATGCACATTAATAAAATATTTGGACAAAAATCGACATCATAATGACAAAAATAAGACAAAAAAATTGATGACATAAATACTAAAATGTCAAAGGTTGAAGACCTTTGTTGCAATTAAAACATAGTGTAGATAATAAAAACTGTAGTGTAAATATAATTACCATAAAAAAATATCTCTCATACAGAGAATTATTACATTATTGTATGGCAATTAAGCTAATCATCTATTTAAATGAAACAAAAGTTAATCTATACTAATTCTAAAAAGTCTTAAAATGTAGAAACAATTTTGAATAATTTTACCCATATATATTATAACTTTGGACTATTTTACTCTCCTACATTAAATTACCTCCTACATTAAATTAAAAAATCTAAAACCCTTTCATCTCTTGGACTATTTTACCCTCCTACATTAAATTAAAAAAATTCAAAACCCTTTCATTTCCTGGACTATTTTACCCTCCTACACTAAATTAAAAAAAATCATTTTCCTTTCATCTTCCACCATTATTGAACAAAATAAGTTGTTTGTAACCTTTAGACAATTTATCTTTAGTTTTTTTTTCCATTGCAAAATACAAAGGATAGGTCCTAAAAGGGAGAAACAATTTTGAACTATTTTACCCTCATACATCTAAAAGTCTAGAAAAGGAAGAAACATTTTTTAACAAATACATCCTCATTAATAATTTATATTTCCTAAATCGTCGTTCAATTAATATTATAATTGAATTACCAATTAAATATTTATAACCACATTTAGTCCTTAGAAGTTGAAAAGGGTAAATCACGATTTAGTAAATTTAATTATTGGATTTTAAAAATATTTCTATTAAATTGTGACAACATATTTGGCCAGTTGCAAGATGAATAGTCATTTAACTTCCACCAACAATATATTCAACTTATTTCATGCCTAATTTGAAGTTTAAGGTTACTTCATTTGAAGGTAATTACATAGTTTGTGAAATCCATAAAAATTTCATTTGAAGATTTGTGTTTGTGATTATGATTTTTGTTACTTCACACGAATAATTCTCTATCAGTGCTCTTTTCTTTCTCTCTCTCTCTTTTTAACTTCAATAATTGATACGGCTCTCATTTCTATTATTCATTTTTATGTTTTTGAATTGAATTGTTATCTATTGTTGAAACTAATTTTTCTTCACTATTTATGCTCCCACGTAGGTCACTTAAATCGTTAGAATATTTAACTTTAGTAATATTACTTTACTTCTCTATTACCATTTGGATAAATTCACGTGAAGACATCTGGGCACTGAATTGTGCAAATGAGAATGTTTAATTTTGTCATAAATGTTTGTTTCATTTTATATACTGATTGATAAATTTACCTACAATTGCTAACTTGGGATGCTACGAGTCCAAATATATATGATATTTTTGGTTAAAACCTCTTTATAGTTAGATAGCTATATTAAATTACAGAGATTTGTTATAAGTCATTTGACATCTTATAAAGCAAAAAAATTCAATGGATTTGAGTGCTCGATATGTTAGGATTAGATCAATAAATAAAAGGGAGAAAGAATAAAGAACGCGAAGATTTATACAGGTTCGCTTCAATATGAGACTACGTATTGTTTTTAGCCGCTGCAAAATTTTCGCTATATTGAATAATGATTAATTTTACAAGAGACTAGTCATATATATACTAACTCAATAGGAGTTCTCTAATTATAATGAAACTCTAAGGGAACCTAATTAAGGTTTGTTAGTTATAATGAAATACTAGGACAACCTAATTACAAAGACAAAATTTCTAAAACACTTGGAGACTAATTAGGCTCCACATCTTAACAATCTCCCACTTGGAGACTAATCTATCATCAACTTCATCCTCTACAGCGGCTGATACACCTCCTTCAATCTTCAATAAAGAAGACCAACTGAAGTTGCACACAACTTCAGTTTCTCAATTGTAACAGTCTTTGTCAACAAATTAGCAGGATTTTAACTACCTTGAACCTTCTCAAGCGCTAGGATTCCATCCTCCAAAATCGATCTGATAAAGTGATAACGAATCTGTATATACTTCGTCCTCGCATGATAAACATGATTCTTTGCTGAGTGAATAGCACTTTGACTGTCACAATACAAAACACTCTTACCATGCTTGTGACCCAATTCTTCCAAGAAAGACTGCAACCATATCATCTCTTTGCTAGCTTCTGTCATGGCAATATACTCTGCCTCAGTAGTGGAAAGAGCAACTATCTTCTACAACTTAGACACCCAACTAATCGCTATACCACCCAATGTGTATACATATTCAGTAGTACTCTTCCTGCCATCAATGTCTCCGGCCATGTCAGCATCTACAAAGTCCTGTAATCCCAAGCCTGGTTTTTTGAAACACAAGGTTGAATGTGTAGTACTTCTCAAGTACCTAAGAATCCACTTTAGTGTCTCCCAATGTTTTTTTCTGGGATTACTCATATATCTACTCACAACTCCCACTACATGAGCTATGTCCGGTCTCGTACACACCATAGCATACATTAGACTCCCAATAGCAGAGGCATAAGGCACCTTGTAGGCTCGTTCTTGTTCTATAGAAGGTGACTGTTAATTGGATAGCTTGAAGTGACTAGCCAAATGAGTACTCACTGGTTTAGATTCATCCATCTTGAATCTGCTCAGCACTTTTTTCACATACTCTTCTTGTGACAGTTTCAAGACATCCCTGTCTCTGTCCCTAGTAATTCTCATCCCAAGGATTTTTTTGCAGCACCCAGATCCTTTTTTCCTTTTGGTAACTCTGTCAGTTCTCATGTCTGATTGGTCAATAATGAGTCAATCTCATCTCTCATGACTGACTCCCACTTGATTGATTCATCAGCTTGCATGGCTTTACTATAGCTTTCTGGTTCACCTCTGTCAGTTAATAGAATATAATGCAATGTTGGAGAGTATCTTTGTGGAGTCTAATTGTTCTGTTAGATCTCCTGAACCTCCAATGTTGGAGTGAGGCTCTCCAATTTTGCAGCTTTTGGCTCCCTTCCGATTTTAGAGAAGCTAACTCTTTTCTGCTTGTCAAAAATATAGACTTCACACAGACTGTGTTCAACAAATTTTAACCTCGGCAGCTTCCCTTTAGACTAAAGTACTTTCATTCCCTTCTTGCTCATGTGTTTGAGCCTATAGTGCTATAGATCAAAATTAGCAGCAGATTCAGCAACAGCAACTGTATCTCCGGGATTGGTAGTCATGTAAAGAATTCCCCTTTTAGCTCCTCGTGCAACAACCATGGCTCCTTTTGTTACTATACAACGGCCACCACCAAAATTTACATCATGCCTTTCATCATCAAGTTGTCCAACAGAGATTAGATTTCGCATCAATTTTGGTATGTGCCTCACTTTGTTAATTTTCCACAAAGACCCGTTTGACATCTTTAATATGACATCACCAATACCAATGATGTCCAAAGGTTTTCTATCAGCAAGATATACCTTTCCATGATTTCCAGCAACATAGTTCTCCATGTTCTCACTGTGTGCAGTTGTGTGAAAGGAAGCCCCAGAATCCATTACCCAAGAATTGATAGAACTATCAAGTGACAAGAGTAAAGCATCTTCTAACTCTTCAATCGCAGGATTATTGTTCTTTTCCTCATTCTTCTTAGGTGCTCTGCAATTTCTCTTCAGGTGACCAAACTTACCACTATTCCAACATTCAGCACCCCGTCCATTTCTGGACTTGCTCCTGAAGTTTCTCGACTTTCCTCTACCATTACCCTTGTTGGAATTCTTTTCATAACCTCTGCCCCTATTTTCAATATTTAGGGCAAAATTGGATGACAAGACTTCTCCATCATCTTTTCTACAGACTTCTTCAGCAAGAATTGTATCTCGAACATCAATGAGTTTCAATTTCGTATTCTCCAACAGCCGCCCTTAAAGACTCCCAACTATTTGGTAGTGAGGCTAAGAGAATTAGGGCACGAACCTCATCCTCAAACATAATCTCCACAAAGACCAATTGATTGACAATTGTGTTGAATTTATTAAGATGCTCTACCATCGAGGCACCTTCTACCATCTTCAGATTAAATAGCTTCTTCATCAGATGAACTTTATTGCACGCTGAGGGCTTCTCATACATGTCAGATAATATCGTCATCAATGATGAAGTAGTTTTCTCCTTTGCAATGTTATGAGCCACGTTCCTCAACAATGTTAGCCGAATTACTCCCAACACCTGTCTGTCAAGAACGTTCTAGTCATCTTCATTCATAGTTTCTAGTTTCTCATCCAACGGCTGGTGCATCTTTTTACTGTAAAGATAATCCTCTATTTGCATCTTCTAAAATGAAAAATCCACACCATCAAACTTGGTGATTCCAAGTGTTGATCCTCGATCATCGCTAGCCATCGCTCTCAATCACGGCTTCTTTCAAATTCGTCAATTTTTGGATAATTATTCCTCCTGAAATAATTGTTAGATCTTGATCTTAACCGTTGGATTTTATCTTCAATGCATTGTGAACTTGCTGTCCAAATTTCATGACAATCGGACCACGGAGTACTGAGATATCAACGTTTGAATATTACTGCGCTGGCTGTCCAGATTCTACGAATTTGCTATTGTATTGCTCTCGAATTTTCTCTCTATTTTGGTAAGTTGGGTTCTCTTCTTCATGCACTCACACATGAAATCTAATCCCTAAAACCTTGCTCTGATACCAGTTGTTAGGATTAGATCAATAAATAAAAGGGAGAAAGAATAAAGAACACGAGAATTTATACAGGTTCGCCTTAATGTGAGACTACGTTCTGCCTTCAGTCGCTGCAAAATTTTCACTATAATGGATGATGATTAATTTTACAAGAGACTAGTCATATATATACTAACCTAATAGGAGTTCTCTAATTATAATGAAACTCTAAGGCAAACTAATTAAGGTTTCCTAATTATAATGAAACTCTAAGGGAACTTAATTAATGTTTCCTAGTTATAATGAAATACTAGTACAACCTAATTACAAAGACCAATTCTCTAAAACAATTGGAGACTAATTAGGCTCCACATCTTAACACGATATATTTAAGAACTTACGTATACTATATTTGATTCTTTTGTTTGCATTCTTTAATTGACACTATTTGACTATATTATAAGCGTTTAATAATAGAGTCTCAACATTCTCCCTGGCCATATAATTGTAGAAAGTACTTAGTTTGTTTTGTTATGTATCTAAATTGAAATGAATGTATTGATTGGTAGTTAAAATAAATACATCATTATTACATATGATCGTAGTTATTGTGGCGATTGAATACAACAACAAACAGTATCTTGCATCATATTTTTAATGTTAGATTTTTGTATTTTAATACAGTATTAAAATAAATATAATTATTTAAATATTTAAATAAAAATATATCTCACAACACTGTTTTTAAATCACATGCGAAGCACGTATTACATACTATTAATACAAAATGACAATTAACTGTAAAAAGATTCTTAACATACTTTCAATATTATTATTGACGTTACATTACATGTACCTTAAAACAGCATTGTCCTCAAAACTAGAAATCTCAAAATAATTTCCAATTGACTAATTATTTTGCAAATTGATCTTCCCGGTAGAAAAAGTTTGGAGACGACGGTGAAAGCTATAACATATAAGTTGTTGGAAACTTATTCATTGTCAGATCGAAGTGGTCTACAATTTAAAAAAAAAAATCAATAATATGAGTGTTTTGTATGATGATAGCTCCAACGATGCTTTCGTCACTAATAACGATCTCTTTGACTTCTTTCCTAGAATTTTGTTGAGCATGTGGTGACTGCTTTGTTGGATCACCAGTTTTCCATTGAAAAGAGGCAAAACTCAGATTATCATATTCTACTGTCAATCCTAGGAAATAATTATTGTAACTTGAGTTTCATTGTTGCTAGTCAACTCAACCAGATCATATCGTGTCAGATTTTATGTGGTCCACATGATAAATTATTGAATTTGATAATATGTCTGATAGATATATCTAATTAATTAAATAATTAGAAAATTATTGGCGAAGTTAATTTTCCTTAAGAACTATATTTTGATGAAAAATAAAATTACTGTCTAACTTAAAAAAAATTGGTCATTTCTCTTCCTACAAAAAAAATGTGTTATTCCATCAATTTATTCATACCATTATGTGAGAGGCAAAGAGAAAGAAATACAATTTCCATATAACTTAAACTACATATTAAAGTATGTTTGGAGATTCAAGAAATTTAAGATACAAAATTAAAGACCGTTTGTTATGGATCGATGTATGTTCTCGTTACTTCGTATTTGTTTGTGAAAATCATGGAATTTATGTTCACGTTATTGTTTATATAAATTAAACAAATAAAACTAACACATTGTATCAGAACTCATGGTTTATAAAGTCATGATTTTTCAATTAATTGGACTTTTACGGCATATAGTCAAGGTTCTAAAAAGCGTAAAGCGTAGCTAGTCGTAGATGCCAAACTTCAAGCTTTTTAGGCTTAGGCGAGGCTTAGGCGGGAGTAAGGCATGAGCGAAGCGTGAATAAACGTTTTCTTATTTTTAATATTAATTTAAATATTAAAAAAAAAGATAAAAAAAGTATTTTTAATTAAAAAGCGCGCGTCTAAGCAAGCCTAGGCGCACCTAGGCGTAATTAAGCGGGCCTAGGCACTCATTTTTTTAGTTAAAAATACAGTTGACCAAAAAAGCGTGCGCCTAAGGTCTAAGCGAGGCGTGAAAGTCACGCTTCATGTCTAAGCGCGCTTTTTAGAATACTGCATATAGTGTTTTGTGAAAAGAATATCATAGCGTGGCATGCACATGATTTTCTAATTGATTGAACTTTTTATGGCCCAATGATGTTATTTGATATTGACATGATCTTTTTGTGCTTATCGATGATGTGAAGTCCGTATATTGTTAATTTTATATTGTGATTTTTTTAATAAATAAGTTATTTTTTAAAAATAATTCTAAATTTAACAACTTGACAAATTTATTTTAAAAATACTACATTCCTAAAATTATATTAATTAATAAAATAATAAATTAAAATCAAATATATACCTCAACGTAAATTCTAAAGAATTTGACCCAAATTTGCTTCTTAAGTCTTTGATTATTTGTACGATAAATCATTTATTTTTATAATATCTTCACTTTAGTCCCTATATTTCATCTTTCATTTCAATTTCGTCCTCTTTTATTTACAACACAAGTCCTTTAACTTTTAGATTTTTACAAATTGATCTCTATATTTATACTTTTATATCAATTTAGTCCTTTATAGTATCACTATTTGATACATATGTTACAAATGATATTGTGTATCAATGTTTGATACAAATGTTACAAATAATATTTTGTAACAATTTGTGTTACAAATTAAGATGTAAAATATCAACGATACAAAATATCAATTCATATAACATGTGCTGTGTAAAATAATATAATATAATATGTAACATATTCAGTGATACAATATATCATTTGTAACATCTATATAAATAGTGATACACAATATCATTTGTAACATCTGTATCAGATTGCGATACTACACAGAAACTATTACAACTGCAAAATCAACTCTAAACTTTAACAAGTTCGTATTAATATACACATTGGACTCTAAAAATCTATTGATATTGTATAACATCAGTATGATATAGATATGTAACACAATGCTAAATTTAACAAATAAAACTCATGATTTCATCATTTGTAACATACGTAACATCAATTATACATAATACAAATTCATATAATATGTGATGTGTAAAATAACATAATATAATCTGTAACATATTCAGTGATACAAAATATTATTTGTAACATCTGTATCAAACATTGATACACAATATCATTTGTAAAATCTGTATCAAATAGTGATACAAAAGACTAAATTGACATAAGAGTATAAATATGGGGACCAACTTGTAAAAATTTAAAATTTGAAGGACTTGGATTGCAAATGAAAAAGGAAGAAATTGAAATGAAAGAGAAAGTGCGGAGACTAAAATGGAGATATTATAAAGATGAAGGATTTATTGTGCAAATAATCTATGACTCAATCGACCAATTTGGGAATTCACATGTTTTGGTTCATTTGATTTTAATTAATTATTTTATTAATTATATAGTATTTTTGGAATAAATAAGTTAAGTTGTTAGATTTAGAATTATTTTAATATTGGTAAGTAGTGAGTATAATATCTACTTTTATATTAATGTAGCCAAATGATTAGCAAGCTCATTATCCTATTATTTAGACATAGTTGTTCTCTTCTTCATAGTGGAGAGTTTATTTTGTCCATTTGGACACTTCAAATGGGGTTGGAGGAAGAAAATGTGATTCACTTTTTCACTTTTTTCTCTTCCAATCCCATTTGGATATTGGACAAAATAAGTTCCCACTAGGTTGACGAGAACAAAACCCATTACTTAGAATCTGATTTCCTAATAGTTTGAGCCTGTTGATAGGCCCATTATTTATTTGCAAAGCCTTCAAAGAAAATGGTGGTTGGTGAGTCTTGACTCTTGATTGCCAGTTAAAGATTTAATGTTTATTCAATTTAAGATATTCATATTATATATAGTTTGTTAGATATTAAAGTAACTAAATTAGAATGTTTCATGAATATCTAGTTGTTTAATAAAGAAAAATTATTGTATATGTATTTTATGAAATCTTTATTATTCAATTCAAAGATATTCATGTTATGTATATAGTTTGTTAGTCACCAAAGTGGCCAAACTAGAATGATTCATGAATATCGAATTGTTTAATAAATCAATATTAATATGCATAGAACCTTTATTACTCAATTGAATATATTCATTTATGTATATTTTGTTAGCCATTAAAGTAGCCAAATTAAAATATTTCGAGAATGTCAAATTGTTTAATAAAATTTAGCATATTGTACCATTTACTATAAATATTTATTAATGATACATAGTACATGGGTAACACATTTGTTAATCATATGTATATTTTGTCACTTAAAGGTGGATCAACTATCATATGATTAATAAACATGACGAGGTAATTGATATTTCTTAATTGGTCATTTTATATATCCAAAGATAATAAAATGTACCACTTGAAAAATAACGTAGTTGCCAAAAGATAGATACAAAGCATCGTAATGGTTAGTAATGGTGTATCGTAGTATCTACTCAAATGAGAACTTCGATATATATATATATATATATATATATATATATATATATAATTGTCTATTTGAATCTGATTTATCTCATATCTCAAAGCATTGACATATAGAGCACCTACTTTATTGTATCAATTCAAGTTTCTCTTCATTATTATGCTTCATCCATTTTGATGATTAATGAATTAAAATTTCTTAGATTAGCGTAAGCAAGTCTAATTTCTCTTAGGTATTTTTGTTCTTGATCTTGACTGAGAAACTTATTGCTATTATTGATAGAAGCAGTAAAAAAGAAAAGATTTTTTTATAAAGTTTGAAAAATATCGAACAGTTAAATTTTGAGAATTAGCAAGCAATATTAAGATAACCCTTCTATAAATAAAAAGAATATTTTGAGTGTCTAGAATATTTGGACTGTTGATAAGTTTCTCGCTTTATGACTAACTTTACTACTATGAAATTTGATGGTACTTGTAGTATGTATGAATATGTCTTAGAGATGACTAATATAAAAGTAAAGTTGGAAACTTTAATGATGAAAGTTGATAATTCTTTTTAGTTCATTTTGAACTATTTGTCTACTCAGCACATATCATTATAAATTCACTATAACACTATAAGAAATCAGGGCCGACCCCCAACAATTGTAGGGCCTCAAATATCGTGGATATTACACTCACTACTTACAAATATTAAAATAATTCTAAATTTAACAATTTAGTTTATTTATTCCAAAAATGCTACATAATTAATATTATATTAATTAATAAAATAATGAATTAAAATCAAATGACTATTTCCACGTGAATTCACTCAATTTTGCTTTTGAGTCCTTGATTATTTGCACAATAAGTCCTTCATCTTTATAAAATTTTCACTTTAGTCCCTATACTTCCTCTTTCATTTCAATTTCGTCCTTTTTTATTTGCAACCCAAGTCCTTCAACTTTTAAATTTGTACAAGTTGGTCCCATATTTATACTTTTATATCAATTTAGTCATTTGTATCACTATTTGATACAGATGTTACAAATGATATTTTATATCACTGAATATGTTACATATTGTATTATGTTATTTTACACATCACATGTTACATGAATTGGTATTCTGTATCACTGATGTTACGTATGTTACAAATGATGAAATCAATAGTTTTATTTGTTAAATTTAATATTGTGTTATATATCTATATCATACTATAACGAATTTATTGAAGTTTAGAGTTGATTTTTCGGTTATAACAGTTTGTAACAATTTCGCTTTAAGTATCGCAATCATTTAAATGTTACAAATTATATTGTGTATCATTTGTTTGATACAAATGTTACAAATAATATTTTGTATCATTTGAATATATTACGATTATATTGTGTTATTTTACACAATATATGTTATAATGAATTAATATTTTGTATCACCGATATTTTATATTTCAATTTGTAATACGTATTGTTACAAAATATCATTTGTAACATTTGTATCAAACATTGATACACAATATCATTTATTGTAACATATGTATCAAATAGTGATACTATAAAGGACTAAATTGATATAAAAATATAAATATGGGGATCAAGTTGCAAAAATTTAAAAATTGAAGGACTTAGGTTGCAAATAAAAAAAGGACGAAATTGAAATGAAAGAGGAAGTATATGGACTAAAGTGAAAATTTTATAAAGATGAAGGACTTATTTTGCAAATAATTAAGGACTCAAATGTAAATTTAAGTGAATTCACGTGAAATATATATTTTGTGGTATAGATTTAATTTTAATTTATTATTTTATTAATTAATATAATTTTAAGAATGTAGTATTTTTAGAATAAATTTGTTAAGTTGATAAAATTACAATTATTTTTAAAAAGTGGTTTATTTATGAAAAAATCCCCTAAATATCTTTGCACATTTTTTTTTTGTTTTAAAATTAGCCACATTTTGAAAATCAGCCCAAAGGAAAACAAGGCCCAATTAGCACATGAATCCGTGAGTCGCTGATTTCCTGATTTCCATTTTCCATAGCATTTTCTCAGTAGTGCGATGAGTTTGAAATTTGATTCTTTTGTTGACTTTAAATTTGAAAACTAGCTTTCTTTTAATATTTTTTTTTCTTTTAATCTTTTTTATACATACCTCCATAGTCCCTACTAATGATCTTCTTCCTCTTTGACTTCTTGTTTTGATGTAGGGATTTTGGACTTACTAAAACTTTGAAGAGATTTGGCTTTTTTTGGTAAGTGCCGAGTATACATTCTATCTTTTGTTTAGTCTACAAAAAAATTGCAGAATTTCCTTATGCTTTGTGTGGATTCATTTCTAAATTTAATGAGAAATTATCTTGACTGTGATTTTTGTTTGAATGCCAAATTAAATCGTGAGCGATTGTTTCTAACTTAATCACTTTGAAATAACCTAATTCATGCAAGTGCCTTGAATTGCAGGTGATGGTGTTATGCAAGTGCCTTCAAAAAGAATTTTGTTAATTTCATTATCTCTTTAATTTACTTCTAAAAGATAATTTGTTAATTTTTTGCGATTACAATTCAAACTTTCTTGATCGAATTCTCTAGAAATTAATCAGATTGTATTGTCCTTCACTAGTTTTAAATTTAATCCTATCTTATTTTTAATAATTGGATTACCATATTATGCTTCTAGGAAGTATTTGTTTGGATATTGAAAATATAAAATAAAAAAGAAGAAGAATTTATTCAATCTCAAACTAGAGCGATGGAAAAATTTCTCACTAGTAATGATGAAGTGCTTTATTCGCTTAAGTGTAGGTTTGAACTAGTTAAAAATATGAAGATACTTTTGGATTTTTATCGGATTTAAAAAATTACATTCTGCGAGATGATGATTGTTCAAGTGTTCACGTGATAATCTTGAAGAATTTTTAAGCACGACATGGATTCCGATATTGAGGGCTGTTGTAGAAAATATAATTGCAAGTGCACAATATTGTTAACAAGTAATAAAGTGGATCTAATGAGTACGGATTATCGCTTTCACGAAAACTATCCTATTTATATACTAGTTCAATTAATTCTAATCCTAATATATTTAAAACACTTTGAAATAAGTTGATTTGAAGATCATAATCCTAATCTATTTAAAACACTTGAAATAAGTTTATTGAAAGATTTAAGCTATAACTTTTAATTCTAAAAAAATAGTATGAACGCAAAAATGTCATGAATTTATCAAATATAATTATTAAAGGATTCGGATTCATGAATTCACCATAGTTGTCATCTCTAATTTCTCCTCTCAAGATTTATTCAAATTGTTACACTTGGTCGAATTCACTTAATTTAACATAATTTACCTCTTCGAGTTCAAATTAACCATATCAAATTAAGTCAACTCACTGTATCTTCATGTGAAGTCAGAAAAATCCTTAACTAGATGCATTAAATCTCTTAAGAATTCAATTCAAGACCGCAACAATAACAAAAGCGTATATCTATCTTTTATCCAATTGTCAAATTTTACTACGTGGTCTAGATTAATAACTTACCTATCGATTTGTTACAATCCACAATTCAATGAAATATTAGCAAATTATTTCAAACATTAAGAAAATAAGTAAAATTAGTATGTAATTAATTTATAAGCAAAATTTGAGAATTGAAATTAAAGAATCTAAATTTGCTTACATCGTTCATCTAAAATATTAATTTAACTACTCATAATTCGGGAGAAAGAAAACATGAAAAGTTTGGAATACATAACCAGATCTAAATAAATAATGAAAAAAAGTTGAATATCTTGCACCAAGAATTCGTCATCTTCATGTCCCAATCTTCAAGATATTGGTCGTTCTACATCTCTTCTTTTGTTGTCTATTCCTTACTCTCTGATTCAACAACCCAAATTTGACCTAGATTAGATCTTTATATAGTCTTCATCCCCTCCGACTTGTTTAAATTAAAAAAGGACTCATACTCCCCTCGTTTGTCTTTTAAAAAAGTCAGAAAATAACCTATATGGGCGCGGTTTGCAAACTACGGCCTAGTGTACACCGGATGGCAATTTGTCGTGGTCCAATCATGGTCTGCGGTTCAAACAGCAAGTTTGTAATTTGGTCCCTTGATAATTTGTATGATAAGTCCTTCATCTTTCTAATATCTTCACTTTAGTTCCTGGATTTCCTCTTTCATTTCAATTTTATCCTCTTTTATTTACAACCAAAGTCTTTCAACTTTTATGAGATTACATGTAGATCTCCATTTCTATGTCTTTGTACGCTTTCACCTCCTTTTTCGCATATTTTGCTTTGTTTTTCTCCAATTCCATTCGAACTCGAGTTTTGACCTAAATCAATCAAATCAACACACAATTAAGTAGAAATTTACTTAAGAATATATATAATCATCCAATTTTGATGGTCCGGACAAGTGTAAATCTTGTACAATCTGAATTCAAAATAGTAGTAGAATAGAATAAAGAAAAAAAAAATTATGTTTCAGATATAACCTTTTATAACAAAGCACAAGTAGTTGCTATAGCAAGACATAATATTTTTAGCTTCAGATTTAGATTGGGAGAGAGGGGAGGGGGGGTTCTTGCTATAGTAGGATTTTGGCCCATGCTATAGCTATATATAGCATGGGCAAAAATTATTCTCCTTCCATGCAAGTCAGTCATAGATAAATTGCACACGAATCCACCAACTCTTTGAAATATGCAATTGAGCCCTTTAATTTTCACTTTTATTTCACTGTAGTCCTCCAATATTTGCAACACAAGTCCTTATACTTTTAGACATCGATACTTGATCTCCAATTCCAAGTTTTCGTATATTTTAGGTCTTTTTTCAGCCTAATTACTTGGTTCTCTTCTTCTCACCATTGAAACTCGGGTTTTAACCTAACACAATCAAATTAAAACAAAATTAAGTAAAAACACACTTAATAGTAATCACAATTGTCCACTTTTGATGACCCAAAGAAACTGCACTTACTAGACACGACCTTGATATTGGATTTGTTGGGAGTTTACTTGAGTGATATTGAATTAGGGATCTTATATTGATATATCAACAAATTAACATTCTTGATATAATTGGATGTTGTGAGACGGTGCCAGACATGATAATATTAATAGATTGTTCACTTTGCGCTATGCATTACTTATTCTTGGCTACAAAATTTAAACTGCCAAGTACAATTTGAACAATACATATAAGAGCAATTAACTTCAATTAGTTGTCTTTCCAATCTTTTTTACTCCTTTTCTTGATCAGTAACCTATCCAAACCTCTTTTCTCTTTTTCACTCCATAATAGTGAATAGTAGTAATAATAACATGAGGTCTTACCCTATCAATTGATTAGTAATTTATTCACTTAATTATGCAATCACAATTACTCAATACATATTCTCAACTTCTTCCAATCCTCAATGAAGAATCAACTCCTTTACCAATTCCTGCAAAGAGCTTAGCAATTTCAAGTTGAGTATTTGCTATAATCTCAGTCCTTTTAAGATCCATTTCTCCTCTCTTGGCATCAGCTTCAGCTCTTATTCTCTCTAGCTCCTTCATTGTCTCCATTCGAGCTTGTTCCGACCTCAGTACTACTTCTGCTAACCATCTAATGCTCTCTGCTATTTCCTTTTCTTCTCCTCTTCGCTTCGCTTTTCTCCCCATCTTCGTCTTTAAATTTTCGAGTTCAATTTCTCCTTTCCGCTATGAGGTCCCGGTGTGCTACTATCTGTCTCCATGAGATTTTTTATCTGATTCATGGTCAGATAATTTGTCACCAACTCCATCTTCCTGTTACATTTCAGTTTGTATGAGTTTATGTAAGCAAAATGCATCTTAATTTTGATAATACAATTCTTCGATACACATACAGCACAACTAAGTTAGTTAAAAAGTGAGACATTTACGAAATGTTGATTAAAAATTATAATTTGTTTATAACTTCACTATGTAGTTTAAAAAGTTAGTTAATCTTTTTTTTTTTGAAGCCCACAAAAATTAAATTTCTATTAAAGTTTCCGTGCATTTCATGAGGAAAGTTTTCCGAATTTTATTTTTAAAAATAAATAAATTAGGAAACAAATTTTGAATGTTGTAAGCGTTCTTTATAGTTTCAAATCACATTAAAAATTAAAAGCTAGCAACACAATATAAATTATTCTCTTAGATATATTTAAGCTGGGCGTTTTGCATACATGTTTGATCAATTATGATCATCAATTTAAAAAGGAGAAATAAAGATGTATGGTTTCTTCCACTAACCTTGGCCAACCGATCAAGACCATTCGATCCATGCGAATTTTGCACAAGATTTCCCGGTTGAAAAACCGTTGTTGGAGCCGGAGGTAGAGGTTGCGATGGAGGTGGCGGCGGCGGTGAAGGCTGTGGCAATTCTTGTGGCTGCGACGATTCTAGAAACATCAAAGTAGGGCCGTGACAAGTTTGAGGTGACGAGGAAAGAGGAGGAGGAGGAGCATTTCCACGGAGTAGAAGATCAAGACGAGGATAAAGCGGCCATGACGAAGCATCAGCTGCAGCAGACTCCGACCTATACCTTTTCTTCATGGACTCAATCTTGTTCTTGCACTGTGTTTGTGTCTTAAGAGACTTAGTCGAGTTTGCACGTGACGAGACATGTTTTGCAACATCTTCCCAATCTTGGCCCTTGAGTTTTGCACGGTTCCTAAGTGTCCATTTAGCCTCATAAGCTTCAAGAAGGCTTGAAACCGCACCTTCACTCCACTCATCTCTCTTCAATCTATCATTATTGCTACCTCCACCTTGTGGCTTTCTAGGGGACTCTTCTTTGTTATTGTTAATAGAGAGAAAAGAAGAAGAATTCTCATTTTTAGCTTCTCTATCCATCTCTATTCATGCTACAAAACTTATTATCTTTAGCTGCCAACATCAAATAAGACTTCAAACATTGAGATCAAGAAAGGGGGGAAAAGAGAGAGAGAGAGAGCCACTAGCATTTAGAGGAGAAAATGAAAAAGTGGCAAGAATAAGTGGTGTATTAGAGAAAGTTAGGAAAAAAAAAAAAAAGTCACTAGTAGCATTAAAAGATACTACATAACAATTTGGAAAGGCTAAAAATGCGAGTGGCCAACCAAAGAAGAATAGGTGATTTTGTCAAATGTGTTAATGATAGTATTCTAACTTTTTCAACACTTTATTGCTAGCTAGTGTTATCTTTTGTGAGTATTTGTTGTTTTTGTGCAATTGTGGGTTGTGGGTTTTGGGCATATTTTGGCTATTAGCGTTGATATGAAGCCAACCATGACATCCACCGACTAGGTGGTGGCCATTCACGTGGGATTGTCACCCACTCTCTCTCTCTCTCCCTCCTCCCTCCCTCCCTCATATCACCCTTCACTAACTTCAATCTTTTTACGAATTAAAATGTTATAGTTTAGTTGTCTCATTGACTGTCTTCTAATTAAATTTTAATATATTGTTATATTTTGAGATGTCAAAATTTTAATAGATATAGTTAAAACCGATGAGAAAAATAAAAAATAAAACTTTGTTCTACTAAAAATTTGATATGAAAATCAATGATACAACAAAACAAGAAAGCAGATCTGAACTCCCCTTTTACCCACTGTCCTATAAGCTTCAATCATCCTAATTTCCACCTGCACTTTTCCGCCCCCTTTTTAAGCTTTTGCCTTTTTCTTAGCTTCGTGACCTTTCATCTATATGGGCGATTATCAGAATTTGGATTTTCCCCCCTTTTTTGAGTCATTGCTACTTTGTTTAAAGGACTACTTTTATGAAATTCTATGTTTTTTATTATTTTTATGAAATTGGAATTGGACATAGCATTCGGTCAGCATTTGTAAATTGAAGTGTGTCGTAAATTTGTAAAATAGAGATTAATAAGTGAGCTCAACTGTTGAATATAGGAAGGATATCGTAGTCAATTTATTATATTTGTGGTGGTATTCAAAACAATTTCACTACATTATAGAAATTTTAGTTACTTGAGTGATTGACCACTTAATTTTGTACATGTTTCTAATAATCATGGTGGGAGCCCCACTAATTATGTGTAGTCATTTCCTTGTACTCTTGTGGGTGTCATACCGTCCTACGTATTTTGACAAATGAAATTCTAGGTGGGCATCACATTGTTTACGTATTGAATAGATGCTTAAATCTTTCTCATATCGTTTCTCAACTCAGTACTTACGAGATACGGAACATAGCACGACAATTTCTCAAACTCGTTCATAATCGATAATTCCCGTCTTCTTAAATTAGATGGAGAAACTCCGACTCCTTGTAGTTTCTTAGAGCCTGCGAAAAGTAATTTTCTATCTAATCTACTTAAACTGCGCCCAACAGATTATAATTATAATCCTCCTTGGTATAGGTGCGAGATGCTGACTCCAACCAATGGCTGGCTCTTTGAACCAAAGATAAACTCGGCAAGACAGACTGATTTTACGGACAAGAGACTTGTAAAAGTTTCTCTATATTTCACAATCACTCTTGGTTTGCCAAAAGATCATTTCGCCATCAAAGATAAGAGGGTGGTACCGACGTAATAGTTCTATTACCGTACGTGCAGCGTTAAGGGCATTGGGTTGTCGACGGTGCACGCTTCACTTTAGCTCTTGCGGTGCTCGCGGCACCCTTGGGGTATAAGGCGTTTGTAATCTTGATGGGCTACCAAAGCTCCTTCATCTTGTGAGTGTTAATGTTGTAAACTAGTACGAGAATTAGCCGAAAATAAAATTTTCTTTAATTTAATAAACCAGGATCTTTGATAGGCGTTCATATGTTTATTTTATTTAATACTAAAAGTTTAGTTTTATACCTGAATCCATAAATGATTACTAGATCTGAATCTAAATCAATCTAAAACCTCTTGCTTTTTAATTCACGAACTCGAGGGTCCCAACGTTCAAGTCTTCTATGATATTTTCTAAAGTATAGACTATACTTAAACATGTGTACACCTTTTATTAAATCAAAAGCTAATTTCTTGACTGGACATATTTAGAAAACCACGAAGATAAAATTTGAGCCAAACAAGACTTAAGAGTATTCTATTTCTTCTTTTCTTAATTTTTTGGATGATTTCACATCATATGCAAGCGATATAAATAGGACGAGAATCTTAATTGCATATAAGGATGAGTCTTAATTGCATACAAAGACAAGTGTTCTAATTTGCATCGAATTCCAATTAGCTTAGGATTGATTTAATTACACATGTAATCTCTGAACTTATATCACGATCACAATCAAGTCCAAAATTTTATAGTAATTGCGATTAAGTCCAAAATTTTATAGAGCTACCTATTCGGACATATATTTTCAAAGCTCAATAATTAGATCATTCCAATCAACCCTAGACCGCCCAATCTAATTATTAGTCCATTGTTTTTTCCACTAAAGGCAAAAGAATGTCCTCTCGGAATATATAAGATTATAGAAGTTGTAATACTTTCCTCTGACATACTGTATATATATTTCATCCTTGTCCGAGATTCGATAATTAGGTACAAGCATAAATGACCATTTTGCTCCTCTAATTATTCTCACTAAGTTACATTTTCTTCAACGGTGTTGTAAACTAATTCACAAATGTCAAAGTTTAATCGTCGCTAAATCTTGAGCTCGATTATAAACTCGCTCAATAGAAAATACTTAAGTTGTCACTCGACATGTTTTCCAAGGTGATAGCTCCTATTACACGAATTCGTATTCTCTACTTCGCTTATTCTCAAGTTTTCAACTCACCGAGATATTTGATCAATTAAATTGATCTCACCCATTAGTGAATCAAAGAACCATCAAACTAACAAAAAGATATAAACAACCATGTCAAGGGATTTAGGTGAAACACCAAGTGATCACGTGGAACTTAATTCTTCATGCGGTCATGCCGTATGATAAGTACAATTACAGACTTATCCGGGCTCACAAAAAATGAACAGTTATAAGTTCTTTTGGTTGTTTACAGTTTAATTGCATGTGTTTTCTTATCAATTTAGGAAATAATCAAAGTCAAGTATAAATGGGATGAAAAGAGAGCAAAATGAAGACAAGGGACCTAATTGCTAAAGAAATGAAACTTGAGGACTTGATGTGCAAATACATAGGCGGAAATTCAAATTCGAACCGGAGATAAACCATGCGATCGCATGGTGTTATCCTGAAAAGATCGCAAGAGGATGAAAAATCCGGTGAATCGCAAATCAGATGAACCATGCGATCGCAGCTATATCTGCCATGCGATCGCATAGGCTAATCGGGCAGAAAATTTTGCAGACACCTGATTCAAATAGAATTCTACCAGTCCAAATAACTTCAACAACCAAACACACGTTTGGAGGTCTGGAGAGAGTACTATAAAAGGTAGAAGATAGACTTTTCGCGAGGGACGAATTTTTAGAGGAACAAGATACAAGGCAAAAACGAAGATCAAGACGCGAAATCGAAGATCATCAAGCCGAGATCACGGGTTTTATTTTACTTTTTGTTTTCCTTTCCCTGGACCATGATGAATTCAATTCTTTTGTTAATTGAAGAAATCATGTCCGGCTAATTTATTTTATCTAGGATGAACGATGAAACCTCACGCTTTTGATTAATTAAGCGCTTTTCCTTTTTAGTAATTAATTACCGTGGATTGATTATTCTTTATTCGGTTTCTTTATTATTTTAATGCTTGCGCACCATTAGAATATATTGTGATCTGTATTGAAGTCGAGATTCAATATAGATTTAGCACGTGTATTGAATAACATAGGGTCCAATAATAGATAGAGATTACTATTATGCCTTATGAAATCTATTTAGGCGATCTTGAGATTTTAATGTATGTGTTTATGCTCGAAGCTTAATTAGAGATAATGAAGTTCGCATAACATATAGATTTGATTGACCATCGAGAGGCTTTCGATTAATTTAGGAACGCCAATTTTCAGTCAAGGTAATTAAAAGTTAAAAGTGATTAATGAGATAATTGAGTAGAACGTGTGTCGGTGGATTCGTGAATCCTAGTATTATTAAACTTTAATTCGTTCTCATTTTTCGAGAGTTGCTTATTGCGAATTTCAATTTAATCAAAATAGTCAATTTAGTTTAGAATCTTAAGAATCAAAAAAATGAATCATGTTTATTTCCATTGTTAAAATTTGAGTTGTGAAATTAATTGGTAATTTAGTATCTAGTCCTCGTGGGTTCGACACTCTATTTTATCACTATATTACTTGTCCACGATCCGCCTACTTGCGGGATATAAATCGCACAACAAGTTTTTAAGCGCCCGTTCTTGCGGGGACTAGTTTTATTAATTGCTACGTTAATTTATAATTTGGCTTTTAACAATTCTTTTTAGTTTTATTTAGTTTTATCTTTATTTTCAATTCGTCGTGAATCTTCTTTGAATTTTATCTGCTTTCTAACTTTTCGGTGTTAAGTGTGTGTGCGCCGTACAAAAGATCTTGATCTATTTGATTTAGATCCGAAATTGAGCGGAGCTTTCACCGACGACAACGAGAAAAAAAGAAAAGAAGCAACAATGAAGAAGCCACAATGGAGGATAACCGAATCCGAGAATCCGTTGCAAGCGGATGGTCAAACAATCGAGCACCAATAGCTCGACTGTTGAAGTTAATGAGAGAGACATTCTTATGGGTGAATATATGATGCCACCGATAGTTGAAAATCGGTCCAAGATTATATATCGCCTTATGGACACGACAACTTCCGGTTGAGGCCGATGTGATCAACTTGTTCTCGAGCGATGCGCCTTTCTACGGGATGGTAGATGAAAACCCTCATTACCACATTTCTCGCTTTGATGAAATCATGGCAATTTCAAATACCAAGCGTCAACGAAGAGGCAATGAAGATGAGGCTTTTTCATACACAATGAAGGATAAAGCTCGAGAATGGTTAGATTCACTACCGCACGGGAGCATCACAACTTGGGGTGATCACGATCCAAAAGTTCACATTGAAATACTTTCCTCCAGCTAGGGTGAACAGATTAAAGTACGAGATTTCCAATTTCCAACAGTCTGAGTTGGAAAACTTTCATGAGGCATGGGAAAGATTCAAGCAACTGCTCAGAAAATGTCCAAGCCACGGGTTCCCTCTAGCAGCTCAGAATCATTTCTTCTACTCTGGTCTAGTTCCTAACAGTCGCTCTTCAGTTGATTCTGCAGCAGGTGGCTCTATCCAAAATAGGTCTGCCGGCGATCTCCATGACTTGTATGAAACAATGAGTGAACAATTTGTTATGTGGCCAGACAGAGGAGTACAAAGGAAAGCAGCAAGGGTACATGAGGTAGACTCAAATTCGCTTTTATTGGCAAAGATCGATGCATTGGCAAAGCAGATGGAGACGATGAAATATTCTCATTCAGCTAACATGGTTCAGATGTCTCCACCAATCTGTGTGACATGCGGGGCAAACCATCAGTCTTCGGAGTGCCCATTGACAAAGGTTGATATGCCTTCTCCCGAGCAAGTTGCATATGCTCGAATTTTCGGTATCGTGAAATAATCCTTATTCACGACATACAATCCGGGATGGAGAAATCATCCAAACTTCTCCTATGGCAACAACTGAATATCCGAATCCGCCAAATCAAGGAGGCCACAAGAGAAAAAAGGAGGACTGGAAGAAATCGTCACTAAATTGAAAGAGATGCGAAAAGACGGATGTTGTTATCAAGAATATGGAAAATCAGTTAGGCGGTTGGCTAATTGTGTTGATGAGAGAACCGGGCACATGGCCAAGCAATACCAAAGTCAATCCAAAGGAGCAAGTAAATGCAATTACTACGAGGAGCGGGGTTCGCTACTTGAGATTCATGTGACTAGGCGGTGTAGAAAATGAAAGCATGTCCAACAAAGCGAGAGAAAATAATTTAGATAACAAATATCAATTTATATGAATGCATATTACCTAAACAAAACATTATCATGGATTAAAACTAAGACATTCAAACAAGATCACTTATTCAAACCTTGCCATAATTAAACAATATCAAAGACCACATAGAAGTATCACAGATAAAAAGCAAGATCATTGATTAAAACGGTATCAAAATATACTAATTACCTAAACAAAACAATATCATGGATTAAAACAATATCATAGATTAAAACTAAGACATTCAAACAATATCACAGGTTCAAACATTGCCATAATCAAACAGTATCACAGGATTAAAACACTATCATGGATTAAAACGATATCAAAATATACTAATTACCAAACAAAACAGTATCATAGATTAAAACAGTATCATAGATTAAAACTAAGACATTCAAACAATATCACAGGTTCAAACATTGCCATAATTAAACAGTATCAAAGATCACACACACACACACACACACACACACATATATATATATTCAAACAAGATTGCACGAAATTAAAACATTATCATAGATTAAAACATGTTTCAAATGATAGTGAAATATTATGACAAAGTTTCAATCTATTAAACCTTGCATTATTAAACAGTATCATAGATTAAAACTAAGGCATTAAAACAGTATCATTGATTAAAACTAATTTATTCAAATATTAGATGATGGAACATTCAAGCTCCTATTTACAACAATTCTATGTCCATTTATATTGTGATATCATTTTCGTGATAATCGTTTTTTGTATAATATAGTATCAAATAAAATACCATGACTAAACATTAGATGATGGAACATTCAATCTCCTATTTACAAACAATTAGATGGTGGAGCATTCAAGCTCCTATTTACATAAGATAGTAGAGTATTCAAGCTCATATTTACAAAGATTCAAGCTCATATATACAACATTCTATGCTCATTTACATTGATATTGTTTTGTTTAATACAATATCAAATTGCTATTCTATAATACAAGATTAACAATGGATGTTACCTCATTGTTTATATAACTAGAAAATGCTCATTGTTTACATAAACGCTAAAATACTCAACCTAAATACTCAACCCAGTTAATCATATTGGTCAACCTCTCTTGCGACACGGATAGATCAATGCTAATCATTAAGACATTAAGAATAAAGTACAATCACGAAGATGAAGAAATAAAAAAGCATACAAACCAAATATAAGGATTCAAACAACTTTGTGACCAAAGTCTATAAAACGTTATTTTTTAGTTTCACACTAACAAAATCTTCACCAAAAACTGCCTAAAAAGTGATCCAAAATCTTCACCAAGAAAAGTGCCTAAAAAGTGACATCGCGCTTAGAAGCACTCACGGGAGGTCATGGGAGGTGGGCGGTGGTCGCCGGAGGTCATGGGAGGTGGAGGTGGTTGTCACGGAGGTCGAGGAGGAGGTCGCCCAAAGGTGGAGGCGTCTTTGGAGGTGGCGGAGAGGTTGTCACGGAGGTCTTGGGAGGTTTGTGGAGTTGAAAGATTGTGTCAATGAAAAGTATGGTTAAAAGGGGTGATTTTGGAATTAATATAAAATATTGATGTGAAGTATGACTTAATCACAATTTAAAAAAAAAATTGACCTAATTTGAAACAAGTCATGTGGAAATGACTTATTTGCAATTTTCCCCAATATTAAAATAATTCTAAATTTAACAATTTAGTTTATTTATTCTAAAAATACTACATAATTAATATTATATTAATTAATAAAATAATGAATTAAAATCAAATGACTATTTCCACGTGAATTCACTCAATTTTGCTTTTGAGTCCTTGATTATTTGCACAATAAGTCCTTCATTTTATAAAATTTTCACTTTAGTCCCTATACTTCCTCTTTCATTTCAATTTCGTCCTTTTTATTTACAACCCAAGTCCTTCAACTTTTAAATTTGTACAAGTTGGTCCCATATTTATACTTTTATATCAATTTAGTCCTTTGTATCACTATTTGATACGATGTTACAAATGATATTTTATATCATCGAATATATTACATATTGTATTATGTTATTTTACACATCACATGTTACATGAATTGGTATTCTCAGATCACCGATGTTACGTGATGTTACAAATGATGAAATCAATAGTTTTATTTGTTAAATTTAATATTGTGTTACATATCTATATCATACTATAAATCGAACTTATTGATGTTTAGAGTTGATTTTGCGGTTGTAATGATTGTAACAATTTCTGCTTAGTATCGCAATCTGCTACAAATGTTACAAATTATATTGTGTATCATCGTTTGATACAAATGTTACAAATAATATTTTGTATCATCAATATATTACGATTATATTGTGTTATTTTACACAATATATGTTATACGTGAATTAATATTTTGTATAACTCGATATTTTATATTTCAATTTGTAATACGATTGTTACAAAATATCATTTGTAATATTTGTATCAAACATTGATACACAATATCATTTGTAACATATGTATCAAATAAATGATACTATAAAGGACTAAATTGATATAAAAGTATAAATATGGGGATCAAGTTGCAAAATTTAAAAGTTGAAGGACTTAGGTTGCAAATAAAAAGGACGAAATTGAAATGAAAGAGGAAGTATATGGACTAAAGTGAAAATTTTATAAAGATGAAGGACTTATTGTGCAAATAATTAAGGACTCAAATGTAAATTTAAGTGAATTCACGTGGAAATATATATTTTGTGGTATAGATTTAATTTTAATTTATTATTTTATTAATTAATATAATTTTAAGAATGTAGTATTTTTAGAATAAATTTGTTAAGTTGATAAAATTATAATTATTTTTAAAAAGTGGTTTATTTATGAAAAAATCTCCTAAATATCTCGGCACATTTTTTTTTTTTTTTTAAAATTAGCCACATTTTGAAAATCAGCCCAAAGGAAAACAAGGCCCAATTAGCACATGAATCCGTGAGTCGCTGATTTCTGATTTCCATTTTCCATAGCATTTTCTCAGTAGTGCGATGAGTTTGAAATTTGATTCTTTTGTTGACTTTAAATTTGAAAACTAGCTTTCTTTTAATCTTTTTTTTTTTTTTTTTTTTTTTTCTTTTAATATACATACCTCCATAGTCCCTACTAATGATCTTCTTCCTCTTTGACTTCTTGTTTTGATGTAGGGGATTTTGGACTTACTAAAACTTTGAAGAGATTTGGCTTTTTTGGTAAGTGCCGAGTATACATTCTATCTTTTGTTTAGTCTACAAAAAAAAAATTGCAGAATTTCCTTGCGTTTTGTGTGGATTCATTTCTAAATTTAATGAGAAATTATCTTGACTGTGATTTTTGTTTGAATGCCAAATTAAATCGTGAGCGATTGTTTCTAACTTAATCACTGGAAATAACCTAATTCATGCAAGTGCCTTCAGAATTGCAGGTGATGGTGTTATGCAAGTGCCTTCAAAAAAGAATTTTGTTAATTTCATTATCTCTTTAATTTACTTCTAAAAGATAATTTGTTAATTTTTTGCAGACTACAATTCAAACTTTACTGATCGAATTCTCTAGAAATTAATCAGATTGTATTGTCCTTCATTAGTTTTAAATTTAATCCTATCTTATTTTTAATAATTGGATTACCATATTATGCTTCTAGGAAGTATTTGTTTGGATATTGAAAATATAAAATAAAAAAGAAGAATTTATTCAATCTCAAACTAGAGCGATGGAAAAATTTCTCACTAGTAATGATGAAGTGCTTTATTCGCTTAAGTGTAGGTTTGAACTAGTTAAAAAATATGAAGATACTTTTGGATTTTTATCGGATTTAAAAAAATTACATTCTGCAGATGATGATTGTTCGAAGTGTTCACGTGATAATCTTGAAGAATTTTTTAAGCACGACATGGATTCCGATATTGAGGGCCTGTTGTAGAAAATATAATTGCAAGTGCACAATATTGTTAACAAGTAATAAAGTGGATCTAATGAGTACGGATTATCGTTTTCACGAAAACTATCCTATCTATATACTAGTTCAATTAATTCTAATCCTAATATATTTAAAACACTTTGAAATAAGTTGATTTGAAGATCCTAATCCTAATCTATTTAAAACACTTCGAAATAAGTTTATTGAAAGATTTAAGCTATAACTATTAATTCTAAAAAATAGTATGAACGCAAAGGTCACGAATTTATCAAATATAATTATTAAAGGATTCGGATTCATGAATTCACCATAGTTGTCATCTCTAATTTCTCCTCTCAAGATTTATTCAAATTGTTACACTTGGTCGAATTCACGAATTTAACATAATTTACCTCTTTCGAGTTCAAATTAACCATATCAAATTAAGTCAACTCACTGTATCTTCATGTGAAGTCAGAAAAATCCTTAACTAGATGCAATAAATTTCTTAAGAATTCAATTCAAGACCGCAACAATAACAAAAGCGTATATCTATCTTTTATCCAATTATTGAATTTTACTACGTGGTCTAGATTAATAACTTACCTATCGATTTGTTACAATCCACAATTCAATGAAATATTAGCAAATTATTTCAAACATTAAGAAAATAAGTAAAATTAGTATGTAATTAATTTATAAGCAAAATTTGAGAATTGAAATTAAAGAATCTAAATTTGCTTACATCGTTCATCTAAAATATTAATTTAACTACTCATAATTCGGGAGAAAGAAAACATGAAAAGTTTGGAATACATAACCGAGATCTAAATAAATAATAAAAAAAGTTGAATATCTTGCACCAAGAATTAAATCATCTTCACGTCCCAATCTTCAAGATATTGGTCGTTTCTACATCTCTTCTTTGTTGTCTATTCCTTACTCTCTCGATTCAACAACCAAAATTTGACCTAGATTAGATCTTTATATAGTCTTCATCCCCTCCGACTTGTTTAAATTTAAAAAGGACTCATACTCCCCTCGTTTGTCTTTTAAAAAAGTCAGAAAATAACCTATATGGGCCGCGGTTTGCAAACTACGGCCTAGCTGTGGCCACCGGATGGCAATTTGCTGTGGTCCAACCGCGGTCTGCGGTTCAAACAGCAAGTTTGTAATTTGGTCCCTTGATAATTTGTATGATAAGTCTTTCATCTTTCTAATATCTTCACTTTAGTTCCTGGATTTCCTCTTTCATTTCAATTTTATCCTCTTTTATTGACAACCAAAGTCTTTCAACTTTTATGAAATTACATGTAGATCTCCATTTCTATGTCTTTGTACGCTTTCAGTCCTTTTTCGCATATTTTGCTTTGTTTTTCTCCAATTCCATTCGAACTCGAGTTTTGACCTAAATCAATCAAATCAACACACAATTAAGTAGAAATTTACTTAAGAATATATATAACTGTCCAATTTTGATGGTTCAGACAAGTGTAAATCTTGTACAATCTGAATTCAAAATAGTAGTAGAATAGAATAAAGAAAAAAAAATTATGTTTCAGATATAACCTTTTTATAACAAAGCACAAGTAGTTGCTATAGCAAGACATAATATTTTTAGCTTCAGATTTAGATTGGGAGAGAAAGAGGAGAGGGGGGGTCTTGCTATAGTAGTAGATTTTGGCCCATGCTATAGCTATATATAGCATGGGCAAAAATTATTCTCCTTCCATGCAAGTCACCATAGATAAATTGCACACGAATCCACCAACCGATGCGAACTCGCGGAGAATTGAATCTCGGAACCCACAAGAGATTGATCTCAACCCCAAGAAAGCTAAAATCGTCCGCAAAACTTGACCCGTTGATTACTTGAATCAAGAACCAAAGTTATGAACGCCACAAAGAGTGCGAATTCTTTGATAAGTTCGTTTAGTCCAATTAAGAACTCAGAAGAAAAGCGAAATCTCACTTTAATTAATCTCAAAATATCGTAAACTGTTTATGTTTACAATAAAAGATGTTTATATAGTAAACATGGAAAGAAACCTAATCTAATTCGGAATTAATTTAAAACTAATTAAAATAAGAGTTCTAAACTAAAAAGGAAACTAAAACTTGCCCAAAATCCGGATTTCTCCGAAAGCGCGCCTTGCGATCGCATAGGCATTAATCCTCGCGATCGCATGGTTTATCTCCATAGTTACGCTTTTGAAAAGCCACTCTTGCGATCGCAGCCTTCTATAACCATGCGATGGCATGGTTATTTCTCCCGCCCTCTGCGTGGATTTTGTACTATCTCGCATTTTGGTCCTCCAACTTTGTTTCACGCTCTTTTGGTCCTCCAATCTTCCATTAGACTCGATATACCTCCAATATGGTCCTTAGCTTGAGTCCAATGTAACAACGGTCCATGGCTTGCCCGGATCGCATCATCCCTCCTTCTTCAAAAGGATTCGACCCTCCTAATCACTACAGCATCTAAGGGATAAGGATCCTTCACATGCTTCCAAAACCAATCACCAGGCTCAAAGATGAATCTGCAGCCTTTATTTGCTTTAATTTGATGTATTTGAAGCTCATTCATCTCATCTGGACTGCTTCTATAAGTTGGTCGTTTTGTAAGAACTGCTCCAGGTACAAAGCGAAGTTGATGTGCAATGTCTCGAATAGGTGGTAACCTACTAGACATTTTCTCTGAAGATACGTCCTCCAATTCCTGCAATAAAGAAATAGCCAAACTGGGGAGGGTTTGGTTAGTTTTTCGTAGTACAATGTGGAATTTTTTTTGTACTAGTAAAATCATTTGTTGACTTTTTTCCTCCCTCGTCGTCGTTTCTTGTACATCTAAATCAAACTGCTGATCAAAAGTCTCTGTTTTAATTTGGGTCTCAAGAGCAGGCATCGCAATTAGAACTTCATCATCTACAGGGTAATCTACACCATCATCTTTCAGCTCAGGCAGCACATCACTATCACACTTATCCTTAGATTCCACGACATTACTATCGCACTCATCCTTGGATACCACGACCCCATTATCACGCAATAACCCCACTATGTTGTTGCTAGTCACCTCATCTCTTCCCTTAGGTGGTTCGGTTGTCTCTTTTGAAACAGCCATATCACTCACATTATTGTTATCCCACTTGAAATAGACTTCAGGGTCCTTCCTACCTTGGAAGGAAGGTACTTTCATTTTCATATTCCCAAAGTTTCTATCTACTCCATCGTGGTCTCTATAGTCTCCTCCTCTAGGTGCCCTTTCACGCCTATCCCCTCTACGCTTCATCCTACCCATCTCAGCCGTATAATTATAAGCATCTTCATCCTCAAAGTCAGCCATAAGGTTATAATCACGCCTATCTTGTCTCCTAACATTAGGGATCCTGAGTTGTCTCTCCCTTAGTAAGTTTGTAAGCACCGTATCCTGCCTATCGATCATACCCATCATCTCTTTATTGTTATCCCTCATCTCGCCAAACACCCTATTCATCCTCTCAAATTGTTGTTGCATGGCTCTTAACAATAAAGATTGGTGGTTCACTTTTCCAGACATTTTAGGATAATAAAAAAATAGAAATTAGGAAAGAAAATAATATTTGCCTCACGTGTTTACACTCGTGTTTCACTCTATATGGCTTTTTTTCGATAATTATCTAACCACTCTTGCCTTTTACCTCTCTTTGTATTTCTTACCAAGTTCTCTAAAGAACAAACCAAACTCAATCAATAATTCAGCCTTTATAACGCTCAAGAACAAGAAATAAGAAAATACAAGATAACAGAAACGATCAAAAGAAGAAAATTAATAAAAGCATAAGATTTACGCACTGGATGACAATTATGACACAAGAATTTAGAAAGAATGTGTTTCTTGACTTTCTTGAAATTCTTGAATTTTCGTTTTTTTATTTTTATATTTATTTTCTTGCGGTCCAAAGCAAGAAATTAAAAAAAAAGAATCAAAAGCAAGAATTTTTTTTTTTTTTTATGATTCAAGATGAATCTGAACAAGAAAATAATAAAAGAATAATGAAAGAGGTTTTTTTTTTATATGATTCAAGATGAATCTGATAAAACAAGAAATTAAACGATAGAACCTGATTTTAGAGCCAAAGCTCGATACCAACCGATGCGAACCATGGAGAATTGAATCTCTAACCCACAAGAGATTGATCCGAACCCCAAGAAAGCTAAAATCGGCATGCGAAACTTGACCCGTTGATTACTTGAATCAAGAACCAAAGTTATGAACGCCACAAAGAGTGCGTAATTCTTTGATAAGTTCGTTTAGTCCAATTAAGAACTCGTAAGAAAAGCGAAATCTCACTTTAATTAATCTCAAAATATCAGAAAGCTGCTTATGTTTACAATAAAAGATGTTTATATAGTAAACATTGAAAGAAACCTAATCTAATTCGGAATTAATTTAAAACTAATTAAAATAAGAGTTCTAAACTAAAAAGGAAACTAAAACTTGCCCAAAATCTGGATTTCTCCGAAAACGTGCCTTGCGATCGCATAGGCATTAATCCTGCGATCGCATGGTTTATCTCCATAGCGTTCTGCTTTTGAAAAGCCACTCTTGCGATCGCAGCCTTCTATAACCATGCGATGGCATGGTTATTTCTCCTGGCCCTCTGCGTGGATTTTTGTACTATCTGCATTTTGGTCCTCCAACTTTGTTTCACGCTCTTTTTGGTCCTCCAATCTTCCATTAGACTCCGATATACCTCCAATATGGTCCTTAGCTTGAGTCCAATGTAACAACGGTCCATGGCTTGCCTGGATCGCATCACCAACTCTTTGAAATATGCAATTGAGCCCTTTAATTTTCACTTTTATTTCACTGTAGTCCTCCAATATTTGCAACACAAGTCCTTATACTTTTAGACATCGATACTTCGATCTCCAATTCCAAGTTTTCGTATATTTTAGGTCTTTTTTCAGCCTAATTACTTGGTTCTCTTCTTATCACCATTGAAACTCGGGTTTTAACCTAACACAATCAAATTAAAACAAAATTAAGTAAAAACACACTTAATAGTAATTACAATTGTCCACTTTTGATGACCCAGCAAAACTGTACTTACTAGACACGACCTTGATATTGGATTTGTTGGGAGTTTACTTGAGTGATATTGAATTAGGGATCTTATATTGATATATACATTCTTGATATAATTGGATGTTGTGAGACGGTGCCAGACATGATAATATTAATAGATTGTTCACTTTGCGCTATGCATTACTTATTCTTGGCTACAAAATTTAAACTGCCAAGTACAATTTGAACAATACATATAAGAGCAATTAACTTCAATTAGTTGTCTTTCCAATCTTTTTTACTCCTTTTCTTGATCAGTAACCTATCCAAACCTCTTTTCTCTTTTTCACTCCATAATAGTGAATAGTAGTAATAATAACATGAGGTCTTACCCTATCAATTGATTAGTAATTTATTCACTTAATTATGCAATCACAATTACTCAATACATATTCTCAACTTCTTCCAATCCTCAATGAAGAATCAACTCCTTTACCAATTCCTGCAAAGAGCTTAGCAATTTCAAGTTGAGTATTTGCTATAATCTCAGTCCTTTTAAGATCCATTTCTCCTCTCTTGGCATCAGCTTCAGCTCTTATTCTCTCTAGCTCCTTCATTGTCTCCATTCGAGCTTGTTCCGACCTCAGTACTACTTCTGCTAACCATCTAATGCTCTCTGCTATTTCCCTTTCTTCTCCTCTTCGCTTCGTTTTTCTCCCCATCTTCGTCTTTAAATTTTTCGAGTTCAATTTCTCCTTTCCGCTATGAGGTCCCGGTGTGCTACTATCTGTCTCCATGAGATTTTTATCTGATTCATGGTCAGATAATTTGTCACCAACTCCATCTTCCTGTTACATTTCAGTTTGTATGAGTTTATGTAAGCAAAAATGCATCTTAATTTTGATAATACAATTCTTCGATACACATACAACACAACTAAGTTAGTTAAAAAGTGAGACATTTACGAAATGTTGATTAAAAATTATAATTTGTTTATAACTTCACTATGTAGTTTAAAAAAGTTAGTTAATCTTTTTTTTTTGGAAGCCCACAAAAAAATTAAATTTCTATTAAAGTTTCCGTGCATTTCATGAGGAAAGTTTTCCGAATTTTATTTTTAAAAATAAATAAATTAGGAAACAAATTTTGAATGTTGTAAGCGTTCTTTATAGTTTCAAATCACATTAAAAATTAAAAGCTAGCAACACAATATAAATTATTCTCTTAGATATATTTAAGCTGGGCGTTTTGCATACATGTTTGATCAATTATGATCATCAATTTAAAAAGGAGAAATAAAGATGTATGGTTTCTTCCACTAACCTTGGCCAACCGATCAAGACCATTCGATCCATGCGAATTTTGCACAAGATTTCCCGGTTGAAAAACCGTTGTTGGAGCCGGAGGTAGAGGTTGCGATGGAGGTGGCGGCGGCGGTGAAGGCTGTGGCAATTCTTGTGGCTGCGACGATTCTAGAAACATCAAAGTAGGGCCGTGACAAGTTTGAGGTGACGAGGAAAGAGGAGGAGGAGGAGCATTTCCACGGAGTAGAAGATCAAGACGAGGATAAAGCGGCCATGACGAAGCATCAGCTGCAGCAGACTCCGACCTATACCTTTCTTCATGGACTCAATCTTGTTCTTGCACTGTGTTTGTGTCTTAAGAGACTTAGTCGAGTTTGCACGTGACGAGACATGTTTTGCAACATCTTCCCAATCTTGGCCCTTGAGTTTTGCACGGTTCCTAAGTGTCCATTTAGCCTCATAAGCTTCAAGAAGGCTTGAAACCGCACCTTCACTCCACTCATCTCTCTTCAATCTATCATTATTGCTACCTCCGCCTTGTGGCTTTCTAGGGGACTCTTCTTTGTTATTGTTAATAGAGAGAAAAGAAGAAGAATTCTCATTTTAGCTTCTCTATCCATCTCTATTCATGCTACAAAACTTATTATCTTTAGCTGCCAACATCAAATAAGACTTCAAACATTGAGATCAAGAAAGGGGAAGAGAGAGAGAGAGAGAGAGAGAGAGCCACTAGCATTTAGAGGGAGAAAATGAAAAAGTGGCAAGAATAAGTGGTGTATTAGAGAAAGTTAGAAAAAAAAAAAAAAAGTCACTAGTAGCATTAAAAAGATACTACATAACAATTTGGAAAGGCTAAAAATGCGAGTGGCCAACCAAAGAAGAATAGGTGATTTTGTCAAATGTGTTAATGATAGTATTCTAACTTTTTCAACACTTTATTGCTAGCTAGTGTTATCTTTTTGTGAGTATTTGTTGTTTTTGTGCAATTGTGGGTTGTGGGTTTTGGGCATATTTTGGCTATTAGCGTTGATATGAAGCCAACCATGACATCCACCGACTAGGTGGTGGCCATTCACGTGGGATTGTCACCCACTCTCTCTCTCCCTCCCTCCCTCCCTCCCTCATATCACCCTTCACTAACTTCAATCTTTTACGAATTAAAATGTTATAGTTTAGTTGTTTCATTGACTGTCTTCTAATTAAATTTTAATATATTGCTATATTTTGAGATGTCAAAATTTTAATAGATATAGTTAAAACCGATGAGAAAAATAAAAAATAAAACTTTGTTCTACTAAAATTTGATATGAAAATCAATGATACAACAAAACAAGAAAGCAGATCTGAACTCCCTTTTACCCACTGTCCTATAAGCTTCAATCATCCTAATTTCCACCTGCACTTTTCCGCCCCCTTTTTAAGCTTTTGCCTTTTTCTTAGCTTCGTGACCTTTCATCTATATGGGCGATTATCAGAATTTGGATTTCCCCCTTTTTTGAGTCATTGCTACTTTGTTTAAAGGACTACTTTTATGAAATTCTATGTTTTTTATTATTTTTATGAAATTGGAATTGGACATAGCATTCGGTCAGCATTTGTAAATTGAAGTGTGTCGTAAATTTGTAAAATAGAGATTAATAAGTGAGCTCAACTGTTGAATATAGGAAGGATATCGTAGTCAATTTATTATATTTGTGGTGGTATTCAAAACAATTTCACTACATTATAGAGAATTTTAGTTACTTGAGTGATTGACCACTTAATTTTTGTACATGTTTCTAATAATCATGGTGGGAGCCCCACTAATTATGTGTAGTCATTTCCTTGTACTCTTGTGGGTGTCATACCGTCCTACGTATTTTGACAAATGAAATTCTAGGTGGGCATCACATTGTTTACGTATTGAATAGATGCTTAAATCTTTCTCATATCGTTTCTCAACTCAGTACTTACGAGACACGGAACATAGCACGACAATTTCTCAAACTCGTTCATAATCGATAATTCCCGTCTTCTTAAATTAGATGGAGAAACTCCGACTCCTTGTAGTTTCAGAGAGCTCATGGCAAGTAATTTTCTATCTAATCTACTTAAATCATACCAATGTGATTATAATTATAATCCTCCTTGGTATAGGTGCGAGATGTCGACTCAACCAATGGTCGGCTCTTTGAACCAAAGATAAACTCCAAGACACGGGACCCGATTTTACGGACAAGAGACTTGAAAAAGTTTCTCTATATTTCACAATCACTCTTCGATTGCCAAAAGATCATTTCTGCCATCAAAGATAAGAGGGCGGTACCGACGTAATAGTTCTATTACCGTGCAGCGTTAAGCCATTGGGGTTGTCGACGGTGCCTGCTTCACTTTAGGCTCTTGCGGTGCTCGCGGCACCCTTGGGGTATAAGGCGTTTGTAATGCTGACTGGGCTACCAAAGCTCCCTTCATACTGTGAGTGTTAATGTTGTAAACTAGTACGAGAATTAGCCGAAAATAAAATTTTCTTTAATTTAATAAACCAGGATCTTTGCTAGGCGTTCATATGTTTATTTTATTTCATACTAAAAGTTTAGTTTTATACCTGAATCCATAAATGATTACTAGATCTGAATCTAAATCTGAATCTAAAACCTCTTGCTTTTTAATTCACGAACTCGAGGGTCCCAACGTTTAAGTCTTCTATGATATTTTCTAAAGTATAGACTATACCGGCATGTGTACACCTTTTTATTAAATCAAAAGCTAATTTCTTGACTGGACATATTTAGAAAACCACGAAGATAAAATTCGAGCCAAACAAGACTTAAGAGTATTCTATTTCTTCTTTTCTTAATTTTTTGGATGATTTCACTTCATATGCAAGCGATATAAATAGGACGAGAATCTTAATTGCATATAAGGATGAGTCTTAATTGCATACAAAGACAAGTGTTCTAATTTGCATCGAATTCCAATTAGCTTAGGATTGATTTAATTACACATGTAATCTCTGAACTTATATCACGATCACAATCAAGTCCAAAATTTTATAGTAATTGCGATTAAGTCCAAAATTTTATAGAGCTACCTATTCGGACATATATTTTCAAAGCTCAATAATTAGATCATTCCAATCAACCCTAGACCGCCTAATCTAATTATTAGTCCATTGTTTTTCCACTAAAGGCAAAAGAATGTCCTCTCGAATATATAAGATTATAGAAGTTGTAATACTTTCCTCTGACATACTGTATATATATTTCATCCTTGTCCGAGATTCGATAATTAGGTACGAGCATAAATGATCATTTTGCTCCTCTAATTATTCTCACTAAGTTACATTTTCTTCAACGGTGTTGTAAACTAATTCACAAATGTCAAAGTTTAATCGTCGCTAAATACTGAGCTCAGATTTATAACTGTTCAATAGAAAATACTTAAGTTGTCACTCGACATGTTTTCCAAGGCGACAGTTCCCGACACGAATTCGTATTCTCTACTTCGCTTATTCTCAAGTTTTCAACTCACCGAGATATTTGATCAATTAAATTGATCTCACCCATTAGTGAATCAAAGAACCATCAAACTAACAAAAAGATATAAACAACCATGTCAAGGGATTTAGGTGAAACACCAAGTGATCACGTGGAACTTAATTCTTCGCACGGTCATGCCATATAATTAAATTCGACACATTGTCAGTTCAATACACTCCAAGTATACTAGTATCACCATTAAACTATTTCTATGACAAGGACAAATTGCATACCCGAATGATATTTAGTTAACACTATAATCTTCCAGTACGAGGTGCCGACTCTCGTAGATTAGTTGTGAACAATTTTATTCACGATCAAAATATAAGTGTTATGTCGCACTGTGCTTCTAAAAGCAAGCACCCAACTTAAATTATACTATTTGTCAACACAACCCAAAAATTCTACCACTTGCCATAGAGTATAAACCTAAAATAGAAATCTGTATACTCCAATTAAACAAGATCCAGTGAAGAGTAAATTATCATAAGTTTCTTGCTCTCTGAAGGTACTTAAGGACATACTTTACAACGTCCCAATGTTCTAGTCCATGGTTACTCTAGTAACGACTTATCATACCAACATCATAACAAATGTCTAGTCTACTACACAGTAAAATATACATGGGACTACCCACTGCTTCTGCATAAGGTATTCTACTCATGCGCTCTATCTTTTCAGGAGTTTTTGGAGATTGTTCCTTAAAGAGTTGGATTCCATGTCGGAATGACAAATTTCCTTTCTTGGAATTTAGAATGGAAAATTTGACAAGTATCTTGTCAATAAATGTATCTTGGGACAATGCTATTAGCTTGAACTTTCGATCTTTCAAGATCTGAATGCCTAGAACAATGATAGCTTAGTCCCAAATCATTCATATGAAACTGTTGGGCCAACCACGCTTTTGTAGAATATGACATTCCCACATCATTCCTATGAGTAGAATATCATCCACATAAAGCACCAGGAAAATTATTCTTTTGTCCATAGCCTCCTTATATGAAGTTGGATTATCTACTTATTCTATAGAGATCGCTTGTTTGGATTCTTCGACTAACAAGTACCTAGAATATTTTCTGACGACCCTTTGACTTTGCCTAATGGATTGTGGATCTTCAACCGTGGTGTCATTTAGAATCGTAACGTTTTCTTCAATGTTGGTATCATGATCAGGTGACACCAATACCTCCTCTCTACTTCAAACATTTTCTTCATCTATGGGATTAGATAACAGATCATTTCTCCCACTCAGATAACATTCTCTAGGTGTTTGCGATACCATGAGTTATTTGTCACTGGGTTATGTTTCGGGAATTGATGTCGTGAAATTGCTTCCACTCATTTTTTCTAAAACAACGCTACTCTTGGACTGACGTTCATTAATATACTTATCCTCTAGGAAGGTCATATTGGTGCTGACAAAACCTCCATATCTAGAGGATTATAAAAATAGTATCCTCTAGTACCTTTAGGGTATCCCACAAACAGGCATATTTATAATATAAACTCCAACTTTTATATCTTTCCTTTCAGCACATGAGCCGGACATCTCCAAATTCGGATGCGACGGAAGTTTGGCTTGTGCCCATTCTATAATTCTAGGAGAGTCTTGGAACAGACTTATAAGGAACTAGGTTAAGAACGTATACAGCTGTTCGCTAAAAATGTACCGCAAGTGCACGAGTCGCGTTCAAGTAATAAAGTGATGAGAGAGTGTCGAACCTACGAGGATAGATAATTTTGCTAACATCCAAATCAATCTAACCGTATTTTAAACACACAATAAAACATATTGTTTTGATGATTAAAATAAGAATTAAAAGATGATGAAAAATAAGCTAATAAGAAAATTACAAAAAGAGAAATTTGTAGGAAGTAAAATCAATTAGAAGAAGATACTAGGAATTCGACTTCACCAATTATTCCACTTTAAAGTTTCATTTTCTATTATCAATTCCAAAACGAGGTTAATATGGCAATCAATGCTCCTAAAATGTCTAGCAATCTCTCCCGAAAAGAGCCAAACCTAATTTTACATAAGAATCCCAATCATTCCTACCAAGAGAACGTTTTTGTAAAAATATATTAAAACTCACGAACATTCATTATTGATTGCACAAAGTATGAAAGAGTATTCCTACATTCCATAAACATTATGTTGTTAATTAAAAGTGCTAAACCTAATTTCAACCTCCCGGTAGCAAACTAAGTCACAAAAGCATTTCAATGGTGATCAATCATCTCAATACACAATAATGCCTAATAATAAACAACCATAAAAGCCAAGCATAAGGAATCAATAACAAGAAAAATGCACCTTAAAGCTTCATAAATGTATTCATCTCATTCCTAGTAAATAAAATTAGCCCATAGTATTTACAAAGACAAAATAGAAAATAGATACAAAACACATCGCCGGATTTGATAGAGTCAAGAGAAATGGAAGATTTAGCTTGAGCCCATGATTGTCTTCATTTCCCCACTATAAACCTCCATTCATCTTCCTCTATTTACAAAATGCTCACAATGATGTACAAAAATCAAAGAAAACCCATTTTCATAGAGTTTTCAAAGAACCCAAAACCTTCTTTCTTCTTGGAGAGTTTTCTAATGTGTGGAGTATGAGAGAATAGGGAGAGTCCCCTTCAAAATGCAGAAAAACGGCTCTTTAAACCCTAGAATTCGTCAAAATTGAATTACCCAAAATACCCCTAAAAAACAAGATTAAAAAAAACACAGAAGTCGGGAAATAGGCCATGCGATCGCATGGCTTTGTTCTATGCGATCGCATGGAAGAGCATAAAAGCTCACTGCTAGAAATTTTGGCGCCTCGCGATCGCGCAGAAATTCGCATGGGCCAAATTACAAAGTGATTCCATTTTACTTTTGATTAATTGCAATTCCAGTCCCTGAACTATCTGAAATGCTGACTTTAGTCCTTGAATACTTGGTTATCTTTCATATAGGTCTTCCATAAATTGCAACATTGGTCCACTATCTTTAGACATATTTATCTTTTGGTCCTCAAAATTCTCGATTTGCACAAATTTAGTCATTTTTGCTCATTTTTCATGTGGATCTCTTCCAATCACCAACCAAGCTCGGGTTTTTACCTAAATAATCAAAAGAACATAAATAAGTAGTAAACAATTTGAAAGAACTCACAATTATCCATTTTTAAAGGCTAAAATAAGTACAAAATTTGCACTTATCAGCAGCTGTCTCCACTGTGTATCCTAAAATGAGATAGCTAGAGTTCAAAAACTCATAATTGATCTAACCATATCTAACAATGTCATGTTTCTTCTTTTTGAAATGTCGTTTTGTTGGGGTGTACCAGGATCACTTAGTTGACAAATTATACCATTTTCCATCAAGTAATCCCTGAATTCTCCTTAGAGATATTTGCCACCTTGATCTAATCAAAATCTCTTTAAATCTTTACTTAAATATTTCTCGACCTCAGCTTGATATCCTTTGAATTTTTTCAAAAGCCTCCGACTTTTGAGTCATCAGGTAAATGCATTCAAATCTACAGTAATCATCTATCAAGGTGATGAAAAACTCATAGCCCCTCTCGCAGGTGTATTCATTAGTCAACATACATCAAAACTAGTTCCAATATTTCTTTGGCTCTATTGGCCTTTGCTAAAAAGGACTTCTTGGTCATCTTTCCTTCCAAACAAGAATGACAAGCTGGCAATAGTTTGTTTCAATTGAGTTGAAGGGACCATATCTTGCCAGTCTTTGTATCCTATTAAGGTTGATGTGTCCAAGTCTAAGATGCCGTAGATATGTTCACTAATATGGTATACATTTTGTTTATTATGGTTTGCAGGTTTACAGAAGTATTATTAAATATATTTGTGGAATAGATTAATATATAAAGACCTTTCAATAAATATCTGGCACACGTATGAGCTTTATTCATCAAAACGTAAAGTGCATTAGCGCAAAAATAAGAAAATAACATTGTCCTATTAGACAAGAAATGAAAATTAGATTCCGCTTCAATTGCAGGACATAATAATACCCTACCACTATTGAAATGAAATAAACTACTCATATAGCTCTTGCCAAAACTATTGCTCATGTGCAATTGTGATACTTAGCTGGTCTTCATTAAGTTTTCTTCTATCATGAATCATCAGCACATTGCTTCTTTTTAGCTAGTGCATTAAGACAGTCTTTCTTCTCGTATCCTTTCTGACTACAGTTGAAACACTTGTCTTTCGACTTTCTATCTGCTTTGGTCTTTTTGTTCCTTTCCTACTTCTTGCAAGCTCTCTCTTTTTTTTTTCTACCTCCGCCTTTCGACTTGGAAACAGCAGAGTTACTAATCGCTGCATAAGCATTGCTACCCTTAGCCTTAAGACCACTTTTCACATTTTACAACTCATTCATCAGCTTAGTTGATGGAATATCCATTTTGTATAAGCGATAGTCTACAGTAAACTATGAAAACATATTAGGTAGAGAGTTCAATACCATATCAACCTAAGTATCTGAATTAATATTTGCACCCAGATTCTCCACCACATTGAAGTATCCAATCAGAGTCAACATATGATCCTTCATGGGCATTCCCAGTTTCATGCAGGTGTTCTGCAAGGTACGAATAACTTCGAACCGAGCTCTCCTACGTTGATGTGCAAACATGTCATCGAGGCTTTTTATTATGTAATGAGAAGTTTCTAGTATGTCATGCTTCTGCTGTAACACATTTGACATTGATACAAAAATGTAAAAAGCGAGCCAACTTGTGTGCAGCCGCCCACATAACATAAATATCCATCTAGGCCTTGATTGCAGTCTCAGTAGGTAGGTTGCTCAGGCCAATATTCTTCAAGCACAAAATCAATTTTCTCAACGGTGCGAACAATCGTTAGATTACGTTTCTAATCCACATAATTTTTTCCATTAAGTTAGTTTTGTTTTAGGATAACAGAAAATGGACTGAGAGACATTTTGCTGAAAAATAAAAAATATATTCCATATTAAAATTGAGCAGCGAATTTAACATATGATGCATGAATGCAAACGTAGAGCCATAAAACTACAATAATACAATGACTAATTGATGCTTGTGATCCAATGGATCCCTTTATATGAAAGGTCACTGTGTTCTCTGATTAAGTTGGGACCCTCACACCACACAAGTCATACTTGACAACAAATGCCTATATAAACCCAATAGTTTTATTTGGTCACCAAAATCATGAACAAGAATCTCCATAGGAGGTTCGTAGATGATCTCAGTTTGAGTGTATAACATTTGTTTAGATCTACAGATACTTTAAAATAATCTCGCCATCTGTATGATCTCAAATTATATTCTTTCTAGACGATCTTACAAAATAAGAATCCAATCAAGTAACTTGAATTATGTAGCCTTCTTATAGGGAGCCTGTTGCGTTACCAGTACGAGGCTACGCATTCTGTTGTTTATGGATTGATTAAAGGAAACCATGTATTTTTATTTAAATAAATACTCTTCCCATCAATATTTTAAAATAATAGATTTTAATCTTAAATAATTACCAATATTTAAATTAAATTAATATAAAATTTAATTATTACAGACTTTCCTTTCTAGAAAAATTTAATTTAAATTAAATTAATCAAGAGAAAACTAGTGTTCAATGAAATGCAATCTATTCTTAGTCTCACGAGCAATGTCATAATTATTTCTACATGTTATGATTTACAAAACAATAATATTTTAATCAAAGATTTAAAACATACATCAATAATAAAGTCACAATTATTTGTGGTCCAAAACCATACTAAAACTAAATTACAAGCTAACTTGGCCCAAGCCCAATTTTTAACTTAAATCTTCAGCCCAATCATTCCAAACAATAGCTATTCATGGAGCCAAATAGCCACTATCCAAGAAACCAAACAATTGTCTTATTCTTCCTTCAGTCTCATTCTCAAATAGTATAATCACCAATCCACCAGAATACACAAAGGCTCAAATCCCGTCAAGCCGCTTAGAACCGCCAGAACCAATATGGCCTTGGCCATGGACTGGAGCAGATCACACTAGATCTGCACCTGCGACGCATATATGCGCATGGGTTGCACATAGATCTAGCATGATTTGCACTATCTAGTTCACAGATCCAATAGAAACTGCGTGCCAGGTGCAGATCCAGTTGGATTTGCGCACCGGCAACGTGTAGATCTAATAAGATATGCGAGTGGGTTGTGCACAAATCTGGCTGGATCTATTCGTCAGCTGCGCACAGATCTGGCCAGATCTGTGCATAGGTTGCACAGGTCTAGCGGGTTCTATGCAACCGTCACGCAGTTTCATCTGGTCCCAATTTTTTTATTTGCTATTTTTTCCATCGAAGTTCGATCTTCAAATTTTTTTTCAAATAGATTACAAAAAAATTCCAAAAGAGCAGGAATAGAATAATTACAAAAAAAAAAAAAAAATTCTAATCCACATTTAAAGCTAACAATTTATATCTAATTGTAAGGAAAAATTAAATCAAGATGTTGAAGTCGTAATTAACCAATTTTGTTACAGACTGAAAATAAGAAATACAATGAACAAATGGGGACACAAAATAATTAGATCACAATTTAAGACAATTCTAATCATTCTATCATCATATATAAACAAATAATCGTAGACATCACTCGACTAGAACATATAATTATCAGATCCAAATAGTATAACAAACAAGTGAATGATCTAGACCGCTATGATACTAATTGTTGGAAACTGGCACGAGAATTAGTCAAAAAATTAAAATTTTCTTTAATTCAATAAACCAGAATCTTTGCTAGGCGCTCATGTGTTTATTATATTTAATACTAAGATTTTTAGTATAATACTCGAATAGATAAACGATTATTGAATCTGAATCACGAACCTCATGCTTTTTAATTCATGAACTCGGTGCTCCCAACGTTCAAGTCTTCTATGGTATTCTTCAATGTATATGTGTGAGAATTTTATTATTAAATCAAAAGCCAATTTCTAGACTGGATAGATTTAGAAAACTAAAAAGATAAAATTCAAGTCAAATAAGACTTAAGAATTTTCTCTTCTCCTTTCTTATTTTTTTTGGATGATTTCACGTCACATGTAATGTGATATAAATATGACGAGATTCCTAATTGCATATAAGGACGAGTTCTAATTGCATACAAAGAAAAGTGTTCTAATTTGCATCAAAGTCCAATTAGCTTATGATTGATTTAATTACACATGTAATCTTTGAACTTATATCACAAGAATCCTAATTGCATATAAGGACAAGAGTTCTAATTGCATACAAAGAAAAGTGTTCTAATTTGCATCCAAGTCCAATTAGCTTATGATTGATTTAATTACACATGTAATCTTTGAACTTATATCACAATTACAATCAAGTCCAAAACGTTTATAATAATTGTGATTAAGCTCAAAACTTTATAGAGCTACCATGTACCTGTCCAAACATATATTTTCCAAGCTCCAATAATTAGATCTTGTCCAGTCAATCATAGACCATCTAATCTAATAATTAGTCTCTTGTTTTTTCTACTAAAGGAAAAAGAATACATTCTCAGAATATATAAGATAACAGAAGTTGTAATACTTTCCTCTGACCTAGTTTATATATATTTCATCCCCGTCCCAGATCTGATAATTATGTATGAGCATAAATAACCGTTTTACCCCTCTAATTATTCTCACTAACTTATATTACATTTTTCTCAACGGTCATGTAAATTAATTCACAGATGTCGAAGTTTAGCCGTCGCTAAACACTAGATCAGATTTATAACCGTTCAACATAAAATACTTAAGTTTTCACTCTACCCATTAATTAGGATGACAATTCTCAACACGAATTTGTGTTTTCTATTTTGCTCATTCTCAAGCTTCCAACTCACTGAGTTATTTGATAAATCAAATTGATCTCACCTATTGGTCTAAGGAAAAGATATACACAACTCTGTTAAGGAATTTAGATAAACTAAACCCGGTGATCATTCAAGTGTACTAGTCTCTTCATTAAACTATTTATGCGATAAAGACAAATTGCATACCCAAATGATTAAATAGTCAACACTACAACCTTCCGATACGAGGTGCCAACTCTCATACATTAGTTGTGAATAATTTTATTAATGATCAAAATATAGGTTGTGTTACACTATGCTATTCAACACAAGCACCCAACTTATATTATCACAGGTGATCATTGTCACTTTTATTTGCATGTTCATTATTAAACAAATACAATAACAATAAATAAATAAATGAAAATGAAAGTTTTATTCAATATAAATTATCATTTCATCATAATAAAATTATACTATTTAGCACACAACCCAACATTAAATCTCTGATGACTCTTGCTTGTGCTGTTGGTGCCATTTCCTTTACAACAAATAGAAGTAAATTTGTAATATATCAAAATTATACACCCATCACAGTGATATAAAATATCTAAAAGAGCTAAAACAAATAAAAAATGAAATAACATATTTTATTATTAAATATTCATTTCAGGGGAGATAGCACTGTAAACAAGGCGTTTGGCGCTTGAAACCTGAAAATAAAATAACAACTATACTATCAACTGAAACTAGAAATGGAAACAACATCTAAGAGTGCAATACTATCTCTACGCATTATCGCTGATCCAACCTCCATGAACCATGGGCCTCTTCGGTGTGGGACATCATCATCTGAGGTGACACAAGACTCGGCCTCAGACTCCTCGAAATCCTCATAAGGGTCTTCATCGCTCTCCTTAGTTGGCTCAACCTTAACAACCAAAACTGGCTCAGCCTTAACAACTAGAACTGGCTCAGACACTGGCTCAACCACTGGAGCATGCTCGGGCATGGGCCCAACCACTGGAGCCAACTCAAGAAAAGGGTAGAGGCTGCCACCATATAAATTGTACAACTCCTAGTGTATTATAAGTGCCTCACAATACATGTCATACTCCACCTCGGGATGATAGACCTCCTCTAGGTCTCTCAGAGTCTCCATGGCTACTAGCCATACCTGGCAAATAAGTGAGTGAACTAGATGTACAATAGACTCGACATTGGTTGTCACCAAACCGTAGTTCATCTCCCTGAAATGTGCTGCCCGATGATTCCTGACATGATGGCTAATACACCACTCAAGATTCGAGAAAATGTATATAATCATTCCTTCCTACCTGGCTCGTCCTAGATAAAAATCACTAGGCTATATACAATATCTAAAATACCAATTTTGAAAAATCCGATTATGTGGGTTTCTAACATATTTTAATTAAATATCAAGGACTAAAATAAATTGTTTTAAATTTTGGTCACGTTTTCCAATATATTTAACGCGCAAGAACAAATATCCACATCACATTTTATCATAATTGAAATGATATAAAAATTCATTTTTATATATATGTTTCAAATAATGCAATTAAACAAAAAATTTTTCAAACTTATCTTTACTTCAGAGTTGGTGTAGTGTGGCGATGGTGGTAGCGACACTGAAATCACTTAAACATGGACTCGACAACATAAAATAAAGTAAAGATAAATGAAGTGAAATAATGGTTTATAAAAATGTCAAAAGTCTAAAAAAAGTAAAATCTTTGTTCTGATACCAAGTTGTAACGCCTAGAATTTTCTTATGCCAAAGTGTCACTAAAATTTTTAAAATCATACTTGATGACTCCAAATTAAATTTTTCGTGAGCCCATGAGTGGTTTTGAATTTTATTTGCATTGAAAAAGTGCCATGCGTGCAAGGTAATTTAAAAGCGGCATAATAAACTTTATAGTTCTATTGGCGACACTAGGTGTCACCAAAATTTATTTGACCAATCTAACGTACTCAAAAAAATTTGAAATTTGAATTGTAGTTATTTGACACCTTAGTAAACAACATACCAAAAATATAGAATTTAATCACATAATTTGTTATATGAACTAAGTGGCCAAAAAATAGATTGAAAATTAGTCTCGAGTACAACTGGTAGTGTCTGAAAAAATAGTCATAAAATTAATTCATCCAACGTGAGTGATTCTAAATTCTACTACCAGACAACTTATCTACCTATCAAATGCCACCAGTTCACTTAAAACTCACGAGTAAATAAAAAGTTATTCTTTTTTGAAATTAGGGACAGAACACTGAAATTTACTACATATATAATGGAAATTTTATCTTTAATCTCCAATTGGCGAAATAAACAAAGTTATGGTTTTTCCTCAAATTTACAACATTTAAATATATTTAAAACATTGTACTTTAATTTACATATAAAAAGTCTCGATTATATCGGCACCAAAACTATAATAAATATAGAACTTTTCATGTCGCTACTTTTACGCCGTCATGCCGCCGCCAAGCTTATCAATCTAGAGAGTAAATAATTTTAAGGTGTAAGCATTTCGAAGAAAACACTTAGTAGTAAATATACACTAGCAAACGAATACAATCTTCAAGCATTACTAATTTTTTGGAAATCTTCAAAATACTAACCGTATAGAGGTGTTTGTTCGTGATGAAGTCTGAATCTTGTTCTTGGGGTTTCGTTTGCTTCCGTGTTTGAAAGAGAACTTACTACAAAACAACAAATTTGCAAACTCAATAACACCGTTCAAACATTTGGATGATCAAAACGTCTCCAAATGTACACTAAATCCAAAAATTATACAATATACACTATATTACTTACTTGTTCTTCGTCAGTCATTGGTATTTCGCCGGCAATGCAAAAGGGTTTGTTCAACAATGGTCAGTCGCAACAACAAGGTATTTGACTATTTGGGCAAAAAAAATTTTCGAAATGTAACGGGTTTTCAGTTTCTTCAGACGTCTCTTGATTTTTACTGAGAAATAGTCACAATAGTGTTCTGACAGAAATACCATCAAGAAATGAAGTGTTTGTAATACACGTGATGACCTACCGTTGAAACATGACGAAATTGGATGGAAAGGACCATTGCCGCAAAAAATATTTGAAATAGGGGCTAAACTGTCAAAAATAAAATAATAGGTCCTCAACCCACAATAAGTGCAAAAGATAGGGACCATTTGTACAAAAAAGCCGTTATTCTAATTTTGTCAGCAAACATTTTATTAACAAGTCTTTTGTAAGTAGCACCAGTATTTTTTAAACCAAAATGCATTACCTTTTAATAGTAGAGGCCTCGATCAGTGATGAACAAGGTATGTTCTTCATCTAGGGTGAACATAGGTATCTGGTTGTAGCTTGAGTATGCACTGATGAAACTTAAGAGTTCGTGTCCCACCGTGGCATCTACAAGCTAGTCAAATTTTGGCATTGGAAAACTATCCTTTGGGCAGGCTTTATTTAGATGTGTAAAGTCTTGACAGGTCTTCCACAATCCATTGTTTTTTGGAACTAAGACAGGTTGCACACCCAGGCTAGATAGTGGGCTTCACAGATGAATCTGTTTTCCAATAACTTGCCAACTTTCCCCTTCAAATTTTCGTAAATCTCCATGATGATTTGTCTTTGCTTTTGAATTCTCAATGCATGGCATGCTATACTCAAATCGATTCCAACCATACCAGAATGCTTCCAGACGAAGAGATCAAGGTTTGCCTTGACAAAATCCTTCAATTTTTCCTTTAGATATTTCTTCAATATGAGTCCTATCCGCAACTGTTTAGACTTGTCTGCTTCTCTTACTGGGAAACTTTCCAGCTCATCTATTGTGGTTCACTTAGAGTTCGAATCTATGATTCAAGTGTCAAGGTTGTCATCGATAAAGATCTTTCCTTTAGTGTCAACTCCTCCTAGGGATGGCAATGGGATGAGTCGGCCCCGCCCCGTCCTGTGACCGACGAATTCGCGGGGTGGGGTGGGTCGCGGGACGGGGTGGCCCTTCGACCCGCCAACCGCCCCAGTTAAATTTTTTTTTTTTGATAAACTGAAAAAATAATTAAAAAAAAAGAAATATTTTTTTTATATATTTGTTCCAAATAAAACAAAAAAATTATAAGATTGAGGCTATGGTGTAGTGGTTAAGGTTGGTAGTTTACAAATTTCAACCCGGGTTCGAATCTTCTTTGGTCTATTTGAAGTAAAAACTATAATTTCTATTCTATTTTATGACTTTCTTTTAAAAAAAGGAGGGGTGGGTCGTGGGGCGGTGGAGAGGGTCGAGGCCACCCTGGACCCGCCCCGGACCCGCGGCAGGGAAGAATTTTCTACCCCAAACCCGTCCCTATTATCCGGCGGGGCGGTGCTTAGCGGGACGGGTTGCGGGGCGCGGGTTTTTTTGCCATCCCTAACTTCAGGCTTTGCCATCTCGTCTATGGCCAGATCAACCATCATGTCTGCATCTGTGATGGGACCCCGCATAGCTTCTTTTCTTAGAGCATTGAGGTAACATTCCCGTGCTGATTACTGCTGGTTCCTAGAGCATTTGTGCAATATAAGTTAGAGCACTTGTCAACTTACATTTGTGTCATATCAAAATGCTTAATTAATAGAAGCATTGCCTAAGGCATCCATGCAAAGAATAATTTTTTGTCTACAAAATATGAAATAAAATTTGAGAGATAAATGAAGCGGTGGTGGCTACTCAACTGCTTTGTAATTCATAGGAATGTTGTTTATGTGGAGGAACTGAGTGTTACTGTTTTGAATTTGATGGATATATTGTTTTTTGATATATGGATCATAATTTCTTGTAATTGTTAATGTTGTTTTTTAAGTTTAGTAATCAATTTTTTTATGGAGATATTTTTTATAAATGTCTGTTTCAACATTGTTTATTGGGATGTTACTATCACATATCCATGTATGTCTGTTTGATACTGTATATTGCACATTATAAATTGGATGATGTATTGTATACCCTTTAATTTTGAGATAGATGATATGCATATATTGTAATATTTTATACGGCACATATTGTTAATGATTTCTCCCCTGTTAATTGGTTATGATATTATCTATTGTACATTATCATATAAAGATAACAATATATAGTATCATTTATGTGTGCATGTGGTGTATATCGTATAGTAATGTTATTAATGATTTACTACATTATGAAGAGTTGTTTACAATACTATTTAGTGTAACATGGGAGAATTATAATAATATTGTAACATAAAAACTGAAATAGTATAGATTATCATTAAACTAAGGGTAATTATATTCACACTAAAATTTTTATTTTCTACACCACATTTTAATTGCAATGAAAGTCTCTCAACTTTTGACATTTTGACACTTATGTATCCAACTTTGTTTCGTCGTATTTTTATCATTACTTTTCACATTTTCTTTTTGATGACAATTTTTGTCCAAATATTCTGCTAATAATGTGCATTGAAATGTGGGCAAAATATTTTGTCAAAACTTTTGTATTTGTTTTTTATTTTACTTAGGTAAAAATAGGAGAGAAAAATCTTTTTACGTTATCTTAATTAACTTTTTGGACAAAAGTCGTCACCAAAGACAGATAAGAATTACAAATTAATAGGTTGATAATAAGAATGTGATAAAAGAAAATTAAGGATATAAATACAATAATGAGCAATAGTTGAAAACTTTCATTGCTATTAAAATGTGGTGGAATTAACAAATAATGTGGTGTAAATATAATTACTCTTAAACTAATTGACAGTTTATGTGATGACAAAATTACCCTACAAATTATGCACAAATTTCAATTATTAACAAAAAAATATTATAATTACACCAACTTGATACACAATTATCTTACAAATTATGCACAAATTAACAAAGTTCAATTATTAACAAAAAATATTATAATTCCACTAATTAACAATCATAGAATATAGTATCATATCATACAAGAATTGATCAGTAACATTTAATTATCGTTCAAAATCATACATTATAGAGAAACATAAAACAACATCTTATGACAGATTAGCATGTTAACTTTTCTCTCCCAATAGGAATTTGATTTCATTCACCTACAATATATTCTTTAATGAAGTTTGAAACCATATGTGCTTTATACTATCTCACTTAATTCCTCCATCGTCAATGTTTCTTCCAACTGTTCATTTTTTTTATCGCTTCATCACGTAGAAGATGTATTCCATGGTCAACATTGCGGTATAAAATTTAAATATATTTAGTAAATATCAGTACATATATAAGTTTAAAACAAGATAATATAAATATAAATATAAATAGAAAGTGTAGTAGCTTCTTAAGTCCTAATGTGTTGCTACAAATATTTCTCACAATATAACACTATCAGTAAGCACATTAGTATCAAGTATATTCTCGAGCAAAATGTTCTGCTTTAACAGAAAAATCATAATTTAAAAGAAGCACATCATCCCATTAAATCTAAACATATGAAGATAAGAACAGTATCATAAATAACTCAAAATTGTAACAGTATCTCGCATAACATGCTTATCACGAATAATATCACACGGTGTCATTTTAAATCCAAACAATATCATGCATATTCTTGGAAAAATATGATAGTTTAACAATAAACCATAATTCGAAAGAAGTAGAGTATCACACCACACTCGAAAGAGCAAACTCCAACCCAATTGAAGAACACTATCATAGATAACTATATCTTAATTTAACAGTATTTTATGGTTAAAGACAACAAACAAGTTAAACTAATATAACATTATCAAAAGCATATTAGTATTAAGCATATGGTAGGAGGGTAAAATGTTATGTTTTAACACAATATGATAACTCGAAAGAAGTACATTATCCCATTAAATTCAAACAGTGTCAAGATAAGAACACATCATGGAAAGCTTAAGATTGAAACAATATCTCGTAGAGCATGCTTGTCACAAACAATATTACTCAGTATCCCATTAAATTCAAACAATATCATGTATATTATTTGGGATAAAATATGATTCTTTAACAATAAACCATAACTCGAAACAAGGTCATTATGATACACACACTAAAAACAGCAAACTCCAACCCAGTAGAAGAAAAGTATTATAGATAACAATATCTTAATATAATAGTTTCTTAATAAAAAATTATCTTAGTCAACGGGCATTGACAAACAGTCAGTAAATATAGAATAAGTAAAAAAACATAAGTCCCCGAAAGAATAAGATACAATTCTTTAATCATTCTAGTCAGTATCACAAATGACTCCAACTGTACCCTTGGTATTTAAGATACTATTATATTAAAATAGTATTGAGTATATATAATATTGTTCAGCATATATCTCGCAAAACAATATCACAAACAGCCATAACTCACAAATTTTTTCAGTAAACCTTGACTCAAAATGTTAATAGTATCGCATATATATGAAACTCGAACAATATCTTGACATTTTCTCGGGGCAAATAGTATAACTGGAAACCTAACTTAAAAGAAGTTTAGCATCTCAAATACTTCGAAATAGTAACAATATATCACAATAGTAACAATATCACACATTATATCGAAACTTTTCAACTAAAATACAATATATCATACACAAAACAAATGAATTGAAAAAAACTAAAGAAGCTACTACAACCAAGTGATCAACAAAGAAAAATCAAATGATAATGATAATAATATCAGCATCTCAAATACTTCAAAACAGTAACAGTATCACCGAAATTAAAAAAAAATTTACCTTTTCCATTGAGATTTTATGTTATGAGAGTTTCGCAGTTAAACAAGGAGTGAATGTTAAAATGGGAGCAAATGTTTGCAATAGGAGACTTTTTGTGGTTACACAGAGAGTGGAGAGTATATGTTTTACGGTTGTAGAGTTTTTTTACTTTTTGAAATATTAGTTTTTTTTTTTAATTATAGGGGTATAAATGTATTTTTTTGGCCATGAGACTTAAATGGAGGCTTTTTGGATTGTATGACTTGGAGGCTCGTAAGTACAATGAAGATGACTAGACCTAAATTTTGTCTTGAATTTTTAATTAGTTGGTGGCTTCCTTCTCATTGTTAGGCACTGGGCCTCTTTAAATTTTAAACGGTGGAATCGAGTTTACCATGTTGTGTTGCCATTTCTAATTTTCATGGCAAAGAGGCGACTTGGGTATATTAATATTAAATAAAAAAGTTCAATTACCGAAGGAATGACCAGCAAAAAATACATGTTGCTAAAATTCCATAGATACTCCATACCATAAAAAGAAAAAAATAATTAATTAATCAATTAAAAACTTTCCAACAGACTAGTCCATCAGAATATTACCAACCCGACTTTCACTTATATAATTTACCAAATAAAATTATTTGTCGATAAAAGGTGTTACCAACGAAAACTAGAGCATCAACAACAGAAATTTCTATTACTAACGTAGCATTTTTTTGTAGTGGATGACAATTTTCTTGAAAGATTTTCAACCTCTTACAAACTTTCTTCTTTTGAATTGATACAACTTTCTTCAACTTTACCTCCAAAATCAAATGTGTCAAAGTCATCCTCATCCTTGAGCGTTACCACAATGAGTCAATATTCTTTTGAAGAAGGCCCAATGAGTTCAATGTGCACCCATTTCTAATTTTCTATACTCAATCCCTTATCTACTTTCTTATAATGAAACCTGCCCACGGCCATAACATCATTGTATTCTCTTCTGAAGACTAGAAATGTCAAATGGCAACAAATCACCTACAATGCAAATGAATACTATCCAATACCATTCCACTTGAAAATAATATTACCGACACGAATTTCACCTACGAATTTATCGGCAGAAATTATTTGATGGTAAAGATGTTATAGACGTAAATTAGAGCATCAAAGACAAAAAATTGTGTCACTAATATTGTAATTTTTGTGAGTGTATGAACAAAATTAACAATTTTCCCAAAAGATTTTCAAACCCTTATGAACTTTCTTTGATGCAACTTTCTTCAACTTTTCCTTCACATACCAAATCAAATGTGACTTTGACAAGTTCATGGTCAACGATATCGACATTGTCATTGTCATTACCATTGTTATCGTCCTCGTATTAGGTACGAATAATTAACCCATTTAATTTTTTATTAATTTTAAATAAGAAAAGTTAAATTATCGACACAAAATACTTTTTAAAAAAAAAAAATCATTAATCCGTCGATAATAAGAAAAAAAAATTAATTAAATAAAAAAAATTCAATAGATTTTCCTACTAATCCGTTAGTAATTAGCGACTGTTTAATTAGTCTATCAAAATATTACCGACATGAATTTCATCTATGAAATATATTGTCGAAAATTATTTGTCGATAAAAGATGTTACCAATGGAAATTAGAGCATCAAGAACAAAAATCCATCACTGATTCCGCAATTTTTGTTAGTAAATGAAGAAAATTAACAATTCTCCCAAAAGATTTTCGGTCCCTTATAGAACTTTCTTTTGATGTAATTTTCTTCAACTTCACCTTCAAAATCAAATATGATTTTAACAAGTTCATTATCAACATCATATTTGCACCTTACCACAATGCGATCAAGAATTTCTTTGAAGAAGGCTGAACGAAGTCCAAGGTGGATCAATTTTTTAACGACAGGAAAAATTTTTGTCTTTTAATTTCAAAAAAATAAAATTTTAACTTTATGATTTCAAATATTTTAGTCGCGATTATTTTGTACAAGGATGCCTTTTATTTGATATGACGTACATGGAATTTTATTAATCACCGATACTAATAAAATTTTCTTAACCCGAATAATTTATCTTGAGTTAAATTTAAATTTATTTTAGACCAACCGAAAAATTTAAAACTAACGAAAATAAAACATCTTCTTTATCCATTTTCGATCAATTCATTCATCTTAGTTTCGACTATTTTTTAGTCAACTTTTCACTTAGAATCAACTTTATTATTGAGCTATTCTACTGCAAGAAAGACTTCTCCAAACAACCCCTAAATCTCATGCCAAAATCAGCCCCAAACAGCCCCTTAAACCCAAAAACATAACCACCCATGATCTCCCTCACTTTAGCCCATTACCTACCATTTTCCCCCACATCTTCCACCCTCTATTTCAATTGAACAACCTTCCATTTAACCTCCAGAAAAACGTCCCAAATCCCCCTCATCTGCCAAAAAAACGTGTCCAAGAACTACCCAAAGCAGGCTGAAAATTCACCCTAGAGCAGTAAAGAAACCACCCCCTCCTCTAGTCCATGATCATCCATTTAGCCCCACTTTCTTACCCGTGTATCCCCCACATTTCAACCCTCAAGTTAACTGTTTTTCCCCCCATTTTGTCCCAGAATTCGGCCCCTTGATCAGCCCCCTTTTTACTGAAGAAAAAACATCCAGCAATTCCTCAAATTTCAACCAGCAATTTCCTCCATTTCCTCTCCAGTTTTCGGTCCCCCTTAAGTCCATTTTCCTCCTTTTATTTTCCCATCTTACACCTGAACTTTACCTCTATTTTTTTAGCCCTTAAGTCCCCTTTAAGTCCTTGATTTCCCTTTAACTTCAACCAGCAAAAAGACTCCAAAAATCGCCCCCCTAACTCTAGATTGCAGTCACTTTTGGCCAGCTTTTCCATCATTTTTCCTTTCCTTTTCGGCCAGCTAAGACATCCAGTTTTCCTCACTTCAAGCCACACATAAGTCCTCTTATTTCTCCTCTTTTTAGTCCCCAAATCATAGTCCAAAATCCCCTCATTTGTCTCTCAATTTTTGCCCCAAACAGCAAGCATAAACACCCCATTTCTTTCCCAGATTTTGGCTTTTTCCCTCTCTGGTTCCACTCAATTTTTCTTCCCCTAAATCATACACTTTCTAGCAAAATAATACGTAATAGAAAAGGGCAAACATACGGGTTTGATTTTGGAAAAGTGCAGTAACAATTCATTCTCTATCACGACTTCAACCGAAAATTCCATTTCGGGTAGTTTTACTTAATGTTTTTAGTGCGATTTGGAAATGAAGTTTCAGAAAAATTATGATGTTAATTGAATGTCATGCAAACTTATTTATGAAGGAGCTTATGATAGTGATTGAAGGTAATCACGTATGACGTTATGTGGTCCTGGCTACCAATTTATGTGTTCCTATGTACGTTTAAAAATGATGGCATGGGCATTTATGTTTACGTATAATTTTTTCCACATATTAGTGTGTATGGCTACTGAGTGTTTCTTACGAAATACTTACCCCAAAATGAATAAATTTTTTAGATTGAATTGTTTGGCATTGATGCGATGGCGATAGGCTAGCGAGCTTATCGTGAAAATTTTTATTTAGTTTAAGTTTTGACGTCGAGATGATCGAGTCAACTATGATGTAAATACTATATTTTAAGTATTTGATTCAGTATTTAATTATGTAATATGTATGAAAAACAAAATGTTGGTTTAATTGCCGTTCAAAGTTTTAAATTAGAAATTGCCTAGCTCATTTTTTTTAGAATTTTCAGCTTACTATCCCCTTTTCAAAAAATCATAACTTTTACTATGGTTCGAGTTTTTGAGTGAAATTAGTTGATATGGAAATCCCTATATGTGACCTAATAACAAAAATTAGAATCGTTCAAAAATTTCATTGGATGAATTTATTATGGATGTTTGAATAGGTTGCCTTAAGGCACCCGGACAGTTTTTCAAGCATCTTCGGCTATCTTTTTCACCTAACAAATGACATATCTAAAGTTTGAAATTTTAACATGTTGTAGTTCGTAGTCCCAAGTATCTACAGTTCCAATTTCGTAATTTTTGGAGTTCTTTTGAATAGTCTAATAAATTGTGGCAACACCTATCACGTATCACGGTATAGATAAAACTATGAAAATTTGAAGAAAATTCATTTTTCCTTGCATGCTTGTTATTTTTTCGCAAAAATTTCATTTTTAAAACCTTTTAAGGGCAAGAGAAATATTATTTGGAGTCGTCATATATATTTTAGAGATTTATTTTAGTAACCCTCCGGATTGAGAAAATCCAAGGCGTTACAGCTTGGTATCAGAGAATGATTTTACCTTTATGTAGACTCGAGGAAATTTTAAAATTTTATTTTATTTTGTATAGTCTTTGTTTTATTATGTCAAGTTAAAAATTTAGAAGTTACGATTTTAGAATTTGAGTGTCGCTACTCGCCATCGCCGACGCTCTACCAACTTTGAAGTAAAGAAAGTTTGATAATTTTCTTTCTATGTTTAAGTATGACTTTAATGAATTTATATTTATGAAATTCTATAATTTTTTTATGAAAATTTATTTTAGTCCTCAGAATTAACTTAAAAGATGTTAGAGACCCACCTAAACAGACTTTTCATAATTGGTATTTCAGACATGTTTCCACCAAGTGATTACTATATAGAACGTGCCGAGGCGACAAGAAATGATTATATTTAGTTTGTTATGGATCCTAAGTGGTCATTTGGCCATCATGTAGGTAGCCATAGGTCATCACGTATTAGGCGATGAACTACGAGTTGTGATAACAAGATGTTGACATTAATTGTGTGCTTACCATTTTTTGAAAGTGGAGGTTAAAGGATCAAACCTCAGGCACATCAGATGCATGCCTAGCTATTAATGTTACATGTCAGAAAAATGATAATATACTAAAGGTTAGTATGCCATAGATACGGATAAATTAGTTAGCCCAGTGCAGATAGGTTTTGATGTGTTTGGTACTCACATCGATCTTCATGTTATAAATATGAGGGATTTTGATATTATCTTGGATATGGATTGGTTGGGTATTAATCGTGCTAGCATGGTATGTTTTGAGAATGGAGTAATCTTTTGATGACTGGGAGAAAAGAGTTCAAATTTTATGGGTTAAAGATTAAAGCACTTCCTCGCCTCATCTTAGCTTTGTAGGTAGACAAGTTATTGGCATCCCATCTGAGGAATTATCAGTGGATAATGTGCTAGTAGTTAGAGGATAAATTGATGTGTTTCTAGAGGATGTTGGTAACGTGGATGGTGGTAAGGTGATTGGGTTTCATTGTCACTGGTCGCTGGGCTATAAGCCATCTTATCAGCTCATTACCAGATGAGTGGCAAGACGTGGCTGAGTGGTTTATGATCTATTATGGACACCACCTATGCCCGTCCTACCACAAGAGATTGACTATGTGGCCTTCTCGCTGAGTTGAAGACACTTTGGGAAGAGGCTCGGGATGACACACTTGAGTTTCCCGAGGCCGAAAGAGTGCCATCAAAGATGAGAATTTGCGAAGATGCACCGTTGCCTATCTCAGACATTGAGGAGTAAAGATAGGATAACTCTAGTAAGATTTATGTTTTAGATGAATTTTAGATAGTAGTAGTTGGTAGTAGGGTTTTTGCTTTCCAGTTGTTCGATTGGCAAACGCTATTTCCTTTATCTGTATTTTCTTTTGAAGGATCAAGTGAATGATAAAAGATATTATCTTTTTCTATCATTGTGATATTCTCTTTCATTATTATGTTTTTGCCAAGAATGATTGTTGTGTATTTGACGGATTATAATAGTGTACTTGATGTTCGTATGTCATTAGTAGGACTTATTGACATATATAAAATATCAAAGGCAGTATAGAAAAATTTTTATGGTTTGATCTTAGAAGCAGACTTGATTGTGGTAGAATGAAATATTTTGATATAATTTTGGGTATATTTTGGCTAAGAAATAACCTTGCCACAATTGTGTGTTTTGGAGAAAGAATTTGTGTTTTGGCAACCAAGAGGCAAATAGTTTAGGTATTATAGTCAAGGGTTAAGGCATTTTATCAAGGATATCTTGTCTGTCTTATCGGCATCAGAAGAGACGATACTAGATAATGTGCCAGTAGAAGCAAGTGTGAATTTTACACCAGCCATAAGAGTCTCAAGTACTTTTTCACCCAAAAGGCTTTGAATATGAAGCAACGACGATGGTTAGAATTAGTAAAGGATTACGACTGTTCTATCCTTTACCACCCAGGTAAGGCAAATATAATCGTGGATGCTCTAAGCAGAAAGAATACGGGTCAGTTGTCTGCATTGCAATCAACACAAGATAATCTGATCAAGGACTTTGAGAGTATGAAAATTGAAGTATTAGCTCCACCGGTGCGAACGTCGGCAGGGATAGCAAGTTTAATAGTAAAGTCGACACTCAGAGATAGAATTAAGACGGAGCAAGACCGTCAGAAGAGTTATGTCGATCAAAGAAGAAAGGATTTGGAATTCGAGGTCGACGAAAAAGTTTTTCTAAAGGTGGCTCCTATGAAAGGGATACTACGATTTGGTAAGAAATGGAAACTAAGACCGCGTTTCATCGGTCCATTTGAAATTCTTGAAAGGATTGGAAATGTGGCGCATCGTTTGGCATGCCACCTGAGCTCTCGGCAGTGTCACGATGTTTTCTACGTTTAGATGTTAAGAAAATACGTGCATGATCCTACGCAAGTGATAAACTATGAGTCGTTGGAATTAAAGAATGATGTGACTTATGAAGAAGCACATGCGGTGGTTCTAGAGGAAAAAATCCATGTTCTGAGAAACTGGGAGCTCCCTTTAGTCAAGGTTCAATGGATAAGAATGAGGAGGATGAGGTCACTTGGGAAATAGAAGAATATGTCTAAGCTAATTACCCAAACCTCATAAACCAAATAAGTTAAATTTCGAGGACGAAATTATTTTAAGTGGGGAGGGTTGTAACAACCGGAAAATTTTTAGTCTTTTAATTTCAAGGAAACAAAATTTTAACTTCCGGTGTCGTTACGAACTTCCGAGTATGATTTAAAATATTTTAGTCGCGATTATTTTGCACAAGGTTGCCTTTTATTTGTTATGACGTACATGAAATTTTATTAATCACCGATATTAATAAAATTTTCTTAACCCGAATAATTTATCTTGAGTTAAATTTAAATTTATTTTAGACCAACCGCAAAATTTAAAACTAACGAAAATAAAACATCTTCTTTGTCCATTTTCGATCAATTCATTCATCTTAGTTTCGACTATTTTTCAGTCAACTTTTCACTTAGAATCAAATTCATTATTGAGCTATTCTACTGCAAGAAAGACTTCACTAAACAGCCCCTAATTCTCATCCCAAAATCAGCCCCTTAAACCCAAAAACATAACCACCCATGATCTCCCTCACTTCAGCCCATTACCTACCCTTTTCCCTCACATCTTCCACCATCTATTTCAACTGAACAACCTTCCATTTAACCTCCAGAAAAACGTCCCAAATCCCCCTCATCTGCCAAAAAAAAAACGTGTCCAAGAACTACCCAAAGCAGGCTGAAAATTCACCCTAGAGCAGTAAAGAAACCACCCCCTCCTCTAGTCCATGATCATCCATTTAGCCCCACTTTCTTACCCGTGTATCCCCCACATTTCAACCCTCAAGTTAACTGTTTTCTCCCATTTTGTCCCAGAATCTGGCCCCTTGATCAAGCCCCCTTTTTTTGCTGAAGAAAAAACGTCCAGCGATTCCTCAAATTTCAGCCAACAATTTCCTCCATTTCCTCTCCATTTTACGGTCCCCTTAAGTCCATTTTCCTCCTTTTATTTTCCCATCTTACACCTGAACTTTACCTATGTATTTTCAGCCCTTAAGTCCCCTTTAAGTCCTTGATTTTCCTTTAAATTCAACTAGCAAAAAGACTCCAAAATCACCCCCTAACTCCAGATTGCAGTCGCTTTTGGCCAGCTTTTCCATCATTTTTCCTTCCCTTTTTCGGCCTGCCAAGACACCCAATTTTCCCCACTTCAAGCCACCCATAAGACCTCTTAGTTCTCCTCTTTTTAGTCCCCAAATCATAGTCCAACATCCGCTCATTTGTCTCTCAATTTTTGCCCCAAACAGGAAGCATAAACACCTAATTTGCTTCCCAATTTTCAGCTTTTTCCCTCTCTGGTTCCACTCCATTTTTCTTTCCCTAAATCATACACTTTCTTGCAAAATAATACGTAATAGAAAAGGGCAAACATACGGGTTTGATTTTGGAAAAGTGCAGTAACAATTCATTCTCTATCACGACTTCAACCGAAAATTCCATTTCGAGGTAGTTTTACTTAATGTTTTTTGTGATTTTGAAATGAAGTTTTGAAAAAATTATGATGTTATTTGAATGTCATGCAAACTTATTTATGAAGGAAATTATGATAGTGATTGAAGGTAATTACTTTAATGATTTAGTGATTGAAGGAAATCACGTATGACGTTATGTGGTGCCGACTACCAATTTATGTGTTCCTATTTACGTTTAAAAATGATGGCATAAACATTTATGTTTACGTATAACTTTTCCCACATGTTAGCATGTTTGGCTACTGAATGTTTCTTACGAAATACTCAACCCCAAATGAATAAAATTTTCAGATTGAATTGTTTGGTGTTGATGCGATGGCGGTAGGCTAGCGAGCTTATCATGTAAATTTTATTTAGATAGGCTAGCGAGCTTATCATGTAAATCTTTTTTTAGTTTAAGTTTTGACGTCAAGATGATCGAGTCAACTATGATGTAAATGCTATATTTTAAGTATTTGATTCAGTATTTAATTATGTAATATGTATGAAAAACAAGATGTTGGTTTAATTGCCGTTCAAAGTTTTAAATTAGAAATTGCCTAGCTCATTTTTTTCATAGAATTTTCAGCTTACTGTTCCCTTTTCGAAAAATCATAACTTTTACTACGGTTGGAGTTTTTGAGTGAAATCAGTTGATATGGAAATCTCTATATGTGGCCTAATAACAGAAATTGGAATCACTCAAAAATTCTCGGGAACAGTTTTTCAAGCATCTCTGGCTATCTTTTTCACCTACCAAATGACATATCTAAAGTTTAAAATTTTAACATGTTGTAGTCCATAGTCCCAAGTATCTATTTCGTAATTTTTGGAGTTCGTTTGAATAGTCTAATAAATTGTGGCGTCACCTATTACGGTATAGACAAAACTTTGAAATTTTAAAGAAAATTCATTTTTCCTTGCACGCTTGGTATTTTTCTACAACAATTTCATTTTTAAAACCCTTCAAGGGCATGAGAAATATTATTTGGAGTCGTCATCTATATTTTAGAGATTTATTTCAGTGAGCCCCCGAGTTGAGAAAATCCGGGGCGTTACACATTTCTATACTCAATCCCTCATCTATTTTTATATATTGAAAGTCGTAACTAGGCCAGGGCCATAAGTACCAGTGGTATACTTCTAGAGACTAGAAGGGTCAAAATGGCAACTAATCATCTCTCGTGCAAATGAATAGTATTCAACACTCTTCAAGTCAAATTTTTTCAAGATGATCCTCAGTTCCATCGTCCATCCTTTTGTATATAAGTGCCCCTTGGTTTCATCAACATTGGCATCGACATCGTTTTAGGAATGTGTTGGCAACCCATTAATTGTTTTTTTAGGGGGTGTATTCAAACTGGGACTCTTAATGAAAATTTTCAAGATGATCCTCTGTTCCATCGTCCATCCTTTTGTATATAAGAACCCCTTGGTTTCATCAACATTAGCATCGACGTCGTATTAGGAATGTGTTGGCAACCTATTAATTTTTTTATTTTTTAGGAGGGTGTATTCAAACTGGGACTCTTCAGAATTTAAAAGTTTAAAAGTATTCAATGTAGACTTTTTAAGACTCTCCAAAAGTATTGGTTTAGTCAATAAAGCCTTTTAGAGACTTTAAAAAAGTCCTTAAAAGTCACCGTGTATTTAATTAAAACTTTTTAGGAGTTTCTATAATTCATGGGGTATTCAAATTGAAAACGACTTTTATGGATTTTCTACTTACCAGACTTCTGAGGACTTTTTTGTGAAAAGTAAAAATAGCAAATCTAAAAAAAGAAGAAGAAGAAGGTCTATTATCTTTCACTTTTAGGATTTTTCGTATCTCTTCCATCCTGGTGAGAATTTACAGTGATAATAACGAAATTGTGAATGTAATTCAATTAATCCTTTCTACTATATTATGAACCAATTTGTGTATATTTTGCATAACATGCGTCTAAACTCTACTCATAAATCTAAAGGATGATATTTTTTATATTTGTAGTGAGAAGTAATCACAATCCCTCTGGTTACAAAATGATCTCCTATTTTTAGAGAAAAAAGGAGATGTGATGACTCAACTTTCTTTAACGACGCTGATGTGGCAAAGTTGGTTGATGATCATAGATAAGCATGGTCAGTTCTTTGTAAAGGCTAATAATTACTTGACCGGTTCACTTTGAAGGTAGCTACTCTTTTGATAACTGTTAAAGACGGTCGATTACTTTTTTACTCATTCATTGTATTCAACATCATTATCCCTCCCACTCTCAAATTATTGGCTACAATCATTCGAGGGTGAATTCTACAAACCACATGTCCTTGTGTCATTAGTGTTTTTTAAGACTAATGCGGATTATATAGCTGTAAATCCTAATGGTTGAAATGATGGTTTTGAACAGAACACGTTTTTCAAGGGTTGGCATGTCGTTTCCACTTCCGCCTCTTCAGCTTCCATGATGATAAGGACTTCTCAAATTATCAAGAGTTATTTGGTAAGTATTGTTCCCGCACTTTCTTACCTTTTTGCTCTTATCTTTTTCATTCAGTAACATACCACATGGTTCTCTTCTCTTTTATTTTTCTCATTCTTCTTTTTCGTAGATTTTATAGAATATCATTCGTATGAACGTGGTGATTTTGGATAGTTCTTCTGAGGAACAACTTCCTGTAACTATCTCAGGAGCAGAAATATCTTTTGACTCTTTGGGTTCCATTGAATCGTTGGGTGAACCAGAAATCAGAGAGGTGAATAGTTATCGCCATTCTCAGACCCCAGCTTTTACAATCACTTGTAGGTATTGATCTATGATTTCTTCTTCTTTTCACTGAGTCTTCTTTTTTATATCTCTAGTTTTATAATCTTCCTCTTTATTTCATATACTCGTACATATTTTTGTAGCTTAGTCGTGTACGTCTGAAATAATAGTTAGGGGTCGACCCAACCCATCCCCACTACTCTTCCATCTTTATCTAGGTCAAAAAATATCGTCGTCCTTTGGAGAACATTCATCGACAGCCCAAGCACGTATAATGAGAGAAAATTAGAGAGGGTAGTCAATCACTTTTTCTTGATTCACAAACATTCATATCGAGCTCCAGGGCCGACTGAGTACCTTCTAGTCGGTCGTCCAGGAGAAGTGGCGATCTATCAAGACAGTCTAAAATTCGGTCTTAGGTATCCCTTGCATCTCTTTTTAGTTGACTTCTTCTACACTTTTCACTTGGCTCAGGGTCAACTAGTCCCAAATGCGCTTAGGATTTTATATTACTATTTGATGATTAGTCTAAAGAATAATCTCAAACCGTCATTAGATCTCTTTTGGATTCTCTTTATAATGAAATTACTTGATCGATATGATTGCTTCATGGTTTTCTCACATCGTGATCAAGGTTACCAGTGCATGACCACTTTAAGATACCTAATTGTCCTTCTTCAAATAGTGATTGGAAGAATAGATAGTTTTTCGTTAGTCCAAACAATGGCATGTTCCCTTTTCTAGTTGAATGGAGTCCTCATCTACTAGAAGGTTTCAATAAGACTCCTATCCTTTCTGAATCTGAAATTGACTCTATGATCATCTTAATATCTCTCGAACTTCTCGGTTGATCGATGAATGATGTTTTAACTGATGAGGCACTAGTTTTTATTGGTATCGGCCGTCCATATGGTAGGCTTTTTATTTTCTACAACACATAATTTCTGCGATTTATTTTCCTTTTCCAACTTTCACGTTTATGTTTTTTCTATTTTTAGATATGTCAGCCGATCCATTCAGTGAAGAATTTTTAGAAGAGTTAGCGTGAAAGAACGACAAGTCTAAAAGAAAGAAGAAAAGAGTTCATTCCTCTGTAGATGTTCCAGAATCCTCTCGACCACCGCATCCTGTTTCCACTCATTCTCAATTTCTCAATGATACATGAGACTCTACCCCTCCACTGGATCGGGCACCCCAGATCTGACTTCTCTGCCTTCTCCTACATCTTCTTCACCTCATGTCAGTCCTTCTTGTAATCTTCAATGGCTGGTCGACAAGATTAATGACGACATTCGAATGATGACCGATGTTTGGATTGGGATGTAATTGAAGCTAGCAAGAATAAGTCCCTCGAGAGCTTGGAGCGGCTACTCATGATGGAAGAGATGAGGGTATAGGCTTTTCTAGTACACTGATTTTCTTACTTGATGAAATATTTCTATACCTTCTTCCCTTATTGATATATTATTATTTTTTCATAGATCTTTTCACTTCGCCATTCTATATTTCGGAGGACGATGGAGCAGATGGAGACGCTCGATCAAACTCATCTCCTTGTTCAAGAAAAAGAGGAACTTCTGCAGAAAAGTTTGAAGACCATATCGGAGTTGGAAATAGCGGCTGGGGCAAAGGAAGAATGACTTCAATACTTAGTGAAGACAATCGAGGATCAGGAGGAGTCATTGAGAACTTGTGATGAAAAGATTCATGAGCTGGAAGGAATCATCGACCGTCTTCACTTAGAGATAGATAAAAAGTCTGAAGAAGCATTGGAGGTGTTTAAGCGAAGTGATGATTATCGCACCATGATTGGTATGGTTGGTGTCCGTGGCCGTGAGATGGCTTACCGAAAGAGTCGTGAATGGATGGTCAAGAAATATCCTGACTTGGACTTGACTGGGGCACCTTTTATACCTAATGATGACGATGACGATGAAGAAGAAGGTGATGATGTTGGCGACCGTTGAACACTTTTTTTTTTTCTTTTAATTGACATTTGAATATAAGTGGGTGGAAAGGTAGTTTGTTCTCACCCACTATCTTTTGCATGTTGTTATTTGACATGTTTTGTCTTTCAGACAATAGTTTTATCAGCATTTCACTTTGGGTTGGATCATAACTTGTCCCTTAGACAACATTCCTGTTTCTTTGCTTTATATTCGATCGTCATCGATATATGCAAAATGTGATGAATCTAGTATTACTTGAAAACTTAGGAAAGGTAGAGAGATCTTTCAACCGTAGTTAAAGAAATCTTTTAACCGTAGTTAAATGGATATGAATCTAGTTTTACTTGAAAACTTAGGAAAGGTAGAGAGAACTTTCAACCGTAGTTAAAGAAATCTTTTAACCGTAGTTAAAGGGATATTCCCAGATATTTTAACCGTAGTTAAAATAGGGGTTTATAAAAATTCTTTAACCGTAGTTAAAGAATGATCTTCGATTAGGATCTAGAAGGGATGAGGTAGGTACTCATTGACCATAGTCTAGATGTTTGAAAGACAACAATCAATCGTATCGATAGCAGTTGTCCGTAGTGATGTGCATGGGTATTAATTGATAGTTGAATGTATGACATAAAATTTCGGGAGCTGGTAGGAATCAGGGGTTGCACCTGGTAGGTAGGTCAACTAGACTTTTTCAAGTTCTATCGACCGATTAACCTCTTTAGCATCCTCATCATCTGTCCCCCATGCTCCACTTATTTAATTGAGCGAAATAGTTATTATTGCATTGAAATAAGAAAAACTGAATTAAATAACCTAGAGTAGATCAACTATTGGTAGTATTTCTTTAGATGTTCCACATTCCAAGGTCTTTCCAGAAGCTTACCTTGATGGTCGTTTAAGTAATATAAACCTCTCTTTCATTTGCTTATGACTTGAAATGGCCCTTCCCATTTTGGATCTAATTTTCCAGGATGATGTCCTGCCAAAAGCATCCCTAAGAACTAGGTCTCCTTCTTGAAATTTTCTTGGCTTTACTTTTCGATCGAAATATGAAGCTGCTCTTTTTTGTGTGCTGCCATCTTCACGAACGCTTTCTCTCTCTCGGCTTCTAGCAGGTCGAGTTCTGCTTGATGAATCTCGTAATTTTCTCGCTGCCTGATAATTTTTGGAGTAGGCTCGATCACCTCTTATGGAATAACTGCTTCAAGTTCGAAGCATAGTCTGTAAGGAGTCTCGCCTGAGGATTCTCTAGGTATGGTGTGATAAGCCCATAGTACATTAGGAATTTCATCTTTCCATGCTCCCTTGCAACCTTGTAACCTCGTTCGTAAGCCCCATAGAATTGTTCGATTAGTTACCTTGACTTTCCCATTAGCTCTAGGATGCGCGACCGATGTATTTCTTAGGTCTATTTTATAGCTGGCACAAAATTCTTCAAATTCTCTGTTGTAGAATTGTTTCCCATTGTCGGACACAATCACTCGAGGTATACCAAAACGAAAAATTATGTTCTTCCATATGAAGCTCTGAATCTTTCTTGTTGCAATGGTAGCAAGTGCTTCTGCTTCTACCCATTTCGTAAAATACTACTAGGAATTTCTCTATTGACTTGCTACGGTGAAAGGTCCGAGCAAGTCGATTCCCCATTGGTAAAAAGGACATATTCCAAAGATGGCTGCTTTATTCTCGGCCGGTATATGTATAAGGTTCGAATGTCGTTGGCATGCATCACACTTTTGTACTAAATCCTTGGCGTCGGCCTTCATACTAGGCCAATAGTATCCTTGCTAAAATTACTTTAAACGCTAACGTGTTTGTCCCTTGATGATTTTCGCACATTCCTGAATGTATCTTCGTAAGTATGATATATCCTCGGTTAGCATCAATACACTTCAAATACGGCATCGTAATCCCTTTTTTGAAAAGATGATTGTCAATCAATGTAAAGTCGACTGCTCTCATTCTCAATCTTTGTACTTCTATCGCATCGGTTGGCTGAATCTCTTCTTTCAAATACAGTTTTAATGAATCCATCCATGTGGATGTCTGATCGATTTCACACACCTCGATCGTAGAAATGAAACTCGGTCGCAATAACGTCTGAATTGATACATTGCCCATGCAAGTTTTAGTATTGGAGTAAGCTAAACATAACAAAGCGTAAGCTTTCTCGTTATCCTTACGATCAACTTTCTTAATTTCAAACTTCTAAAATTTTTGCTGCAGGTCTCTTATTTTCATCAAATATGTTGCCATGCGGCTGCCTTTTGCTTCGAAATCTGATTGCACTTGTCCTACTACTAGTTGGGAATCACTGTTCACTTGAATCGATTGTATTCCCATTTTCAAAGCTAGTTGAAGGCTAGTTATAACTTCCTCATATTTTGCATCATTATTAGTTGCTTCGAACTCGAATTTCAAAGAATACCACATTTCTTCGCCTGTAGGACCTTTAAATATGATTCTTGCTCTCGATCCTTCTTTATTGGAGGATCCATCAACAAACAGCACCCATAAATCTTCTATTATGTCACCGTCTCTGGGTGATAATTCTGTAATAAATCAGCTAGTGCTTGGGTCTTTATCACCGATCGCAGTTTAAACTCCAAATCTTATTCTCCGAGTTCGACTGCCCATTTCATTAATCTACCCGATGTCTCTGATCAATGTAGTATATGTTTCAATGGTTGATTTGGTAATACCTCGATCGAGTGTGCCTAGAAGTAAGGCCTCAGCTTTCGGATGGCTACTATGAGGGCTAAAACTTGCCTTTCTGCCAAATTATATCGAGTTTCAGCAACTTTTAGGATATGGCTGAAATAATACATTGGTCGTTCGATGTTTTGATCAAGTTTAATCAGAAATGCGCTTACGGCATGTGGAGATTCAACCAAGTATAATTTTAGCATTTTCTCAGTATTGGTCGACTCAGATCGGCAAATGTTTCAACAGTGATTTTAGTTCGGTTAAAGACTTCTCACATTCATGGTTCCACTTGAAATCATTCTTCTTTTTAATGGCCATAAAAAATGGTTGACACCTGTCTGCTGCTCGTGACATAAAGCGATTCAAAGTAGCTATTCGCCCAGGTGAGTCTCTGCACTTATTTTTTATTTGTAGGGCTAGTCATACTCATTATTTGACTACTCATTATTGTTTGTATTTTATCTTGATTTGCCTCTATCCCTCTTCGAGAAACCATGAAACCCAGAAATTTACCACCATCTGTTCCGAACGTGCATTTTTTCTAGGTTAAATTTTAATCAGTTATGACGGGCTCTTTGGAATACCTCTCTTAGATCTTTCACATGATCTTCTTCTCGGTTTCTATAAACAACCATGTCGTCTACATATGCTTCAATCATCCGATCGACTAAGTTTCCAAAGACCTTAGTGACCATACACTGATAGGTCGCACCGGCATTTTTTAGACCAAAGGGCATGGCCGTTTAATAAAACATTTCAAAGTCGGTCAGAAAAGCTATTTTCTCAGTATTTGAGGATGACATGGATATTTGATGATAACCTGAAAAGGCGTCTAAGAAACTGAACCTCTATTTTTTGATGTGGCATCAATTAAAGCATCAATTCTGGGTAATGGAAAACAATCCTTTGGGCAAGCTTTGTTTAAATCGGTGAAATCAATACACATCATCCACTTCCCATTGTTCTTTTTTACCAAAACAACATTCGACAACCACTCGGGATATTCGACCCCCCTTATGAATCTTGCCTTCAAATTTTTTCTAATTCCTCTTTTATGGTTTTTTGTCGGTCAGGAGCAAACTGCCTTTTCTTCTGCTTTATCAGTTTATAGCCTTTCATGATACCAAGGCGATGTTCAATAACTATTGGGTCGATGCCCTATAGATCGGTAGCATTCCATGCAAATACATCTATATTTTCTTGGAGCATGTATATGAGTTGTTCTCTTTCTTCCTTCTGTAAAGATTTTTTGATTAGCACCACTTTTCCTTCTGCTAAATTGACAGTCTCTGTTTCTCCAATAGTCTTAAAATGGTTGGCTCAATAACCGTCTTCTGTTTATATGTTTAGTACCACTCAATAAACCTTTAGATATCAGCCTATCAATTTCACTGTTGAGTGTACAACATTGATAAGTAGTATGCCAATGGTCTTTGTGAAACTCGCAAATTCGAGTTCGATCGTGGATAGAGGGATCAGATCTTAGCTTTTCTGGCCACTGTACTTCACTCAAGCCATTCATCTCTTGTAGTATGGTCGGTGGTGGGGCTGTTAATTCTGTTCGAGTTATAACATTCACCTCTCCTACTTTCGGCCTATATCGGTGAGCAAATGAAGTTTTATTGCTTGGTTTAGTCATAACCGAATCTTTATATTATCTCTTTCAGTTGTTTCTTTCCTGCTCATCTCGACTATGCTGAGTCGCATTCATTACTTCTTCTTGATCTATATATTCTTCAGCTCTCCTGAGCAACTCTGTCATGGATTCATGTGGCTTTTTTTAGAGACTTGCTTTAAAAACTTGATTTCTAAGTCCTTTAAGTAGCGCAGTTATGATCGAGGATATCTGTAGGTCCTTAATACCTAAAGTAGCTCTATTGAATCGTGATATATACTCTCGCAGTGATTCTCTTCTCTCTTGGATAACCAACATCAATCCCATCGCTGTTTTCTTTTTTTGAGCACTGCTAGAAAACATATTGCAAATTTGTTCACAAAATCAGCGAACGATGCGATTGACCACGAACGTAAAGTATCGAACCATTCTCTAGCATCTTTTTTCAGCGTCATCGGGAAGGCCCTACATGCTATAGCGTCTAGCCAGCCGTGTAATCTCACTCTATCTTGAAAAGTACGGATATGATCAATGGGATCAATAGTGCCATCAAACTCATCAGTTGGCTCTTTGAATTTTGACAGTAAAGGCACACTCATTAGTTCTTCTGTAAACGGATCTTCCTTTATAGATATCGATCTCTCTCTATTTTTCCTTTAAACGATTGCTTCATTTATTTTTTGGCTCAGAAGATTATCTAAATTTGCTGGTATTGTTTGGTTGTTGGAAAAAGTTGTTTCTGGAAGATGTGCAGCTTCAGCTGGTTGGTTTTCGGTTGCCGATGCAGTTGCTCTCTGTAACATTGCCATAATTGTTGAAATTTGATCTTTTAGAGCGGTGAATTGTTGTATCGTAACAAATTGTTCACTGGAACTTCTAGTCTCTGCATCTTGTTGAGAAGCCATCGGTTGATCGGTCCTCGGTCTACCTAATTTCTGCCAGACATGATCTCCTGTCCTTATCTACGAATAATCTCAAATTCCCACAGACGGCGCCAGTTTGATAATAACGAAACTGTGAATGTAATTCAATTAATCCTTTCTACTATATTATGAACCAATTTGTGTATATTTTGCATAACACGCATCTGAACTCTACTCAGAAATCTAAAGGATGATATTTTTTATATTTGTAGTGAGAAGTAATCATAATCCATCTGGTTACAAAATCATCTCCTATTTATAGAAAAAAAAGGTGATGTGATGACTCAGCTTTCTTTAACGATGCTGATGTGGCAAAGTCAGTCGAGGATCATAGATAAGAATGGTAGGTTCTTTGTAAAGGCTAATAATTACTCGACTGGTTCACTTGGAAGGTAGCTACTCTTTCGATAAATGTTAAAAACAGTCGATTACTTTTTTACTCGTTCATTGTATTCAGCATCATACAGTAATCAATTTGTATCTAGAATTTATAGTAATCAATTAATTTAATCACTTTTGAATTTGAAATTTTATGCAATTGTTCCTAAATTTTAAAGCGTAGAATTCCATACAATTAATATATTTTTATAATGAAAATTGTATATAAATTATGTATAATGTTTGCGTTCCATTTGGATAGGTTTGAGACGTACGTTATATGGTGTTGACATAATAATTGAAATATATCACTACAATTATATGGGAGATTCGCTGCAGCGGCTGCCTTGGCAAAATTCCATTCATGTATTCCTTCACTCAACTTTGGTTTGATAGGCTCATCACGATTCTTCAGGCCCGACTCGGCATGGTTCACCATGTTCCTATGCGCTTTTTGCACCTAGAACACGTGTTCCCAATTCGCGGAAAAGGTCCTGGGGTTCATTATTGCAATGTATTTAATCAACAAATTTCCATTTTTTGTTATCAACATGAAATCTCCATTTTTTTCTCTTTATAGTGGTGAGACTTTTCAGGGGGAGATCACTACAGTTTTTAATACATTAGCTTTTTCAAATTGGAAGTATTAATTGCTTTTATATTGGAACCATAGCCGAGTGCTGTTGTTGATTATAAGATATGTCTTGATTGAGTTTTATTGGTCTGCGCTACGTGGTTAGGAACCAGTTTCTCTTGCAAATCACGATGTCGACCAAAAACTCTTGCCGCCGCCTGGCATTTCTTTTTGGTGAGTTTGCACTTGATTCAACTTATTTGGGTAGTGAATTTTTAATGGGATTTTTTCATAAATAAGTCATTGTTTGAAAAGAATTGCAAAAACGCATTCTTATTACATATATTCTAAAAATACTGTTGTTAAAAAACTATTACTTTAATTTATTATACTATATATTACATAAAGTAAATGAATTCTTAAAAATTGGAAATGATTAGAATACATATATTATAAAATCTTTTATTTATAGTAACTAAATCTTTAAAATCGGAATTGATTGGAATACATATATTACATAGTTTTTTATTGTTATAACTATCAAATATATATCATTTGTATCAGAAATATCTGTAACAACCATAAACAGAACTCATAATCCCTTCAATTTCAACATTTGCAACAATCTGTATTACAAATTGAGATGTAACACATAATACCAATTTTCACACACAAAAAAAAAAAATTCATAATATACTCAATTGTATCATTTGTATCAATTAGTGATACAGAATATCAATTGGGGTTACATAATCTGTATTAATAATCAAAACATCAATGTTATAAATATCATATTAAACATCAATTAACCGATAACAAGTTGTAACATCTGTAGTAGTTAGTGTTACATAAGAACCAAATTGTGTAATATAATCTATATTTCCGTGTAACAATTTATTCAAGAATATTTAAATATAAAAAATTGAGTGCTCAATCAAAACATCATATTAACATCAGTGTTACAAAACAGTGTATTAACCATACGTATTACACACAATTAAAAAATAACAAGCTGCAATATCTTTAGCAATTAGTGTTACAGAATAACAAATTGTGTAACAAGTTGTAACATCTTTAATAAATATCATCGTATGAGCCGTGATTTCTGATTCGGTCTGGGCAAGATTTAGGGCTTATTCAGTGTAGTTTTTTTTTTTTCAAAAATGGATTTTTTTTGTTACTTTATTGACTTTTCAAATTTTATTGTAGTGTAAAAAATTTGAAAAGTCAAAAATAGTAGGCGAAAAAATGGATTTTTTTGGAAAAAATAATTACCAAACAAGCTCTTAAATGTAAAAATAAAATGTTAGCATAACTTCAACATGTTAAAGATAAAAGTTCTAGTTGTACACTTGATTCACCTCTATCACTTGCGCAGGAGGAAGCTTAAAATAAATCCAAATTCATGGTAAATATAAAAAATTGAGAGCAAAAACTCTAAAAATACTTTCTGTATTATTCAATTTTGATCCACTTTAAAGAAAAATAATAAATCCTTACTTGGAGATTTAGTAATGCAATTACTTACTTTTTAATTTTTCAAAATTTAAGGACCATAAGTGAAATTTTGAAATATTCTTTTTTTATGTCTTTCACCTTCATTAACTTACATATATATATATATATATATATACACACACAAATATACTTACACCCAGAGAAGCAAACACACACACATCCACTCACACACCCACACACACACACACCTGGGCAAAATTTTTCCTCTTCCAAGCATTTCTCAAAACTCACAGTGCAAAGGCGTCACTCGCACTCGACTCCATGTAGCTCCGTCCATGACAAATCATTGATACAGAATAACGTGTATAATATAATCTATATTTTTGGGTAACAATTCAATCAATAACATTTAATTATAAAAAATAGAGGATTTTGATGTGTTTGAAAATAATAAATTTCGCCTCTTTTTTTGTGCAAATTCCAAGGGCGGTTTTAGAAACGATTGTGTATAAATTATACTTCCTTCGTCCCATAAAGATAGACTCATTTTTCTTATTTATCTGTCCCAAATTATAGGCCATTTACTTTATAGAGTGTACATTAAAATTTTCATTTTTCTAATATACTCTTATTTAATTTACATCGTTATCAACTCAAATAAATTTAACACATTCCAATTATAATTGAAAATTACATAAATTTAATCTGACATTTATTTAAGTAGTAGTCAATGAATTTCATCTTACCTACAAAACACACATCCCCTCCCTAAAAAGATCAAAACATCTGGCCAACTTCTGTCATTGTAACCATCTTTCCCCGTATAACACTCTCTCTCTCTCTCTCTCTCTCTCTCTCTCTATATATATATATATATATATATATATATATATATATATATATATATATATATATATTGATTTCCATATCATACATTGCCAAAATAATTTTAAAAGCATGAGTAAAAAATTGAAGGAAGAACTACACGAGTCTGCCAATCCATTTGAAGATACTCATTTAACCATCAGCAACTTCCATCATGATGTGAAAAAATCTATGAGGCCACCCCTCGATTTGAATGCTCCACCAGTAAAAGATGGTTACATTTCTCCAACTCAAGAATATCAACGTGTTGTTTCTCAAATGATGAGAATTTTTCTCCCTAAATTATTCTAAATTTCTTATCCTGAAAGGATGTATTTTCTTCTAAATTTCTTATCCTAATGTTTTAGATGTATTCGTTAACAGTAATATGTAACATTGCTTTGAAATTTATCTGTAGTTCTATAATTTAAATCTGTTTTAGCTTCTGATTTGAACTAACAATAATCTTATAAAGAAATGAAATGCAAGGGAACTCGTAAAATAACAATGTTAATATCATCTTGATAATGAAAAGATAAGAAAAATTAAATGTAGTTATGTAATTTAAATTTGTTTTAGCTTCTTTGTTTTTTTGCACTGCCTACAATACATAATGACCTTTTGCCTTAACAAAGAAGAATAAATAATTGATTTTTTATCAAAAAACCGAGACTTCAAGCCAAAAACAAGAAACATAATTCAAATGCATATTAATGAAATTTCGAATGAACAAAGTAGAATGAACATATAAACAAGAACTTGCCCAATCACTTTAATAAAGAAGTAGATAAATAACCATGCATGATCATATTAATAGCCTTCCACAAAGAGATGTCTTGGCCTCATTCAAAACTTCAGCGTCGCATTCAAGGCAATCCGGTAGCTGCCCATTTTTAATCAATTTTTGTTTGTTCATATGTGGAATTTTGTAGTTATTACCCCCCGAAATTTTCATCACCTCAACCATGCATGATTGTAATGTTAAAAATACATTGTTTAATTCTTCAGTTGGGAATAAGTCGTAAGCCTTCTCTACAGTAGAAACGAATTGATCAATTGTAGCTAGAGCCTCTTGGTGATGAAGTGAATCAGTAGCTCTAAAAAAACCAAGGTCCAAAACATTCATATCGGGATTGTTCGTGGGCTGACAGCATAAACGAATGTCGAATCCATCTTTTCTCGCAGCTGCTACGAACTCAACATCATTAACATCTAAATGTGGCTTTGCATTATCCTGTTGAACGAAGATAGTCCTAGAACTAGAACATGGCCATTTTTCTTTGATTGCAAGCAACACCTTTTCGATTAAACACGATCGAATAACTTCTTTAGTAACTGACAAGATTGGCTTTGTCTCTAAAGTCCCAGCTATACGGTTTTTGCTACACCGCTTAGCTGCTTCCTTAAACACAAATGGCCATATTCCAATTTTCCCATTGAATTCCTTATTTGAAGTGGCATTGAATCGTGGACGAGCGACGACGGCCAAAAACATTATCTTTGGAATAAATCTTTTACTTTTGCATGTACAAAAAGGCTCCGTTTCATCCGGATGGAGATAATACTTTTGCAACGTCTTAGACATATAAAACCATTTTTGATTGTGCATGTTAATAAATGAAGGTTTAGATGCAATTGTACCATTGTCGATCTTTGACTAGCAAAACTCTAACCTCGCTTTCTTGTTATCATCCGACAAATATGGTTTCACAACATTTGAATGCGCTCGAATGCATCCTTCTTTGATTCTCCTATGTACGGTTGATTTTGACCCGACCAAAGCCTTTGATAAGGATTTTATATTTGTTCGACGACGAACAGGGATATGTTTCATTCGTTCTAAATCTAACTCGACTCTTTTACGACCAACCTTTTCACAAGCTTTGAAGAAAAATCTGGTATATCACCAATTGTATTGCTAGAACATTTTGCGTCATGCCAAATTCGAGACACTGATCTTCTAGATATAGAAAAGAAATTGGCTACTTTCGAAATGGCTCTTTTGGTATCTTTCCATCACGACTTTGTTCAAGTAACATTTCCAAAACAGCTCTCTTTGTTTGAGAGGTGAAATTTTTCTTTTTATTTGTACCACGCATATTTTCCGTTGTTGTGATGGTATTGCCAATGGAGTTAACATCTTCCAGAAAATTATTTAAATCAATCTGAATATTTTGTGGTGAATGTAAATAGACATAATTGGGTGAGGAGATATTTTCAGGCAAAACATTCAAATCAATGGAAGTAGTATGTAATGAAATATTCATTTTATACTTGTGATTAAATCTACCAATATGTCTATATTTAGAAATGCAACCTGAAAAATTTGAAACAAAGATGGCGGATCTATGCAAATTATTTGAATTGCTTCCAAGTTTACCAAATTAAAATTTCGTTTTTGATTAGAAATTTTCAATTTTTAATTGTTGGAAAGTTTGCCAATTTTGAATCTGCCCAATTTTTTAATTTTAATTGTTGGTTAAAAATTTTGAATTTTCAATTAATGGTGGGTTTGTCAGTTTTGTTGCTTTTCATTTTTACCCATGCACGATTATAGTTTCAATAACAGTCAACATTTTTACCCATGCACTATTATGATTTCATTTAACTTAATGATCATTTATATTTATTAGATTATAACTAATATTAAATTGGGGGTATAATGGGAAAATGTGTGAAAAATTTATAATCTCAATTATATTAAATGAGTTTTCTTAATATGTGTGAATAAAAAAATTAGCCTATCTTTGTGGGACGAATGGAATATTTTGTTTTGATTTTAAACTATTATTTTATTTATTAATATAATAATATATAGACAGTATTTTTAAAATAAAATTGTAAAATTAAAAATATTATTATAATAGTAAGTAGTGATTACAATTTCCACATTTTTAATTGGGCAATTTTTCTTTGCTGTTTTGGGCTTGCTGCATGGATTGGACTATTTGTGCCTATTTCATTCTTGGCTAGTTTTTTAGTGGGCTCAATCAAGACTTGGGAGTGATAAAACCATTTGTTACGTAACTTTCCAGCTGAAGCTGAATCTAATCTTAGAGTTTGTTTATTTTAAAATTTTAGTAGATTTTGATAAAAAAAAAAAAAAAAAGAAAAAGAAAGGATTGATAGTATGTGTAGTTAAAAAATTAATAAAAATTGTGGATTCTATAAAATATATGGTTAAAATTAATTGTTGACTTTAAACACAACTTTTTTTTAATTTGGACCAAAGAAACATCTAATTTGAAGTTATCTGTTGCTAAATGGAGGGAATTACATTTCTTGGTCAAGAGCACTAAATTTGTCACTTGGTACTAAGAACAAATTGGATTATACTACTGAAACAGTGTTTGTCTTAAGTTCGATGATAAAATTATGATGATTAGATCGCTAATGATCAATTGGCTATTTAATTAAATGGAGTCTCATATTGTAGGAATTTTTACTTTTTCGATTTCAGCAAAAGAACTATGGGATTTGGATTCTATACTGGAATAAATAATTCTACGCAAGTTTTGAATTAAATCTTGAAATTGCGGCTGCAAATATACATATACTCATCTCTCTCTCTCTCTCTCTCTCTCTCTATATATATATATATATATATTAGTCTGACCAAAAAGTCAAACTTCACTTTCTCGCCCAAAAAATTTATCATTTTATATATTTTTTAGTATTTATTTATTATTTATATTGAAATTTGAATTAAATTTTCTCCCATTCCCAAAAGTGTGTAGGCATGTATATGAATAAGTGCTGCATTAAAATCATTAAAAATTTACATGAGCAATTAAGCAAACCAATTAAAAAGAAGTTACATGCCTTCCAAGTGTAAATGCTTTATATGTTGATAGCTTATGTGAATTGAAGCATTGGACATTGAAAACATAAAAACTGCTGCATTAAAACCTGACAAAAAAAAAAATTTGGAATACACATTCTCTAATTAAAATTTACAGCAAATATAATTTGAATTACTGGGCTACAAAAAAAATGCATATCCGAGAAGAGCAATTACACAAACCAATTAGAAGGAAGTTACAAGCATTTCCAAGTGAAAATGCTTCATATGCTGACACCTTGTGCATTGGACATTGAAAACATTAAAACTCTAACGACTCTTAGATGCTGAAAGAACCTTTTTAACCAAACCGCTTCTTGTACTGCTGAAGCACAAGCCACAAATTTTGCCTCCATTGTAGACAAGGAAATGCATGTTTGTTTCTTGCTACTCCAAGAGATGGCGCCATTATTAAGCAAGAATGCATATCTAGAAGTTGACTTGCGCTCATCTAGGTCTCCACCCCAGTCAGCATATGTGTATTCTTTTAAGCGCAAATTGTTTCCTTTGATAACATAAGGAATAATCAGCAGTACTTTTAAGTATCTCAATATCCTCTTGACTGCTTTCCAGTGTCCTTTTCTAGGATTAGATTGATACATGCTGACCAGACCAATGGCATAACAAATATCTGGATGAGTACACATCATAGCATACATCAAACTCCCAACCGCACTGGAGTACAGTACTCTGGACATTTCTTCTTTTTCTTTAGGAGTCTTAGGGCACATGCATAGACTTAGAGTTTCACCTTTAGATATAGGAGTATTAATTGGGTTGCAATTCTCCATTTTGAAACGTTCAAGAACCTTCTTTATATATGACTCTTGTGACAGAGAAAGAAGTCTCTTAGAACGATCTCTATAGATTTTAACACCAAGTATATAATCTGCTTCACCCATGTCATTCATTTCAAAATTAGAAGACAACAATTTCTTAACGGTCTCAACATACTCCTTATCATTTCCAGCCAATAAGATATCATCTACGTAAAGAGATAAAATTACAAATTTTTCGTTGGACCTTTTCACATAATTACAGTGATCTTCGTCCATCATAACGAAGTTATATGAGATTACCGCTTTGTCAAATCTCAAGTACTACTGTCTCAAAGACTGTTTTAGGCCATATATTGATCTTTGCAATTTACAAACTTTATTCTCTTGGCCTTATTCGACGAAACCTACTTGTTGTTGCATGTAGATTTCTTCATCCAATTCTCCATTGAGAAAAGCAGTCTTTACATCCATTTGATGTAATTCTAAATGTAAACGCGCCACTATGGCTAAGAGCAGGCGAATAGAAGTAAATCTCACTACTGGTGAAAAAGTTTCTTCATAATCTATATTCTCTTGTTGGGTATAACCTTTTGCCACCAAGCGAGCTTTATACCTCTCTATTGCCCCATCAGTCCTTCGCTTTATCTTGAGAACCCATTTGTTCCCAATAGCTTTTTGACCAGACGGAAGATCAACCAAGTCCCACACTTGATTAGATTTCATAGACTCCATCTATTCTTCCATTGCTTTTTTCCACTTTTCATTTGCAGGGCCAGATAGAGCTTCATGAACAGATCTAGGCTCTTCATCATCTTCTGGAGATGCTAGAAAAGCTTGCCCTTCAATTTCAAAATGACGGTTAGGCATACTTTTCCTAGTACTCTTACGAAGTGGAAGTTCCGTAGTGACCTTGTCACTTGGAGACAATTTGCTCCCACTTGGATTAGAAGGTAGAAGTGCATCTTCTTGCACCTCAATCGATTTATCGAAGACAGCTCTATCATCTAATTCAAATAAAGGTTCACCCTTTTTAATTTCTCCTCTGTTAGGAAAATCATTCTCAAGGAATGTCACATCGCGTGACTCTATCTCAGTTATAGTCTCATCTTAATTTTCACATAGAAACACATATCCTTTGGACTGGTCTGAGTATCTTATAAAGATACATGTCTTGCCTCTTGGACCCAACTTTCCAAATTTACTTGAGGAATCATGGATATATCCCGCTGATCCCTAGAGGTCTAAGACAACTTAAATTCGGTGATCTACCTGTCCAAAGATGATACGGTGTTGTAGGTACCGATTTTGAGGGAACTATATTAAGGATGTAAGTCGCAGTTAAGAAAGCATCTCTCCAAAAAGAAATAGGTAAGTTAGCTTGCGTCATCATGGACCTCACCATTTCAAGCAATGTCCTATTCCTTCTCTCAACAACACCATTTTGTTGTGGTGTATTAGGAATAGTTAACTGCCTAATAATTCATTTATCATTACATAGTTCTTTGAACTCATCGGATAGATATTCAAGCCATCGGTCAATTCTTAAGGCTTTCACCTTTCTATCTATTTGATTTTCTACCACATTTAAAAATTGTCTAAAGCATTCTAATGCCTCCGACTTATGAGAAATCAAATAGACATAACCATACCGTGTGAAATCATCTATAAAAGTAATGAAATAAGAGGCTCCATGTCTTGCCCTCACATTCATAGGACCACATATATCTGAATGAACTAATTGCAATAGAAGTTCGGCTCTTAAAGCCTTACTGAATAGTTTTCGTGTTATTTTTCCTACTAGACAATGCTGACAAGTAGGTAATGAAACCTTAGAGATTGAACCTGTAAGCCCTCTTTAGCCAACCTATTCATTATCTCTTGCCCAATATGCCCTAATCTAGCATGTCATACACATGTATCCACAATCACATCTTTAGAAGAAGATACATTCATAGAAAAATAATGATTAACATAATAGTTATAAGTGTTTGGTTCACAATCCAACACTAGAAAACCACCAGACAAATATCCAGATCCATAATATACATCACCATTGCTAATACGAACAAAAGTACCACTAAAATTCAAACTGGAGCCTAATCTTAAAAGAACAGTAACTGAAATTAAGTTCCGTCGTATTCCTAGTACAAATAGAACATCATGAAGGAGAATAGTACGGCCACCACACAAATGCAACTTGTATGTACCAGTTCCTTTCACCTCCACTCTATCATCATTATCGACATATATCTATTTTGTACCAGTTGGAAATCGGCGGAACTCCACAAACGCCTCTCTATCCCTGGTTATATGGTCTATCACTCCTGAGTCTACAATCCACATAGGATAAGATTCAGTAAGCAAAACAGTTCTAGAAACATAAACAGCACTAAAAGAAGCATTAACAAGGGCTACCTTTTTTGGCTCAGTGCAATCCCGAGCAAAGTGACCCAGCACTTGACAGTTGAAGCACTTCAACTTGCTCTTGTCTTTCTTCTTACCAAACTATTTTTCCTTTTTATTGCGTTTGGATGTGTTCTTTTTAGGTCCCTGTCCAGTATCTTTTCCTTTTCCTTTCCCGCCTTTGTTCCAGTTCTTCTTACACTTAAAACCCGAAGCTTTGCCAGAACTAGACTCAGCTACAAAAGCACGTCCTAGAGATTTAGCTGCTCCAAGCCGCTCATCCTCTAGTTCAACATGGCGGGCAACATCAGCAAAATTTTTGATGCTATCATTATGAGTCAAATTGACTTTTAGATGTTCCCAGTTATCAGGAAGAGAACGGATCAAAGCTCGAACTTGTTACTCATCGAGAGAATATAATCACCGACTTGACTCCCGATCATGGTAGACATAATCCTCACATGCTGCTTTGATATTGTGATCATGAGACTTTTATAAGTGTCAAACTTAATAGTCAACTGTCTGAGCCTAGTCACGCTAGTACCACCATATTTCTCTCTCAGATACACCCAGATATCATGAGTAGTTGGAAATTGCTCACACTCGTTAATGAGATCATCCACAACAGAACTTACCAAAATCCCATGTGTAGTAGAATCTTTCTTTTTCCATGCTTGGTAAGTTTCATGATCCCTTCTCTATTGAGTAATCTGACCCACACCTGGGTCTTCCATTACGTGGTTAATGCCCTCAAAGCAATCCTGTTCTTCCAGCACATACCAAATTTTATGGCACCAAGTGTTATAGTTATCACCATTCAATTTGTCACCCTTATTTAGGTCAACAATGATATTCTTAGATGCCATGGTCTGTCAAAATTTTAGAGACAATCATATGAATGTCCATTTATGCACACGTGTCATTTTGTACTCATACAAATTAAATTTTATGATAATTTAACACTAGGCATAGAGTCTTCACTAATTCATCATCTATTATCCTAATGTTTCATTATCACAAAAATTAATTTTATAATACAAAAACAATAATTCTAGGTGAGAATTACATGAACTCTTCCAACCTTAGAATTTCCACTTAATAAATCAATTAAACATGTATTACGTAAACAAGACATTTTGATCGTACGCAATAAAACATAAAAAAAATGTCATATGTACACATGCGATTATATCCAATTATTCTAAATATAACTACTAGGTATTGAAAGATGACTTGATATATTTTCTTCTCTCCACAATGATATTGTCCAAGATGCACTACTTCTAAGCGCATTGCTTCAAGATACTTTATGTATTGTACTAGGTTATGTCTTATATCCATTTCACGATTTTGATAAGCTCGTAGCTTTTGAATACATTCTTTAACCCGTAATCTTTTAGCCTTCCTTCCAAAGATGCTAAAAATGTGCATAAATTCAACCATATCTGATTAAGCACGAGAAGATGAGAACGAATCAAATGGATCACAAAACCAAATTTAGACCCACACTACTCAAGAACGCAAAATATAAAAAATAATAATATATGAGCATCTCGAAAAACATCCAACTAGGAAACACAACCCTCAATCAAATATTCTGGATTTAATATAAATTTTTAGAATTTTAATTCACTTAGAAAATATTTATTATGTATTTATAAATGAATTTTCTTTAAACATAAATACTAAAAAAAATATTTTCATAAGAAAAAATTATATTGAACTCAAATAATAAATTCAAAATATTATGGGGACCATTCTGAAAAATTTAGAATTGTGGAAAAGTCCCTCACGCCATCTCACGTGTCGAAAACAAAATCTACCTTTTTTTTTAATTCCAAAAAATATGAGGATCCAATTGAAAATTTCAAAATATTAAGGGGAGCATTCTGCAATTTTCAAAATTTCCAAATTCCTCATGCACGTTAGCTTTTCAAAACATGCAGATTTTTTTTTATTAAAAAAAAATCTTTCCCACTCTCGGAGGTTGGAGAGTGTGCTACACTCTCCGCCTTATGGGAAGTTTCCGACGACTTCTTGGGTTCCGTGCCTCTAATTTCAACGTTCTGAGTTCATCTGTGTGGTCAAATTTCAAAAGTAACATACATAATATATTGTTTGGAAAAACAATATAATGGACGGAGAGTGAAGACATGCAAAACACTGTTCATCTTCTTCAATAAAAATCGCATAATTTCCTACAAATGGCCGAAACTTTAAAACATCATAACTCTTTCGTTTTAATTCCAAATTAGGAGTTCTTTATACCATTGGAAATATCATGGAAATACCTTTCTAACTATACCAATTTCATAACATGAAAAATAGTGAACAAAAAACGATCATGTTATGAAATTTCGATTATTTTAACTAAGGTTTCGATTTTCTCTTGAAATATAAATCCAAACTACGTGAAATTTTGTATAAATGTTCTACATCATGACATGAACATATGGTATAAATTTCACGAATTAATGTTGAGTATTTCACAATGTGCCATTGAAGTGTTTTCAAGCTTTCACAAATGACATGAATTCGGATTTCTTGCATCCATTTGCATACCAAAGCATTTTCAGTAAATTAAAGTGCAAGGAAACATCTTGATATGGCTCTGATACCAATGTAATATCCTATAACATGCTTCTACCGAATACGAAATTGGTAGAATTTACTTGAAAATCCAAGATCGAAAATGTTGAATCACTTGCCTTGTATACTTGTTTGCTATGTGATCAAAATACTTCTCTTTGGTCCGAAACTCAATCACAATGAAAGAGTTTTAATACCCACAATCCAAGAACTGAATTTTTGAGTTATTTTTCAAGCCACACCCTTCATGTATATCTCACTCTCTCTTCTTTCTTCATGCACGAAAATGAACTTCCATTTTCCAGAGAATATGTAGAGGTGTGGAGTTGTATTTGGAAGTTACATGTAGTGGGGAGTTAAGATTCAAATCAAGTCTTAACTCCTCCCTCCAAAACCATTTACATTTATATGCAACTTGGGTCGGGTCAACTCACATGGACGACCCGTTTATTCCAACAGTTATTGTCTAAGTAATCAAAGGGTACTGACTTTTAATTACAAAAGAATCTCTCAGGTCATGTAGCTTCATAATTTTATTCTTTATATTTTTTGTTTAGTGTATAAATTTGATTTGTTTTCAAATACCTGCAAAACTGAAAATATTTTTGGTTAGGATTTAATGTGTTAATTATTTTCAATTACTCTTTTCAATTACTTACTATTTTAAATTACTTAGGATCATGGTTATATTATTTATTAAGTGTTTAAACATGATTATTTTCATGCTTCTGTTTGGAGTTTAGACATGATTATTTTCTTTTATAAATTAATTTTGTTGATTATAGACTTAGAATAAGTGAAAACATGATTATTTTAGGGTTATTGTTTTGAGTTATTGTCTTTAAATTGGTTTTCAATTATTGTTCACGTAATTTGTTGATTATCTTCATGTAATTGGTTTTCAATTACTGTTTTCAATTACTTAGAATCAAGGTTATTTTGTTGATTATTTTCAATTAATGTTTTCGATTACTTACTGTTTTCAATTGCTTAGAATCATGGTTATATTGTTTTGAGTTATTGTCTTTAAATTGGTTTTCAATTACTGTTTTGAGTTATTGTTTTTTTTAAATAAATTATTTTTATAGACATTGAACAATCAGACTTTAAAATAATTGTAAACTAACAACCATGATTATGTTTAATAAAAGCTAATGTTTCGTTACAGGGTGATAGAATACACGCTACTGTTAGACAAGCTTTAATTACAACTTTTGAACCGTTGATGAAGGGAGGTAAACTTTATGCCATACGCAACTTCGTCGTTGCGTCCAACATCATGATGTTCAAGACGACGACACACAAATATAGAATCTTTATTCAAAGCTACACACAAGTTTATGAATTTTTCGATGAGACGTTTCCCAAGCAAATGTACAAATTCAAGCTTTTTGAAGAAATCTTTAAGTTTACGGAGAATGATGACACAAAATTGTTCGGTAAGACTCGAACGTCTATGTATTTTCATCAAGTAAAAATCAATGTTGTTTGTAAACTTCTAATGAGACTTTTTTTTTTGCTTCAAGACCTAATAGGTGAGGTCGTTGGCCGAGAGAATCTTAGGAATAAAGAAGTATCTAATAAGCAAACTTACCTAATGGACATTGTTGTTCAAGATGCTGAGTAAGAGCCGTTTAGTTTTTGTTTTATTTCATTTATTTGATCACTTTTTCCATTTAGTCTAAATTAAATAATATTTATAGGAACAATCGTATCCCATGTACCTTATGGGGTGAGTATGCACGTGAAGTGAGCTCTCTTCTAGATAATGCTAGTGGAGAGTCAGTTGCGGTTATTATGCAGATGTGTCGGGTGAAGAAATGTAATGGTCACTATAATTTAACTCATACATTTTACTTCCATATGTTAATATTTTTAGAATTTTCATTAGCTTAATAAATGTTGCCTGTTGTTGCAAAGGTTATGAGGGTTTGCAATACTTTTCCCATAAGTAAGGTGTTGGTGAATGTTGCAATTGACAAGATCAATGAGTTTATAAATAAGTATATTCTAAACCTATTACTGAATATTGATCTAAACAAATTCTTTTGTTTTAATTTTATTTTTGAAACAATTAATGTTGATGATAAAATTTGATTTATGTTTCATAATTCTAAAATGTCCTAAGGTTGGTGATTGATACGACCGGTTGCTCCCAGAGAATTAGTCATATGACTACATCATCAGTTTTCACCATGGCTAATGATCAAGCAAGTGGGAATGTTAACCTAAAAACAATTAATCAATTGATTGAGTTTGGAGAGGTAGTCTAAGTGATTTTATACTTTTCTCTTTTGAATTAAATTGAATGTCGACATATTACCCTACCAACATTATAAATTTTTTTATTTGACTTACTAGCTTGGAAAATTTTGGGTGCTTGCTACTGTTGTTGCTGTGGAGACCGACAAGGATTGGTACTACTTATCTTGCAGAGAAAAGAACTGTGCTAAGAAAGTAAATCCTATAGGGAAAAGGTTTTATTGTGCACGGTGTAACCGCTATAATATGACGGGTCTTGAAAGGTCATATGTTTTACATAACACTATAGTAATTCTAGAAGCATATTGTTATTAATACTAAACAAAAAAAATTTGTGTTGTGTTGGAAAATAAAATAGGTTTATACTTCAACTAAGGGTTGTTGACGATACTAGCAATGCAACGTTTCTGGTATGGAATCATGAGGCTGTTGATTTGCTTGGAAAGGCGGTTGCTGAATTAAAGGCTGAACTGCGTGAGGTATTTACTCATGTTGTATGATTATTTTTTAGTTATTATTTATTTGTTCTCAAACTATTTAACTTAACTTCGAACATTAAAAATACATTGATTTGAATTTTCAGCAAGGAAACGTAAAAGGAAATTCCTACTAACTTTGAGAAATTGGAGAGAGAGAGATGTTGTTTATGGTTCAAGTTAGAGATGAAAATGTTTGTAAGAAAAGTGATATTTTTAGTGTGACTAAATTATCGGTTGATCGTAATATAATTTCTAAATATGCGGGTATGCAGTTAGCGAGTCAGGTGAGTATATATCTACATTATATTACACGTGTAAAACTTAACTTGACTAGATCTATATCTAAGAAATGTTGCTTCTTATTCTAAACAGCAAGAGTCGGATCTGTATTCAAAGATTGAAAAGACTGTGACGGAGGAGAGAAAGGTTTTTAATCTATCAGTTATTATTATTTAACGTCTCATTTACAACCAAAGGTCTATGGTTGCTAATATGTGTTATTTAATAAGTAATCTCCTATTCTATGATGTAGGACTCTTCTAAAAATGATGAGGTTACTACTATACTGAAAACTGGATGTGAGATATTTGATTGTAATAACGCTTATGAAGGGGATTCTATAAAGAGGGCTCTAATTTGTGATTTTTCAACTAATGCGGACAAGAAGCTACGATCAGTGATCAAGAAAGAGAAGGATTGAATCAGTTATTGTTAAGAACAATTTCGGATAAGAAACAATTTCTTGTGTTATTATGCTTGGTTGCTATTTCTATCTTGGGATTGTTTTATTAATATTGTTTGCAATTACTTTGTTTATTTCTCTTACAATATTTATGTGGATTCTTGGACGATTTGTTGTTTTGAAGTGGACATTCGTTTCCGTTGTTTTTTTTTAAGTACTATTAGTGCCTTATTTAATACTATTTATATATAATGTTGACGTTTATTTAGACAAATTGTAGATGTCTATTTTTAATTGTAGACATCTATTTAGACAAATTGTGGATAACCTACTTATACTAGGCAGCATTTAAGAGTTCAAAAATTTTGAACTCTTATTATTATTTTTAGAACACAACCAGTATTCAAAATAATAATGAATATCAAACATCAATAGAATTAAATCAATTGACTTTAGTTATTCTTTTAATTTTCTATTTTGAGATGAAACATTATATAAACTATCAATTATTTTTTTGATAAACTAATAGAGGTCAAACCCTGTTTTTTACTAATTATGTAAATATTATAATTAAAATCCAAAAAAGTGAATTAAATCACATCTCGCTTGCTTGGATTATAACAGAAGTAAGGCTAAATTCAATGGGTCTAAAGGCAACATGCATTTTCCACATAAATGCCCAATTTATCACATGCACTGCACATTATTTAATAAATATTTATGTTCAAGAAATTAAGCAATTTCATTTGACCAACACGTTAATTATTATCATTAAGGCGTACCACCTAATTAATTAGAATCCAACTCTGTCGTTCCGTCACGTTTACTCATATGTTTCTTTGAAATTTCAGTACTACTACTTTATATATCAAAATTATCAAACACAATCACGATTAGATATCTACTAATTAGACATTTTATTCATGGTTAAAAAAAAAAATTCATATGATATCTACTCCAAATTCTATGATTTTAATCATATAATTTACATCAATCAAACTCATTAGATCACAAATATCTACCATTATACAATTATTATGAATCCTAGAACATGAAAATCAAATGATCTAGAAAGTAATTATAGTCTAATTTTCAATATTCATTTTAGTTTTATTTAAATTATAAATGTACTAATCCATATAACAATTAGAATACACATTCTATAATTAAACATTTACAACAAACATAATTTGAATTAGTGGGCTATTAAAAAAATGCATCATCCGAAAAGCAATTAAACAAACTAAGGAACATTACATGCCTTCCAAGCGCTTGAGCATAAGTTGATGGCTTATGTGTATTGGACATTGAATACATTGGAACTAAAAATAAAAAAATTAGGTACTACAAGTATAGTCAATAAGTCTTTACGATTTCCCGTGTAAGCATTATTGTTGTATTGGCTATTAAAAATTTTGGTGATTACGAAGAGCATACAACAAGTTTAATGCAAATTTATAGGGTATACAAGCTTATATTTATATGGCTTACATTTACATCTCACCATTTTATCTCTTCTACCCACTCTAAACAAATCTCGGTTTGAAAAAGAAGAAGATTTCTCTACAGCACACAATACCTACAGTTTCTTATTTATTAGTTTAAATATTTGTTGGTTTGACTTTCATATAACATCATCGAATGAGGAAGGTTACGAAATCTTTGGTTATATCACGCAATAGAGGAAGACTTGGAGAAGTAAACAATAGTGAGTAGTCAATCTTTTAATGTTTTTGTTCTAATGTATTTGTATCAAAATTAAATCAATAAATATTATAGAATACAAACTTTTTTCATTAATTTATTTCCACCCAAATATTTCTGCAATTTTATATTCAATGATTTTTCTATCAATTAAAATACAAGTACACACAAAATAAACACAATCAAATAAATTGCTGGTAAAAAATGGAGTATGATATTAATGTAAATAAACTTATCTTATTCTAGAATATGGTTTATATCCTCTGAAGCTTGTGTTTTGGTAACCCGAGCAACACGTCAATAGGGTTGTCTTGAACTACAAAAAAAAAAAAATCCACGTCAGTTTTAAACAAGGAAAAAATAGTTTACAAGTCGGTTTGAAGAATTTTCCAAACCAAATCGACCAAGTCGGTTTCTCTAAACTGACCCAACTCGACCCGATTCAGTTGAGTTGGGTCGGGTCGATTTTGGGTTTTTTTTTTGGGTCTAGAGATGGTTAGGAATGTTGTATGAAAGCAAATAAGCAATTGTCAAAATAATCATTCTTGGCTGTTTTAATTAGGATAAAGTAAGGTTCACTATTAAAATCAATTGAAATTTTGAATGTAGAATATAAACAAACAAAAAAAAAACTTATTTTAACAGCACAAAAATAGATTATGAAATAAAATAAAATAAACATTTCACCACAAATACAAAAAAAAAAAAAGGTATATAAAAAAAAGATTAAAAGAAACAAGTATTATCTAACTTGGGTCCATTTTGCATTTTCTTGCTTGGCCGGTGGATTTCCAAAAGAATGGAGGAGAACTCGAAGAAAGAAAGATTCGACGAAGATGGGCTAATCGACAGAGGGGCTTACTGGCGACTGCTGGCTGCTGAGGAAGGAAGTGTGGAATAGATTTTTAGGTTTTGCTATTTTCACTTTTTGATTTGGGTTGGTGTATATTGGAAATGGGTTTTGGGTCATCGGTTGGGTTTGGGACTTTGGGTAGGTTATTCCTTGGTTGCTTTCGTTTTTTTTTTTTTTTTTTTTTGTCAGAAATTGGGAATGAAATTAAAAAAAAAAATTGTTGGTTTCGAGTCTGTTTGGACCAGATTGGGTCTCTAAAACCGACCCGTTTTTCATGCTAAGAACCGACCCAAGCCGTACTTATTTTTATGTTGTCCGTGTATTTGCTTATTTTTTTTTTGTTTGGGCTGGCGGTGTGTTCGAGTGTTATTTTCGAGTCTTATATTAGTTTTTTTATATTATTAATGTAATATTTGTGGTTAAAAAGTAGTTTCAAAAAATGTGCATGGTTAAAAAGTGATTTGGAGAAATGTAAGAAAGAAATTTGTGTTAAAATAGTGTGTTATATGTCAAACCCGATTTGAGTGTAAATTTATTTGCTGAGATATACAAACTGATGATATTACAGACTTTCACATTGAGAAGAAATATATTGTAATTATCTTGAAACTACCATTTTTTAAAAGATTGAAAAATATTTTCGTTTTCACAATTTGATAATCATACTTTTTTAAAAAGATTGAAAAATATTTTCGTTTTCACAATTTGATAATAATACTTTTTTAAAAAGATTGAAAAATATTTTCCTTTTGCCTTTTTGATAGATCGTGATAATTACATATGTGGACTAAAACTGATTTTCAGTAAAAGAAATCAAGATAAATTTTGTTGTTTTTGAGAGATTTTTGTGGTTATAAAGTGATTTTGAGAAATGTGTGTGGTTAAAAAGTGATTTTGATATATGTGTCCGTTTAAATGGGTTGTTTAAACAACCTTGCCAAATAGAGGCTTTTTTATTGTTTAGTATTTTTATACTATGTAGCTCAACAAATTGAATTAGACACATATTATTTGTCAAGACTATTCATTCAATTTTGTATATTATTTAAAATAAATTTTTATTAACTTTTTCTTTCAATTGCAATTAATAGAAAATCATTTATTTATCAAAATTAGCAATGATGAATGTAAAATTCACATTTTGATTGTATAGTTCTCAAAATCACTATAATCTATTTGATGCAATAGAATTTTAGAGAAAATTTCTCATCTGTGATGTTTTATATTTGATCTTTTTATTGAAGATATGGTTCTAATTAATTAAGCTCTTTGTGACCAATTTTTCTTCGAAAATTGATATTTGAGGAAGTGAATATTACTTTTCATGAAATTGATACCTTCTTTCTTTATCTTCATTTTGAGTAGTAGATGAACTATAAGAGATATTAATATATTGTTTCTTTAGAATTATGTTTTTCCAAATTTAATTTATATCATTTGTAATATTTTTATACTATAATTTTCTGAATGATGAAATCAAAATATACTAAATATTCTCTCCAAATTTTTTTGGGTGGTCTTCGTGTTTACAAACAATGTATCTATTAAAATAAAGTTCCAAACTCTCATTATGGAATTTTTTTCAAAATTTATTTAACGTTATAAGTTATATAACATGCAGAGAACTCTGAACCAATCACAAAGCAGTCAAACGGATGCTCGGAAGATCATATTATACGCATGACTAGAATGCGAAATATTGTAGAGAACTTCTAGCTCATTGTCTGTATCGCCTCTAAGCGATATCACAAACGGTAATTTGCACTTTTTTTTATCAAATATAAAATCCATATTTATGATGTTGTGTACTTCTAATTAATTAACTAATAAGTGTCATATTTCAATGTAGTGGGTTCTAGACGATTTTTATTTACAAACCATGTGGCACATCATAGGTTGGTCGAAGCAACATTTGCACCTACAAAAGGACCACATGCAAGTAATTCAATTGAAGAAAATGCAAGTAATAATTCATCAGCAATTAGCACGTTGTGCAATATAGGCACTCTTCGTACAATTAATTGTCCATCTGATTCGTCTTTCAATAATATTGAAGAACATATAGATGACCAACATGGTAGATTGAATGATAGTAAGTATTTTCCTCAAATTAAATGTTCTTCCTAATAATCGTAAGATAATTCATTCTAACAAGATAGGATTTTAATTTCATTTTTTTGAAATTCATGAAAGATATGACTTCTAATGATGAAGATAATGTCGATGGTATACACTCACGAATCCTTATTTTTATTGGTGTTATATGTTATTTTATCTGTTGATTGATTTGAAATTAACTTTGTTGGGTATTAGATGTTGTAGAAGATGGATTGGAAATTAATGTTGGAAATAATTCGGAAGGTAAAGTGTGTGTTTTTATTTTGTAATTATTTTTCATAATTTGTTAGTGTATTATGTAGTTTCCACGGTTTATTAAAAGTGACATTCTATTATTAATTACAATTAATTACAATATATTTAATCAATTGTTTTCAAGAGTACTGGGACCTTGGAAATCCTGACCACAAATGTCAATTTTGTGGAGCTATATTTTGGTATGAGGAGAGAGTAGATAGACACTATAGATCGTCAAAGCCAAAATTTCCTTTGTGTTGTATGCAAGGAAAAGTTAAATTTCCATGTATGCAAAGTCCTTCTCCGGTGCTTGAAGAATTGATATTTGGAACAAATGAGAAGAGTAAACATTTTATTCAGAACATCCGATCGTACAACAATATGTTGTGTTTTACTTCTATGGGAGGAAAAATTGATCCCAATCTAAACAAAGGAAATTCTCCTCCTGTTTTTAGGCTACACATTCAAAATTATCATTTAATTGGAAGTTTATTGCCACCTGAAGGTTCAGCTCCAAAGTTTTCTCAATTGTATATTTATGACATCGAGAATGAAGTTGCAAACAGAATGCAATATGTTAGGTTAATAACTATTTCTCTTAATATTTAATTTTATTTCATTGAGAATTTGCATTCCAATCATATCTTCTAATTATATATATTTTTTATGATTTTATTCCAATAATTGGCAACCTCACAGGAAAAATAGCAGTGAAAATATGATCCATGATCAGATTGTATCAGAGTTAAAATCAATGCTAGACATGCATAATGTATTGGTGAAATCATTTAGGATGGCCAGAGAAAAAATTATTGAAGAGAATTGGTCAAATGTGAGAATCATGTTGATTGGAAAAAGGAATCATGATGCAAGGATGTATAATATGCCAACAGTTGAGGAGGTTGCAGGGTTGCTTCTAGGTGATTTTGATATGTCTATTGGTGATAGAGATATCATAGTGGAGACTCAAACTGGAGAATTGAAGTGTATTAGTGAATTGCATCCTTCTGATCTTGGACTACAATATCCTTTGATTTTTCTATATGGTAAGGATGGTTATACTGAGAATATTGAACTTTGGAATGAAGGGACGAAAAAAGCCCGTGGGAGGATAAGAGTTAGCATGCGAGAGTACTTTGCATATAGATTACAAGAAAAGGATGGTGAATCTCCAATAATATTCTTCACAAGAAGATTATTCCAACAATTTGTCGTTAATGCTTACACCATGATTGAGTCATCTCGGTTGCTCTACTTTTGAACACACCAAAAACAATTATGGGCATATATGTACAAAAATATAAGTGACGCAATTCTAAGAGGAGAGACCAATCAATCATCACTTGGGAAGTGTGTCATAATACCAGCTACTTTTACTGGTTGTGCACGATACATGGTGCAAAACTATCAAGATGCAATGGCTATATGTCGAAGAGTTGGCTATTCTGGTTTGTTTATCACGTTCACATGTAATCCAAAGTGGCCAGAAATAGTGCGATTTGTTGGAAGCAGGGGTTTAAGACCTGATGATCGACCTGATATAATCTGTCGGGTTTTCAAGATGAAATTAGATGGTTTGATTAAAGATCTTAGAAAGAACAAAATTTTTGGAACAGTCAGGGCAAGTAAAAAAATTCAATTCTAGAAATATATAAATTCAATCTTTTAACACTCTTTAAATTATTATTCATGTAAAATACAAATATTTCACTAAATTTTAAATTTTTTATATTTGTTGCAGTAATATACACCATAGAGTTCCAGAAACGTAGATTGCCGCATGCACACATTTTGCTATTCCTTTCATCGCAAGATAAATATCCTACAACAGGTGATATTGATTGCATTATCTCAGCAGAAATTCCTGATGAGGTGTTAGATCCTGATTATTACAATGCCGTTCGAGATTTCATGGTGCATGGACCATGTGGTAGTGCCAAGAGTTCTTCACCATGTATGTCAGATGGGCGATGTACTAAGCATTTTTCGAAAAAATTTGTTGAATTTACCAGTATTGATGAAGAAGGTTACCCAATCTATAGAAGGAGGGATGTTGGAAGACAGGTCTCTAAAAGTGGTATTGACCTTGATAATAGATATGTGGTGCCTCATAATCATTATTTGTTGATTAAATATGGTGCTCATATAAACATTGAATGGTTCAATCAATCGCGGTCTATAAAGTATTTATTCAAGTATGTCAACAAAGGACATGATCGTGTTACAACAACCTTTTACCAGAGCTCTGGAGATTGCGATTCGGAAAAAAATGTTGACGAAATAAAAATGTACTACGATTGTAGGTATATATCACCTTGTGAAGCTGTGTGGAGAATTTTTGGATTTGATATTCACTATAGGGACCCCCCCAGTTGAACATCTGAGTTTTCATCTTCCAAATAAGCAAAGTGTTATTTTTTTGGATTCAGATCCTATTAATGAAGTTGTTAATAGACCCAGTGTAAATGAGAGTATGTTTTGGCTTAGATGGAAGCAAACAAGAAATATGATGAAGCTAGGAACTTACTTATGCTGAATTCCCTACTAAGTTTGTATGGAAACCAACGTTGAGAGAATGGCAACCAAGGCAAAAAGGGTTTTCTATTGGACGAATCTTCTTTGTTCCTCCAGGTAGTGGGGAGATGTATTATTTGAGATGCATTTTGAATATAGTCCGTGGACCTACAAGCTATGAAGAAATGAAACAATGGATGGAGTTAGGTATAATACTTTCAAAGATGCATGCTATGCTTTGGGTTTATTAGACGACGACAAAGAATACGTTGATGGAATTGCTTAGGCTAGCCATTGGGCATCTGTAGATAGTTTGAGAAGTCTTTTTGCCACTCTATTGTTGTTTGGAACATTGTCGCGACCTGAGTATGTTTGGGAAAAATGTTGGAAATATTTATCAGATGATATATTATATTTTCGAAGAAACATTTTGCAGCATCAAGGTATTATAACTGTTATCCGATGGTTTATTTAAATTTGTAAAATTAATAAATACACTTTTTCTAATTTTTCTTTTTTTGCCTTTTGAAAATACATAGAGTTGGAGTTGAGTGTTGAGGAGATAAGAAAGTATTCTCTTGCAGAAGTTGAGAAGATACTACGGGGCTGTAGAAAGAGTTTACGTGAATTTAGTTCAATGCCATACCTAGATTTTGGATGCTTTACTAGCTATCGTAATAGATTAATACACGATGAGTTGAGATACAACAAAAAATCCTTATGGACAGAACACCAAATAATGGTTTCAAAATTGAATGATGAACAAAGATGTGCATATGATACGATTATGAAAGCGGTTGAGCTTGGTAAAGGTGGCGTTTATTTCTTGTATGGTTATGGGGAACAGGAAAAACCTTTGTGTGGAAAACACTATCTGCAACTATATGCTCAAATGGAGAAATTGTATTAAATGTGGTGTCAAGTGGTATAGCTTGTCTTTTATTGGATGGTGATAGAATTGCTCACTTTAGATTTGCAATTCTATTGAATCCAAATGAAGATTCAACATGCAATATTAAACAAGGGACTCCTCTTGCAGAATTGATTGTGAAGTGTAAACTCATTATTTAGGATGAAACACCAATGATGAACAAAATTTACTTTGAAGCATTGGACAAGTGCATGAGGGACATCATGAGGTTTAGCAATCCGATGAGTATGGAATTGCCATTTGGAGGGAAAACTGTGGTTTTTGGAGAAGATTTTCGTCAAATTCTTCATGTAATTCCAAAAGGAAGTAGGCAAGACGTTGTGCTTGCAACTATTAATTCATCATACTTATGGAGATATTGTAAAGTTTTCAGATTGGCCACCAACATGAGGCTCCAGAATCTTGATTCAGAAACCGAGTGTGCTCAGTTGAAATTATTTTCCGAATGGATTTCTAACATTGGAGATGGTACAATTGGGGGTCCTAATGATGGTCATGCAGCCGTTGAGATACCGAATGATCTTTTAATTACTGAATTTGATGATCCAGTCGATGCTATTGTAAATAGCACTTATCCGACCCTTTCAGACGACATTCATGACACGTCATATTTGCAGGGAAGAGCTATTCTAGCACCAACTATTGATGTTGTGGAATCGGTGAATGAATATATGATATCACTTACTTCGACTGAAGCAAATACCTATTTGAGTTCAGATTCTACATGCATATCAGATACAAATGTTGATCTGTTACAGGATATTCACACACCTGAGTTTTTGAATGGGATAAGATGCTCTGGTGTGCCTAACCATGAACTAAAGTTGAAGATTGGCACTCTAGTGATGTTATTGAGAAACATAGACCATTCAATTGGTTTATGTAATGGAACTAGATTGGTCATTACAAGACTTGGCAAACATGTCCTTGAAGCGAAAATTCTTGCTGGGTACAATACAGGGCATACAGTCCTTATACCTAGAATGATGTTGACGCCTTCTGACCCTAGATTACCTTTCAAATTTACAAGAAGGCAATATCCTCTAATTGTTTCGTATGCAATGACAATCAATATGAGTCAAGGACAATCTCTATCGCACGTAGGTTTGTATTTGAAAAGACGGTATTCAGCCATGGACAATTATATGTTGATGTGTCAAGAGTCACATCGCGCGATGGATTGAAAATACTAATCTATGATAAAGACGGGTGACCATCAGATTCAATAACTAATGTAGTGTATAAGGAAGTTTTCCAAAATCTATAATATTTTTTGATGTATGTGTGCTATTTCCTTTTCATTGTACCTAAAATTTTGACTTTCTGCTTCTTCATAGTGATTTTCACTTGATCAATTTCAAAATCTCTTTACTTTTTAATATTATGATATTATTCATGTTGTGTACCTTATGCCCATGCATCGCACGGGTGAAACACTAGTTCATTGTAAAGTTTAATTATGAGGGTAGAAGAAAATGTAGAGATCAGGATTTGTTTAGGATTATCGATTTTAATTTTATTTTTGTTTGTCTTGTTTGATTATTTCCTATTATTTATTAGTGTGCACTGAAAACGAAAATATTTTGTTTGATTATTTTTTATTGTTTAACACGTAGGTAATATTTTGTTGTTTCTTAACATTTATAGTATTGTATGGTCTACTCTAAATTTTATATGTTTTTAATTCTTTGATACATTGTATGTAAAATCTGACAATAGATTTAATAGGAGATTCAGTACAAGGAAATGACAAAGTTCAAGAAAGAGGTACGGAAAAAATAAGAAAAATGGATGTGGGAAGAGAGCAATGAGTTGCTAAAACTCATGGTTGATACTACCACTTGTTAGTGAGGTGATAGTAATGACGTATTGAGCAAGACACCTATAGAAAACAATATATTTCTCTATTTTAATAAAAAGCTTGGGATTGAAAAGACTTATTTCCAATATAAAAGCCGTGTGAAATAGTTTTAAAAACTACAACAAATATTCTAAGCTTATGCGTCATAACTCTGGGTTTGGATGGAATCGTGTAACGAAGAAATTCATTGTTAGTGATGAAGTATAGGACGATTTTATGGTGGGCTTCTATTATCGAAAAATATATATATAATTTAAAAGTATAAGTTAATGGTGTGTATGTTTCATACATTAGCACTTATAATTATATTTTTCTTCGATAGTCTCATCCTAAAGATAGAAGTTATCACACAGACACCTTTGCGAACTATGAATATTTTGTTGAATAAAATTCAACATGTGGAGCCAAACATGTATATATTATTATGTGTAATGCTATCTTAAGGTTTTAGTCAATAAAGTGATCCATTAAAGACTCTTGCTTTGGACTAATGGGTATTAAGTGTCATGAGATTAAAGTGTAGAGACGGATACAATGTTTTAAATTGATGAGGGGCCAATTTAACAACATTGAAACATAATAACTGCCCTGCAGTTATTTATACAGGTCATGGTCCCCAATTGAGTATGACTTTTCATAACTCTCTGCATCCCCATCAACAAGAGACACTAAAGAGAAAACCACGGATCAGTTGGAAGACCATAACTCCGTTCAATCAAACAGAATCATAGATTTAGGTACGCTTCCGCTTCCATCTTAATCTTGATAATTACAGCATGATGTTTTCTGAGTTATAGATGTGAAGTCATCTATATATGAATTAAGTAAATAATCTAACAAGTGGTATCAGAGCCACCTTCATGTTGTATTATCAGATCACTAGAACATTAAAAGAAATCAACGCCATTTATTTGCTTATTATAATATGCATCTTGCTTGGCAATAAGGTTTTAATTGAAATTATGGATTCAGCCATTTATGAAATCGTTACAGTGTTCGTTCATGTATATATGATTTCAAGATTCTGTATGTATATACCTTTTCTTCAAGAAATATGGGTTTTTTGATTATGGGTTTTTTCAATTTATGCAATCTGTATGTTGATTTCATCGAATTGGGATTTAGGATTTCAATGGTTGGTTTTTTGTGTATTGTTTTTTCGAATTGGGTTTTGAATGTGGGTTTTTCAATTTTCGGATATTGTGGTCGGATTTTGTGGTTTGTTGGTTGTTGTTGAGATGGATTCCATCGGATGAAGGAAAACGCAGCCAGAGACGACGCTGCGAGCGGGTTGCAGCGTCGCTACCTGCGACACTGCGTGTGGAGAAGTGCGGAGATGGTGCTCTGACGCTGCAGGCGGGTAAACACCGCGGTCTCCGCACTACGCCGCGATCTCCAGGGCGCGAGCGCGGGCTCGGCGGTGGCGGCGGCAGCTAGGGTTGAAACCCTAGCTGTTGCGTTTTTTTTTTTGCCAAGGCACCCCCATGCGGAAATTAGAACTTCTAAAGGGCTGGTTTGCAATTTTGCGAAAATTTAATTTATTTAAAATCTGGTCCTCTTACTTGTTCCTCATTTAATTTAAATCCTAAAGTTTTAAATTCATTTAAATTGGCCCTTTAGACTTCTGAATTTATAAAATCAGTCCCTATAGTTTTAGTAATCACTTAAGTTGGGTCCTTAGAGTTCTAAATTTTATGATTTAGTCCCTAAATTTTAAGATTTTAATTAATTGGCCACTAAAGTTTTTGGTAAATTGCAATTTAGTCCTTCAAGCTTAAAATCTTTCATAATTGGCCAATCAAATTTAATTAAATTGCAATTTAACCGTCCAACTTAATGATTACTTAATCCTAAAGCTATGAACTTCAAAAATTCAAATCCTAAAGTTTTAAATATATGCAAAACGGTCAATTTAGGTTCAAATTTTGGTATGATGGACTCTTTTGAGAAATATAATATTCCAAAGTGAATTAATTGAAGCAACATGTTGCCAAAGTAACCTCTCTTGTGGAAATTAATTAACTTAGAATATTAGAAAGTTTAGTGTGTGTGTTGTTCATACGGATATTGATCGGCCCAAAGGAAGGTCAATGTTTGGCTGAAATTTCACACGCACCTGTGGTGATAAACGCGTGATGATTATTTGGTTTAACGTGTGATCAATAAATCGGTCCAAAGAAAAGTTTATTGATTGGCATGTCTTATTATCAGTGTTTGATTGCTACATCGAGGTACCACTTACGAGTCAATGTTTCTGTCCAAAGACTAAATATTGATGTTGTGCTAGGTATCTTGTGATGGGCCTTACCAATATATTTAAAATTATTATTTATATAATAAAGTACTAATGTAAGCTATTTCTATCTCTTTCTCTATACAGCTCATTCATCTACTTCTACAATATCTGCAAATATCAATTCAATCTCCATGCTTAATGGGTCAAACTTCAAGGATTGGAAAGAGAACGCTCTAATTGTTCTCAGCTGCATGGATCTCGACCTTGCTCTCAAGATTGAGAAACTTGCTTCTCTTACGGATGCAAGTTCACCTAATGACATGAGGAACTTTGAGAAGTGGGAATGGTCAAATCGCATGAGTCTAATGATCATTAAGCGTGGCATTCCAAAAGCCTTTAGGGGTGCAATATCTGAGGAGGTAACTAATGCCAATGAATTCTTTGCTGAAATTGAAAAGCGTTTTGTGAAAAACGATAAGGCTGAAACAAGCACGCTTCTGCAAAGCTTGATTTCAATGAAGTGTAAAAGCAAAGAGAACATAAGGGAGTACATCATGCAGATGTCTCATACTGCTTCAAAACTTAAGGCACTAAAGCTCGACTTGTCTGATGACTTGCTCGTGCATTTACTATTAATATCGCTTCATGTACATTACAATCAATTTAAGATTAGTTACAATCATCAAAAGGACAAATAGACTCTAAATGAGCTCATTCATATTGTGTGCAAGAAGAAAAAAGGTTGAAGCAGGACAGAACTAAAATTGCTAACTTGGCAAGTACCTCTAAAGATAAGGGCAAGAAAAGAAAAACAGAACATGAAGCTGCTAAGGGTCCAGAACAGAAGAAACCACATAAAGACAAAGAGGATTGTTTCTTTTGTCAGAAGACTGGACATTTAAAGAAGGATTATACCAAATATAACGCCTGGCGTGCAAAAAAAGGTATATTTCTTAATTTGGTCTGTTCTGAGGTTAATTTAGCTTCAATACCTAGAAACACTTGGTGGTTAGATTCTGGTGCTACTACCACATAAGTGTTTCTATCTATGGTTGCCTGTTCTGCCAAAAGCCAAATGATGCTGAAAGATTCATCTTTGTGGGCGACGAAAAATCGGTGGAAGTTGAAGCAATAGGCACTTTTAGGTTATTGTTAGGAACTGGTTTTTATTTGGATTTGAAAGACACTTTTGTTGTACCGTCGTTTAGACAGAATTTGGTTTCTATTTTCTTATTGGACAAATTTGGATATTATTGTTCTTTTGAAAATTGTCAGTTTAGTCTTTCTTTAAATTCAAATATTGTTGGTATTGGTTCATTATGTTCATACGATAACTTATATTTTCTTGATATTATTTCGTCATTTAATGAAACCTTGCATGTGGAATCACGTGGTACTAAACGAAAATTAAATAAAGAAAATTTGGCAAAATTATGGCACAAGCGCTTAGGTCACATCTCAAAAACAAGAGTTGAACGACTTGTGTTAGATGGCATTTTGGATTCCCTGGATTTTATGGACTTTGATGTTTGTATTGATTGTATCAAGGGAAAACAGACCAAAACAAAAAAGGTAGGTGCCAATAGAACTTTGGACGTTTTAGAATTGATACACACAGATATTTGTGGACCATTCCCTACGGCTTCTTGGAATAGTCAACAATATTTTATATCATTCATAGATGATTACTCACGTTATGGGCATCTATATCTTATTCATGAAAAATTTGAGTCATTGGACATGTTCAAGGCTTTCAAAGCTGAAGTTGAGAATCAACTCAACAAAAGGATTAAAAGTGTTAGGTCTGATCGTGGTGGTGAGTACTACGGCAGATATGACGGTTCAGGTGAACAACATCTAGGACCATTTGCTAAATTCCTAGAACAATGTGGAATCGTCCCACAGTACACCATGCCATGATCACCTAGCATGAATGGTGTAGCTGAAAGACGAAACAGGACTCTTAAGGACATGGTAAGGAGTATGATTAGTCATTCTACTTTACCAAAATCACTCTGGAGAGAAACATTAAAGACTGCAGCTTATATTTTGAATAGAGTACCAACTAAATCTGCTGCTAAAACACCTTATGAGCTTTGGACAGGCAGAAAACCTTTTCTAAAGCATTTTCACATTTGGGGATGTCCAGCTGAGGCTAGGCCTTATAGGCCACATGCAAATAAATTGGACTCCAAAACTAGAAGCAGCTATTTTATTGGTTATTCTGAGCGATCAAGAGGCTACAAATATTATAATCCCACACTTAAGTCAATTTTTGAAATGGGAACTGCAACATTTTTTGAGGATGTTGAGTTTGGGGAGAAAAATAAGGTTAGAGACATTGTCTTTGAAGAAGAAACTGAGAAAGGATCGATTTCGATTCCTACTATTACTTTTGACAATGTGCAGGTTTCTATACCTGTCATTGATCAAGAAGTATATCCAGAACCTCAGCAAGATAATGTTGAAGAACCTTCCACCATTCCAGAAGTACAAACTCAACAATTTCAAGAACCAATACCATTAAGGAGATCCACTCGAGAAAGGAAAAATGCTATTTCGGATGATTTTATAGTATTTCTCCAAGAACATGAGGAAACTAATGGAATGATGGAAGATGATCCGATCAATTTCCATCAGGCCATGAAGGGTTATGATTCTCAAAAGTGGATTGATGCCATGAATGAGGAGTATAAGTCTATGCAAGACAATAAAGTTTGGAATCTTGTCCCATTACCAGAAGGTGCAAAGTCCATTGGTTGTAAATATATTTTTAAAACCAAAAGGGATTCAAAAGGTAATGTAGAAAGATATAAGGCTCGTCTTGTAGCTAAAGGTTAACACAAAAGGAAGGTATTGACTTCAAAGAGACTTTCTCTCCAGTTTCAACGAAAGACTCTTTCAGAACAGTCATGGCACTTGTTACACATTTTGACCTTGAGTTACATCAGATGGATGTTAAGACATCGTTTCTCAATAGAGACATTGATGAGACGATCTATATGGTGCAACTAGAAAACTTCGTGTCAGGAGATTCGAAGAATATGGTTTGTAAATTAAAGAAATATATCTATGGACTCAAGCAAGCTTTCCGTCAATGGTACTACAAATTTCATCAAGTGATTATTTCGTTTGGTTTTGAGATAAATATTGTTGATGCTTGTATATATCATAAGTTTAGTGGGAGTAAGTATATTTTCCTGGTTTTGTATGTTGATGACATACTGCTTGCCACTAATGATATAGGCATGTTGCACGAAACCAAGAGTTTTTTGTCAAAGAATTTTGAGATGAAAGATCTTGGTGACGCCTCTTTTGTATTAGGGATTCAGATACACCTAGATAGCTCTCGGAGTATTCTTGGATTGTCACAAAAGAACTATATCGATAAAATTCTTAAAAGGTTTGGCATGCAGGATAGTAAACCAGGGGACACCCTTGTTGCTAAGGAAGACAAATTTAGTCTTAATCAGTGCTCAAAAAATAATCTTGAAGTTAAGGAAATGCAGAAGATTTCCTATGCATCAGCTATTTGGACTCTAATGTATGCTCAGGTTTGTACACGTCCAGACATAGCATTCATTGTTGGAATACTGGGCAGATGTTTAAGTAATCCTAGGATGAATCATTGGAAAGCAGCAAAAAGAGTTATGAGGTACTTGAAGAGAACAAGAGATTGTATGCTTACATACAAGCGGATCGGATCGCTTAGAGATCGTGAGGTTACTCGATTCGATTTTGTAGGATGCCAAAGACAAGAGAAAATCTACATCGGGCTACATATATCTCGCTAGTGGGAGGAGCTATTTCCTGGAGGAGTGCTAAGAAGACACTCGTAGCTTCTTCCACTATTGCAGCAGAGTTTGTAGCATATTATGAGGCATCTAATAATGGGATATGGCTACGAAATTTTGTCACCGGGCTGCGCATTCTGAATGGCATTGGAAGACCATTAAAGTTATATTGTGACAATAAAAACAACAGGAGTTCAACTAAGTTAAAACACATTAACATTAAGTTCCTGGTTGTGAAGAAAAAGATACAGAGTGGACAATTTCCATAGAGCATATTGGGACAAACTCCATGATTGCGGATCCGCTTTTTAAGGGATTACCACTCGAGTTCTTTCATGAGCACACTGCTCGTATGGGTGTTGTATTTCTTGAGGATATCATGTTTTAGTAGGAGTTTGTAATTTTTGATTGCTTTATGTTTTAGTTTTGGACACATTTGTGTATTTGGATAATTTTTCTGTACACAAATAAAGTATTTAGTTCATTTCACTCCGTTACATTATCTTTGGTATTGATCTCACTTAAGGAATAAAGTCGGACCAATTGAAAATAGACATGTTTGGATCACATAACATGTTATTTTCATACTACACTCTCATGATTGATCTATGTCATTTGGTTGTATTGGTGTACGTGACCATTGATGGATTTAGTTAAGATTACATGATTTAGTTACGATTAATGTAACGAAAGTCGCTTTGATCCTACATTGATATGATTGATGGACGAGATTGTTTGGAAATACTCTTAACAGTGATAGCAAAAATTTTGAGCTCATAAGGTTGTGCACATTTTAAGGATACATGTATGGCCCAGTGGGAGATTGTTGGATAAAATTCAACATGTGGGGCCAAACATGTATATATTATTATGTGTAATGCTATCGTAAGGTTTTAGTCAATAAAGTGATCCATTAAAGACTGTTTTGGACTAATGGGTATTAAGTGTCCTGAGATTAAAGTGTAGAGACGGATACAATGTTTTAAATTGATGAGGGGCCAATTTAACAACATTGAAACATAATAACTACCCTGCAGTTATTTATATAGGTCATGGTCCCCAATTGAGCATGACTTTTCATAACTCTCTGCATCCCCATCAGCAAGAGACACTAAGGAAAAAAAAACCACGGATCAATTGGAAGACCATAACCCCGTTCGATCAAATAGAATCATGGATTCAGGTACGCTTTTGCTTCAGTCTTGATCTTGATAATTACAGCATGATGTTTTTTGAGTTATAAATGTGAAGTCATCTATATATGATTTAAGTAAATAATCTAACATATTTGAGAATTGCAGTTGGAAGTGGAAGTGTTGTTGGGACACACAATTTCACTAAGGGATGACACTGGTGCAGGAACATTTAAGATACAAAAAAGGAAAGACAATTGCGGTTTAATAGATGACTTTATGTATGATCCTCATACTGAGACATTTATACAAACTGATAAACAAGACCTTTTATACCAATCACCATCTCTTGGACACTCTACTCAACTATTACTCCCTAAGCCTACAAGTTTAGAGGTTCTCCCAACAATTCGAAAACAAAATATAACCGAGTTTGAAGCAAAATCTAACTTGGTTGATTCCAAAAGTACCCAATTAGATGTTATAGACAAACTTGCTCGTACTGTTGACAAGATCACTTGTACTATTAAATCGTTTGATGATGCTCAAGGAGATCCCAAAAATGGATAATGATGCTCGTTTCAAGGCCCTTGATTTGCTTAATACTAGAGCAAAAAAGTCCGAGTTCTTGAACATGACACCATATGAGCGTTCTAAATAGATAATATTTAATTGAAATGAAGGATTTTTTGGACATAATTAGTACTAGATTTTATAGTTTTGGATTATTAATCTATTATTTATGAGTTTTTTTAACTTAGTAATGAATTCTACAGTTTATAGTTTTTTATTGATTGTATATTGACTTAGTAATACCTAATTCATTTTTACATAACTTTATCATTTTTTTTTTTTTTTCGAGCACCAAAGACACCAAAGATGGTTTTAGGCCTCTACCGAGCAGTCGGTGGGGTTTGATGATCCCTACCACCGCATTTATATAAAATGGTAGTACACAGGAGGGGATATGAACCCCGACCTCCAAGCATACAACGAATGAAAAAAATTCCTCAAACTACAAAGAAATAAAGAGATACTACTTCCGGTGCATGTATTCGAAAAGCAAAAGCAAAAGCAAATGAAAACCAAACTAACAAAAACTAAAGACCTCTAACCGATGGAAGGCCATATCTGCGGGTCAAGTAGTCCACGCGAACGACGTGGCAAGTCCAAGATCCATACTCCCGATAATGTCGTTGGTCCCAGCCTTCGAAAGCTAAAGAGTCAAGAACTAAAATATGGGAAATTGTGTTCGATCGAATGAAAGAAGATGTCGGATGCGTCGAGTATTTCGATCATTTTCTTTTTGTGTGTCTTTAAGTATTCATTTTTTATTTTTATTTTTAGTTTCTTATATTTATATAATTTCTAATGTCAACGTGCATGAAAATCATGAAATAGAGATGGACGAGATTGAAGAAAATTAGAAGAAATAAGCATTATATGAAACCATTAGGTATTTATGGCATGCAATTCAAGCAATTGTCTATGTGTTAATGATCATATAATTAATATGTGTTGTGAACTTGCCAAAATTTCATTAACTTGGAAACCAAAAACTAGATATGGATATGATTATAAGCATAAAATATTAAAGGAGGATCTAGAGAACATTCGACAAGTTTATAGAATATATCCCGACGTGTTTCTAAAATTAAATAACATCAGGATACATGGTATATTTATATTGAAGAAATGAACATGTTAGCTCTCTATGGGTCTCTTTTGTGCTGCTTTAGCGTAATTTATCCACGCATTCATCATGTTTCATCCGACATAAGGACCTCCAATTGTGTGTCAGTTCTCGCTTGTTGTTAAGAAGTCCTCATCCATCTCGCGTTGGCTGGTGTTTTCCTCTTTGCTTCCGCCTCCTTGATAAATCAGTTCTCGTACCTGTAGACAATCATCTGAGTTGTGATCTCGAGTTTGATTAATACGAAAAAATATTTGAGTCAAAGTAGGTGGTGGAAGAAGGATCGTGGTTGTCTCGGGCAATTTTCCTAGGCCTGTTTTGGTCTAATTAAACTTCCTGAAGTAATCGCGAGGGCCTGGTGAGTAATGCCCTCACAACGGTAGCGCTCTCCCTTCTCTTTTTTGACTCTCTCAGTTTTCTATTGTTTTTTCTGAGCGAATCTCCCACTAGATGAGGTCCACCAACTGAGTGTATATTTTAGACTCTCTGTTTTGGACATCCCTCGAGAAGGGGGTTTGCATATGAAGCTCAAAGCCTCCTCATTGGTTATGTTTCCGATTTTATTGATCACCTTGCTGAATATCCTAAAATTACTTTTCACGGATTTACGATCCTTCTACCTGATGTCGTTGAGTTGGGCCACATATGCTTCGGTGGTCCAGTTTCCTATGAAGGCATTGATGAATTCTTGCTTTAACTAAGGCCAACTCCTTATACTTTCCAGCTTCGATTTATTGTACAATCATTTCGCATTGGAAACGAGAGTGGTATGAAAATTCACACACTTTATTGTTAGGATATAACCTTGCAACTTTTCCTTGTAAACGTTGATGTGGCCCGTGGGGTCGCCTCGCCTATTGTATTTTTCCATGGGAGCATCTTGAAATCGATCGATAATTGTTTAGCCTTCAGCTCCTTAGACAATGGAAGATTCTCGTCATCATCACCCAATTCGCATGAAGATACCAATTTTTCATCTTTGGATTTTATATCCATTGTACGGGAGTCTTTCTTATTTTCCGAATAAGCCTCACTATGTTCTTCTCGTCATCATCACCCAATTTACATAAGTTTATTCGTTAACGTCTCAAAGTATTTAACTTCATAAGTTGAGACAATTATTCTTTACATACAAAGGTCATGTATAATTTAGTAGCTTTGTAGAAACCCAATCTAACCCATAGAATTTTGAAGTGTGTTATCATTGGTCTTTGTTGACCTCGAAATCAGCACTACCACGTGTCAACAGATCTTTAATCACTCCTCTACTAGTATAAATGGTACCTGAATACTTAGACAACTGTTAGAAATCAAGATCACAAGAGAAAAATAGGTTGGTGATTGTTGGTACTCCGACGGTCAAGTCAACTACTGGTATCAAATTATAAAGAGAAAAATAGGTAGGGGAGAGACAGACACACAAAGATTTGACCAGAGTTTAGGGTCATTAATAATACGTACATTGGAATGAATAAAGGTCTAATATTTATAAAGGAAGAGTTTTAGTTAATTTAAGGAGGTAATCAATTAGTTATTTGATTGGACTCTCATTCTTTACGAGGATACAGCTGATCTCAAAATTATCATGATCTCCCAAATTTCAACCATAATCTTAATCAATCTCTAAGATTGTACTACTAATTTTTAGGGGATTGACATGGAGTTTTCTTGTGAGAATCTATATGTCAATCAAGGGTGATCTTTCTTTTAATTATCTCTTTGGTTGCCTAGAATATCAGACTACCTGGGAGAACTTCATGGGGTAAGAGGACCTTCCACGAAGGATTGGGATTCGCTAATGTGGCGAAGCCCTTACGAAGGCCATCCATTGTAACTTGAGATTCTTCCTGCCATGTGTGGCACGAGCAAACGCCATGGAGGTCCTCACTGGGACCCGTTTGCCAAATCCAAGTGGTAAAAGTCTTGTTCAATATATTTCATCTTGTTAAACACACTAATATGTCAAACTCCTAACTTCATTTGGGCAATAAGCATAAAAAACTTCATCCTATAAATGTCAACATACTACAATTTGCATACCGAGTTACTCTAATTTCGTTGATTATGAAAAAGTTATCAAGTTACAAGAAATCAATTGTTTGAAGTTTTTATACGAGTCAATCTCTATACCTCCAAACCATACACTTAAATTTTATGGTCCTAACTATTATTTGGGTGTACTGAAAAAGATGAACAATCTAATGAGGCTACTATGAAATATTTACTCATGGATGGAACAAGTTCTTCTAATTTGATTGTGCTGATATGACAATGCAAAAATAAAAATAACAAATACATTTACTGAATTGTAATCATCAAATTTGGAAACTCGCACCTCAAAAGTGGGAGGCTTCTTTTTTGAAATAGAATTTTACAAATTGAATAAGAAACACGATAAATTTTATTGTCATTTATGATAAGTTTATATAATATTGTGCACAATTGAACAATGAAACATGAAAACTACTTAGCTTTATGAAGAAGATACCCAACAAATCTAATACATTCATTTTGTATTTTTTTTTATTGGTCACACTATGTGATGCTTGATATGGTATCTCCTCGACTGTGTAAACATCGACCAAGTAATATAGGGGTCAAGATTTATGGGTTCCCGGTTGGCGGTCGAGATTCGTGACTGATCAAAGATAGGTGGTCGTTATTATAAAGGCGATGTTACGTTATAAGTTCAATTGAGTGTATAAAATGCCCTGCTATGACAGCATGCGTTGTCTATAAATTTGAGACTTTGAAACTTTGATCTTAAGTGAGACAAAAGTAGACTAAAATTCTCAATTTTTCATCCGAAATCAATAACAAAGCAGATCATTATGATCTTAAGTGAGACAAATAGTAGACTAAAATTCTCTCTGTAATTTTTCATCCGTAAATCAATAACAAAGCAGATCATTATGATCTTAAGTGAGACAAATAGTAGACTAAAATTATCTCTGTAATTTTTCATCCATAAAAAAATAACAAAACACACATTTATCAATTGGCATAGTCTGTCGAAATCACACTTCAAGAAAGATTTTTTGAGGTTTTTTCCGTTCTCTTCTAAAGATCAGCACAACATAGTAGTAGGAAAATAATTCAATCAATCTTTCTCTAAGAAAGAACTATCAGCCATGTCACGAAGAAATAGAGATAGACTGAAGACTAATCAGTTGGATGTACCATCGCACGTAGCGACGAGTCAAGAGATCTCACCACTGCAACAATTCTCAGCACTGCGAGATAAGATATCCACCATTAGAATGATGCTACAAAGAATAATTGCGCCTCCAACACCAAGGTAGAGACTCCTCCCATCAAGATTACTCCACCAACGTAAGTGACATTCTCAAATCATTAAACCGTGCTGACAAATTTAGAGAGCCTTTTGAATCAAAAAATAGAGGAAGCTTGCCCGAAAAAAGAACAGAGGATGACCGATCTTCATTAAAAAAGATTTGTTTACTAAAGAGTTGATGATTGTCCCTTTTTCATCTAAGTTCAAGGTGCCAACTGATGAATTTGATGGCACAATTGATCTCACACAACATCAGTACTTTCCAAGACCATGTGAGATAGCATGGACGGACGGATGCCATTGCTTTCTGGGCATTTCCTATGACACTGCGTAAAGATGCAAGTGAATGGTTCGATACACTATCCCCATGATCGATTACATCGTTATCAGACTTCGCAAACAAAGACTTAGTAGAAAGTTGAGTCATAGTGCACAATATTTTACGATTTAAAAAGGAAAGTTTGGGTATTAAATACTTGTAGATGTCCTCAGTTGTCACGGTATTGCTTAGCAAGTTGAGAAACCACACATTTAAGTGAGCTTATCTAAAAAGATTTTATCAATTGGCACCATCTGCGGGAATCACACTTCAAGAAAGATTTTTTGAGATTTTTTCCATTCTCTTATAAAGATCAGCACAACATAGTAACAGGAAAATAATTCAATCAATCTTTCACTAAAAAAGAACTAACAGCCATGTTAGGAAGAAATAGAGGTGGACCGAGGACTAATCAGCCAGATGCACCTCCGCACGTAGCGGCGAGTTCAGAAATCTTACCATTGTAGTTTGTTACTTTGTAACAATTCTCGGTGCTGCAAGATCAGATATCCACCATTATGATGATGCTGCTGCAAAGAGTAACTGGGCCTCCAACACCAAGGTGGAGACTCGTCACGTCGAGATTACTCCACCACCAGAAGTGACATCCTCAAATCATTAAACGGTGCTGACAAATTTAGAGAGCCTATTGAATTAGAAAAATAGAGGAATCGATTGCCCGAAGAAAGAATAGGGGATGACCAATCTTCATTAAAGAAGATTTGTTTAGTGAAGAATTGATGATTATCCCTTTGCTGTCTAAGTTCAAGGTGCCAACTGATGAATTTGATGGCATGACCGATCCTATAGATCACATATGTACTTTCCAAGATAGGGTGAGATTGCACGAGTGGTCGGATGCCATTGCTTGTCGGGCATTACCTATGACGCTGCGTAAAGATGATACCCCCCACAATCGATTACGTCATTCTCCAACTTCGTAAACAAATTTGCGGTTTGTTTTTCTAGTAGCGCTAGGAAAACGAAGACAACCATAGGACTCATGCAAGTGACTTAGGAGAAAGTAGAGTCATTGTGCACATATATTTCGTGCTTTAACAGTGCGACTTTGGGTATTAAATATTTGTAGATGCCCTCAGTCGTCATGGTATTGCTTGCAGGTTGAGGAACCACCCGGTTAAAAGAAGTGATGAGGGCAACCCATAACACCCATGATGAGTGTTAAGTATGTTTTACATGCTTATTTATGCTTGTAAACTTAGTACATATTCACTATATGAACATATTTCTATTTAAATTAGTTTAATTATTTTCTATGTACAAAACCCAATTTGAATGAGTTTGGAGGAAAAAGAATAGTTTGAGGCTTAATTGACAATTAATCGGATGACACATACATAAGTTAAAGGTATTAGAAAGCAACTTGAGTGAATTCAAAAGTTTCGAGAGCCAAAATCAGATTTCAAAAGGTTTGGGAACTAATTTATACATTTTCAAATATTTGGGAGACCACTTTGGAAGACTTTAGAAGGATAATGACCAATTAGAATGCAATTGGAAGTTTTTAGATTGAATCTAGGACATTTAAAGAACAAATGACCAAAATTGTACCCTAAAGCCAAATCGGGGATCAAATGGTAACTTTTGGAAAAGGCCACACCAAGGTAGAATAATTCATTGTGCGATACCTTGGTGCGACGTATGCTGAAAATATGTCACAAGTGCAGTTTTTTAAAGTTAAGTCGGATGAAGGCTCTTTGGGGACACAACTTCCAAGAAATCTCAAAGACTATAAAGATACCTCTTCTAGGTCTTTCGAAGGGGGCTATGCAATTCAGAAAACTTTTTATCAAGAACAATGAAAAAAAGGGACTTTTGGGGAGATTCAAGACGGAGCAATCCAAAATTTTTGAAGATATTCAAAATTGAGGGTTATCTACTAATCCCAGATCATGATTCATTATCATCTTGATTTATTTTATGAAATCATGTTAGGCTAATCTTCTTGTATCTAGGAAGAATGATGAAACCTCATATTTTTTATTAATTAGAAGTTGCTCGTTTTTGTAAAATTGTTGATTCGGAGTTGATTGTTTGTTATTGTTTAATCATGTTTTGATGGTTGATCACCATTTAAAATGTGTTTGTGATCTACATTTCTTTCGAGATATTCAATGTATATAAGCACGTGGTAATAAACAACATAGGGTCAAATAATAGATAAAGATGCTATTATGCCTTGTGAAATCATTATGGACAATCTTTGTGATTTAAAGCATGTATTTATGCTCATAATTTAACTAAAGATAGTAGGTTCATATATAGGTATAGAATTAATTCACCATCGAGAGAGTCTATTGATTACATTATGATCATCGATTTTCAATCTTGGGCAATAATTTATAACGACGAGTTATGGATAATTAATTTATAGAATATGATGGTGAATTTGTTAAATCCTAGTACCATTAGACCTTAATTTTAGTAATAAGCTATTGTGCTTGCATAGTAATTCAGATTAAATTTAGTTTAGAATAATTCCACCATAAAATCATTCATAATTGTGTGTGTTTACCTTGTGAAGGTTAATTGCAATTGAAGTAAGAGTTGATTACTAATTCTCGTGGGTTCGACACCCTACTTATCACTGTATTACTTGTTAATGTTCCATCCATTTGCTGGATAAAATCGACAACAATGAGAATGAGGGAGGTAACTGAAAAATGAGATATGAAGAATCTGCTGCAAATAGATCAGCTATCAGTCGACACCCATCCTATTATAGATATCAACCAAAAGTCAAAATAGTAAACATGATTCTCGTATCCACTTAATTGTTCCATTATATGTTATCTTGCAAGAGACGAGTAACCTAAGGAATGTAAAGTGGCCACAAAACTTTGAGTTCTGATCTTTCCATCCTTGACCATAGTTGCGTTTTTTTTTTCATAGTGAACACGATCACACGACTGATGAGACGGAGGACGTGAGTGATACATATGATAGTAGGAGGATCGGTCGTAGGGAAAATTTCAAGAAATGACAAAAAGGTTATCCACAATTATTATAGATAAATTCTATTGAGGTATCGAGCAAGTTTGGCCAACCGATCACTTTTGATGACAAAGACCTGGCAAGAGTCTCTTTATCTCATTACGACGCTTTGGTTATCTTAGGCGACATAACAGACTTCGATGTTAAGTGGGTTCAGGTTGACACTAGAAGTGCCGTGAATGTGTTTATTTGGAAAGCATTCAAAGTGCTAAAAATATTGCCCAATCGATTGAAATCTGCTATTGCAGGTTTCGGAAGAGAAACGGTGATACCAGATGGAATAATAGACTTTTCATTTGTACTGGGCAAGCATCCCAGCTGTATAACACCGGTGACCTTTTTTTGGTGGTTCAAACTCCAATGGCTTACAATTCTATCTATAGATGGCCTATTATTAATACAACATGGGCTATCATATCAACCCAACACCTATCTATGAAATTCTCAACCAGTTGAGGTATTGATGTCATTCGTAGAGACCAATTAATTTCTAGAAGATGTTATGTTGACAGTGTTCGGGTTGGGAGTAGTTCGGAGGTATTGACAATGGAAAAAAGTGACAATGAATGGCCATACCATTTTGAAGTAGTGGATGAGATTAAAATAGTCAAGTTGGTTGAGGACAAGACTATCCATATTGGTCGTTGACAAGGAGGGAAAGAGAACATCTCATAAGCATGCTCTAGGAAAACATTGACGTGTTTGCCTAGGAAATGACTGATTTGGAGGGTATTGACCCATCGATCGCTCAACATCAATTAAATGCCACAACTGGGATCAAGCCTATTTGACAGTAGAAAAGACAGTTCGCTCCTGAAAGATAGCAAGCCACAAAATCTAAATTGAAGAAATTGCTAAAGGCAGGGTTCATTCGAGAAGTGAAGTATCCCTAGTGGCTTGTGAACGTGTTGTTGGTAAAGAAAGCAGATGGAAAATGAAGAATGTGCGTCAACTTGATAGACGTATGCCCTAAAGATTGTTTTTCTCTACTAAGAATTGACGCATTTGTAGACTCCATAGCTAGAAAGAAAAGGTTCAGCTTCTTAAATGCATTCTCTGGATATCATTAGATTTTAATGGCACTTAAAGATGAAGATAAAATAGCCTTCGTAATAGACTTGAACGTATTGCTATACAACAATGCCCTTTAGATTAAAAAATGTCAGAGCCACCTATCAACACATGGTCAAAAAGGTGTTTGAAAATTTAGTCAACCGCAAAATAGAAGCTTACTTAAAGGACATGGTTGTATACAGCGATCAAGATGAGGACAACATAGAGGACTTGAGAAAAATATTCCAAACGGTGTGGCAAAATTGACTCAAGTTTAACCTCGAAAAATGTACTTTCAGCACAACGGGTGGTAAATTCTTAGGGTTCATGGTCACACAGAGGGGGAGAGAGGCCAACCACAATAAAAATGAGCAATTATAGATATGATGAGCCCCTTGAATAAAAAAGTAGTTTAGAGATTGACTGGCTGGTTGACCGATGTCACCCATTCTTTAAGGCGATAGAGAAGAGTAATGATTTTGAATGGAATGGAGACCTGAGTGTGAAAATCCTTGGCATATGTAAAAGTATTATTCCAACACCCACCACTTTTGAGCTGGCTAGCCCTTGGAGAAACTTTTCGCCTCTACTTGGTAGTATCTCAACATACGATAAGCATGGTGCTCATAAGGATCGATGAAAAGATAGAGCGGTCGGTCCATGTTCTAAAAAATGCTAAAACACGGTATAACTTAGCAGAAACACTAGTGCTAGCTCTCATTATAGCTGCGAGGAAATTACTACCATACTTCCAAGTACACATGATCGAGGTCATGACAAGTCAACCACTAAAATAGATTTTACATCAGTCGGAGACATTTGGTCGACTAATGAAGTGGGGAAGTAGAATTGAGAGAGTATGATTTAGAATTCAAGCTTCGATCTGCTATACAGACACAGACACTTGCGGACTTCATAGCCGAGTTATCACCTAGAGGTATCCCTAAACAAGATTTATCCTGGGTTTTATTTGTAGATGGTTCCTCCAACAAAGACATATTAGGGGCTGGCATCATATTCAGAGGACCCCCGAGAAAGAGATAAAATACTCATTAAAATTTGAATTCAAGGCCACCAAAAATGACGTAGAGTACAAAGTAGTCATAACCGGTCTTCAATTAACTTTGAAAATGGGAGAAAAAGATAATACACAGGCTAACGCTTTATCTCAACTGGCCATTGCTAATCCAAAAAATCGACCAAAGGCACTAACAGTGCAAACATTGTTAAAACTAAGTTTTATAGTAATAATCGAGGTTTGGAAAGTTGATCATATTACCACATGGATGGATCCATTGAAGCTATATTCGATAGAGGCCTTCAGCCAACAGATTTGATCTAGGCCCAAAGATTAAGGATGAAGGTGGTTGGGTTCATAGTAATCGATAATTACCTCTTCAAAAAAAGAATTACAGTGCCATATCTCAAGTGTATTGACGTCAATAGAGGATTCATCATTCTCACGGATATACACTCAGAGATGTGCATAAATCACCAGAGAGCAAATATGTTAGCATTTAAAGCTTTTCGATAGAGGTACTATTGGCCAACTATGACATTCGATGCAAAACATCTCCGAAAATATGACGCATGCCAGCAGCATGCCAATCTTATACATATACCAACCGAGAATCAAAGTGCAATCTTTGGGATATGCCTCTTTTTTCATGTGGATAATATATCTATTGGACCTTTCTCCATGGCTAGCATTCAAATGAAAATTCTGGTTTTAGCGATCGACTACTTTACCAAGTAGGTAGAAGCATAGCCCCTTTCAACCATAACCACACAAAAAAAAAAACAGAGCTTCATCTCAAAAAATATTATTTGTTATTTTGGTATACCACGGGTAATCGTGATAGACAATGGAAAACAATTCTACATTAGTTTGAAGAATTTTGAGCTTGTTACAAGATTGATTTGAAAAAGACATCGGTTGCACATCTGCTGGCAAATGGCCAAGTAGAGGTCGCAAATCGAACCATTATGTAGGATATACAAACCAGATTGGAATGATGTAAAGGTGCTTAGGCATTAGAAATTCCAAATGTACTATGAGCTTATCATAACACTCCTAGAGAGTCGATCAGGGAGACTCCTTACAAATTATGTTTCAGACTTGAAGTAGTGGTCTCCTCAGAAGTAATTGAGCCCACGCCACAAATAATGATATAGTAGGCCAACTATGATGTGAACATATCAGAGATCAACCAACTGGAAGGAGTAAGGAATAATGCATTCGTAAAAATGATCGCACACAAGAGAATGGCGGCCAGTGATTTCAACATAAAAGTAAAGCCAAGAAATTTTCAAGAAGGCGATCTTGTTCTTAGGGACACGTTTGCTATTGGACATCAACTGGAGAAATTAGACTATAAGTGGGAAGGGGCGTTTGAAGTCATCAAAGAAGTAAAACATAGAACGTATAGGTAGAAAGTTCACTGAGAAAAATCACTCGGCCGGCCATGGAATGTGGAACATTTGAAAAAATAGTATGAGTACCACATCCTTTTAAATTGTTTGTCATTTTTTTGTCTCACAAATGTAATAAAAATATGCTTACTTTCATGAATAAATAGTTGGGTGGGTAGGAAGACAGATGACGAGGATGCTAAGAGGATCGAATACTCGTCAATCCAACCAGGTGTGATCCCTGATTCCTTCCAACCATGAGCTTTCATTGTTCCTATGTTCAAAACAAGCTAATTGATGATGTACTGTGGTGCTAGATAAACCTCTTGACTATGGTCAAACAACTTATAAAGTAAAAAACATTTTGACTAAGGTTCAAATAACCCTGGGTGAACACCTCGACCAAAGTCGAGTAATCCCCATGAAAATTCTTTCTAGTTTAGATCAAACTAGACATATACAAATATGTCTGACTAGATGACAATCGAGTATTAGCAAGGGGCTTAAATATTGAGTAAGGTCATAAAAGCCTAGATACTTACCTCGACCAAGGTCAATGTAATTCAAACTAAAGATCTTGACAAAGGTCAAAAGGACCAAAGGCACTTGCGAAAGATTGGAATAATACTCGAACGATTGAATCATTGATGCAAAAGGAAAAGTTAACAAAGTATTTCACTACTTGGGTGAGAATAAACCACATTTCCACCTGGTTTCAAAAAAGAAAGAAGTATGCAAGCTCAAGCGAGGATAAACCACATCTCCACCGGACAAATATCAAAGGAAAAATAAGCAGTGTATTAAATATTCTGTACTTGAAATAAATACATATAAAGTATGTTTTCAAGGTGCATTATCTTCATCGTCATCTTTTTCATTATCGAATGGAAGAAATGGAGCTCCAGATTAGATGTATCAAGACGGACGGGCAGGCCAAATCCGCATCGACCCACCCATCTCGATCCGTAATCACGGGTGCCGGTGAACCGGAACGGGTGGTTCACGGTCGAGAGACGACCGAACCTCCGGCCCGGGTGGTTAAGCATTTGACGGGCTAGTGGTATTTAAAAAAAATTGGTAGACAGTCACAACCGTTCAAACTTCGACTTTGATATTAAAAAAATAAAAATAAAAATAAAATAAAATATATATATGTCAGAGAGCCGTTGCCATGCAAAATGACAACAAGCTTGATGAGCACTTCTATCGTTATCGGTCTTTGGTCGCTTTAGGACTAAAAAGGCAGCTTGCATGCCTGTAAAATGTAGGCATGTAGATGTCCTTTTTTGAATAAAGTAATAAAAAATAAGTGTGTAAGTGTGATGTCACTCGTTCAAATTTTAAAATTTTGGCCAAATAATTTGTATATGTCAATCCGTGTATGTATGAGAACAGAGAACTCTAACGTTATAATTTTTGTTCTATAAATTTCAAGGAAGCAACAAATGTAAATTTCACAAAATTCTTTATATCATTCTCCTACTCTCTCTGTAATTTGGCATTTTTTCTTTCATATTGCTATTTTCAGATAACTTCGAAATGTTTTGAAGCTCCTCTTTGCCTCTTAGTAAACTACACAAATTTTTTGAAACTCTTTTTGTACTATTGTGCTATGGATTCCCACGATTTTTCATCTGAAAATATTAATTTACGTGATAGTTGTTCTCCAATAAATTGTGAAGATGATCATGTTGTATATATTGGATCATCTAGAAATCCAAGAAAAAAAATAAACATCAGATGTGTGGCAATTGTTTACAATAGATGAAAAAAATGGTAAAGCAATACGCAACATTTGCAAAACTACTTATGCGTAGAGAAGTGGTCAAAGCACTAACACGCTACGGAGATACAAAGACAAATATCTAAATGAAACAGGATATTTAGATCCGAGACAAGCTCAAATTACTTTATTTACTAATGCTAGTGGTGGTTTTGTTTTTTCTAATTTTAATTATTCACATGAACGAATGAGAGCTGGAATGTCAGAATTTATTTCAACAAGCAAGATGTCATTTACTTTTGCAAAAGATGTATGTTTTAAAGAGTTCATGAAAAAGTATGTTCAACCCTCAACAGGAGTGTAAGTAGAATTATTGCACGTTATGATTGCTGAAATTATTTACTACAAAGGCTGAAAAATAAAACAATGAACTTACAAATATTGAAGGAATTATGTGTTTCATGTCTGATTGTTGGTCTCGACGCAATCACAATGGGCATGCTTGTGTTACAACACATTTTATTGATAGTAATTGGTTACTGCACAAAAGAATAATCGCGTTTCATTTACTTGAATATCCACATAATGGAGTAATTTGTGTGAAAATTTATTACAAATATTTAATGAGTTTGATGTGTTAAACAAATTAATTAGTATTACTTTTGATAATGCAAGTCCAAATACTACATGTATTGACCTTCTAATTAGAACAATTAAACTCTTATTTGATTATAAATTATTTGATGTGTGGTGTGTAATTCATATATATAATTTAGTTATACAAGATGGTTTGAAATTAATAGCCCCACAAATACGTATAATTAGAGAAATAATTAATAATTAATTACATTTCTTCTTCAGATTCTAAACAACAAGAATTTACGAAAATTTGTAAAAATTTTGGATTGAGAAGAAGAAAATTTGTTGATGATATTCCAAATAGATGGAACTCAACTTTTCTTATCTTAAAATCGTTTGTTGGCTATATCAATGCTATTAATGCATTCGTTAATTCGAAACAAAATCAATTTTATATAGATGATTCACATTGGGAACATGCATTTAAAGTTATGAAATTTTTGAAACCTTTCTATTGATACTCGACTTGACCTGTCATAACATCCTAGTGACACTCAATTCTCGTCAGGAAGGTCTTACCGAATTGCACGGAGGAGGTCCTACCAAACTTATATGGAGAGGGGTTCTCTCGACAAGTAGGTCCTACCAACCTAATTCAGGTCGGAGGTCTTACCACAGTCACCTACTACCAACTTCACGTCATCAAGGGCGCGTCTATCCACGAGTCAAACGTCAGGACTAGCCACCGTAATTAATGCGAATGTCACTTCACATTAAATGCCCAAAAGGGGGTGTCTTATAAGTATTTAATGCTCATCTTGGCATTAAATACATGTAATCATCACATATCTTCCTATAAATATGAAGATTAAATGTCCTAGAAAGGAAACATCAATTGCTGAAATAAAGACGACATTCACAAAGAATTTACAAACATGTCTTCCTTTACAATTTACGCATATACTTTACTTTGGACAGGTCCGACCTCAATACTTTAAAATTAAGTTGTCTTGGAAACTACTACATCATTTTTCAACGTCAATAGTTTGACACTAGAATGAGGGCGGCATGGGCTCTACCCTAAAAAGGCTCTCCATGTTCCAAAAACACACCAAAAAGATCAACACTTAATTACCATACCTAAACACTTTTGTCTCTAAAAATACCTTCAATATGAGTCGTAGCCATGACTCAAGGGCTCGCAACCATAGGAGAATAGGAAGCCAACGTGTTGATCTTCTCCCGGGCTTCTGCCGAAGACATCCCAAGAAACTTCAACTCAAACTCATGCTCTCGAAAGAGATGTAGTCCTACAAATGTTGGAATACCTAACTCATGCTATTGAACGGTTGGAGAAGAATCAAGCTACCACCAGACACATTTCTGACTCAGAAGCAAAGTCGCCAGCACGGAGCGGACTTGATGATTGTCGTGTGAAAAGAAAGTTAGAATTCAGGGAGAAAAATCCATCAGAAAGCAAGGATAGTGAGAAAATACGCCCTAGTCCTCCTAAGAAAGCTTTCTCGCAACGATCGACAAGCGTCTTTGACCATATAGGTCACCCTTCTCAGATCCTAGCTGCGCCACGCAAAGAGAAAGTACGAATGAAGGAAGGAGCTCCGTCCATGGCAACATCGAGCGTACAAAATGATGAGCTAGATTAGATGAAGTGACACTTAGCTGAACTAGAGGCTAAGCGAAAGAACATCCTGAAGAAATACATAACTGATCAACACTCTCTAATCTCGAAGGACATCATGGCAAAACCACTGCCAAAAACTCAAAATGCCAAAGCTAACTAGTTATGAGGATGGCAACGACTCCGTCGGACACCTCGATCGATATACATCTTAGATAGAACTCCAGGGGGCCAGAATGCCATTATGTGCAAAGCATTCCCTCTGACCTTTTGTAACAGGGCAATGAGATGGTTCAAAAAAACTACCATAGCATTCCATTCGGAGTTGGAATGATATATCATCTCAGTTCCTCTCTGCCTCCATGGGACAAGAGCTCGGTCTACTCCCAAGGAACGCCTGGTGAGCATCAAACAAAGACAGACTGAATCCTTGAGAAGTTACTCAAACAGATTCAATAAGAGGATAGTTGAAATGGACAAAATCTCAAACGATGCCACTTTGATGGCTGTTTTGACAGCCTACATACCAAAACACGATTCTGGTGGTCTGTTCATAAAGATGGACTAGAAATGTACTAAGAATTCCTATCTATAGTTGAGAAGTTCATTAGTGCCGAGGAGGCTTTCTCTAACCAGGATAATGAAAAGTCCGATCGCATAGACAATGTCAATGGAAAAAAAAAAAAAAAGATCACAGGTTGGAGAAAATCCTAAGAAAACACTTGATTTCCAGCACTCAGGTCGGCAAAGACCCATTCTCGAGAGATTCCAAGGATACCACATCTTGAATACCTCGCTTGAGAATGTTCTAATGCAGACCAAAGGCAAGGACATCCTCAAAAAGCTCACCCCTATGAGAGCAAACTCATCTGAGTTGAACCAAAGGAAGTATTGCAGATACTACTGATATGTTGGGCACAACACCGATGACTATCGAGACTTGAAACACGAAATAGAAAGCCTTATTCAGCGAGGTCATCTACGAGAGTTCCTAGCACGTCCGCGGGAGGAGCTGAGCTCTTACCACTCCATGACCGAGTTGAACTCCTACATCCACCTCCACCTCAACAAGGCCGCGTGAACTACCACGTGTCTAAATTTGCATGATAGTGGGAGAAAGTTAGCACCTAGAAAGATCAAAGAGACAGCGTCGCAAACTCTCTCAGGAAGCTCATACCAGCTATCACTTATTGTCAAACGTCTTAACTAAGCCAGATGCAGAGAAGTTCTCTTTCTCTAAAAAGACGCGTCCCATGTGTTGCAGCCACATTCAGACGCACTAATCATTACTATACCGGTCTCTAAAATCAATATCCATTGAACACTTGTGGATGATGGGAGCTCCGTGAATGTTCTGTACTTGAGAACATTTAAACAAATGGAGATCGACGAACAGCACGTCAGGTCATTCCTAAAGCCCCTCCAGGGGTTCACCAGGGACTTCGTAGATCCAAATGGACAGGTCGCACTTATGGTAGAGCTCAAACTACCTCCGTGCCAAAGGAGGATAATCATAGATTTTGTGATCGTAGACCTCCCATCCAACTACAATGCAATCTTGGGATGACTAATACTGTATGAACTCAAAGTGGCCGCGTCCATCTACCACTATGTTATGAAATTTTGTACTTCCCATGAAGTTAGAGTAGTTAGAAGATATCAGATGACTACCAGAAGCTACAACATCACCTTCTCTTGGGTAGGAGTAGACATGCTCCATGAAGAGCTCGGATACCTAGATCCTAGGTCGGGCCAACATGAACACAAGGTGAAGGTAGTTGAAGAATTGGAGATGGTCGAGGTCGACCTCAACCACCTTAAGAAAGTCCTGCGCATTGGGAAGGAACTCAACGAGCCAATAAGAACTCAACTCACAGCCTTCCTAAAGGAAAATCTTGATGACTTCGCATGGGAACATACAGATATGGAAGGGATAGATCCCAATGTCTCTTGTCAAATGCTGAACGCGAGCCCAGATGTCAAAACAAGACAACAACGCCGACGTCTCCTCAATCCGGAGAGATACGAAGTTATTGCCAAAGAAGTTGACAAATTGTTCAAGTGTGGTTTCATCAGGGAATCCATATATCTCCGATGGGCAGCCAACCCTGTCTTGGTAAAGAAAAGCAATGGAGCTTGGAGAGTGTGCATTGACTTAACCGATTTAAACAAGGCATGCCCTAAGGATAGCTTCATACTTCCTCTGAATCGATCAAATGGTCGATGCCACGGCAGGTCATGAACTTCTGAGCTTCATGGATGCGTACTCTGGTTATAACCAAATTCCAATGCATGAAAGTGATCAGGAGAATACCTCATTCATAATCGATAGAGATCTGTACTACTATCGAGTTATGTCATTTGGACTAAAGAACGCTGGAGCAACCTATCAATGGTTAGTCAACACCATATTTTCGGGCCTCATCGGGAAGACCATAGAGGTATGCGTCGACGACATGCTTGTAAAAAGCACCAAGGCAAAAGATCACATGCGACACCTTACTAAGATGTTCTCCGTACTATGAAAATACAAGATGAAGCTCAATCCTTCAAAATTTTCTTTCGGCATTGGGTCAGAAAAGTTCTTAGGCTACATGGTCCACCAAAGAGGCATTGAGGCCAATCCAGAGAAAATCAGAGCCCTACAAAAGATGAGACCTCCTACCAAAATCAAGGAAGTGTAAAGCTTAACAGAACATATAGCCACCCTAAACCGTATTGTTTTAAAATTGACAGATAAGTGCAAACCTTTTTCGATGCTCTACGCAGTGGCAAGGAGTTCAAGTGGAATAAGGTGTGTTAGCTAGCCATCAGAGGACTGAAAGCACAACTTGAACAACCTCCATTATTGTCAAAACCAATAACTGAGAAAACACTAACTCTCTACTTGGCGGTCTCAGAACACTCCATCAGTTCCGTACTAATCAGGTTGGACAAAGGAATCCAACATCTAATGTACTCTGTTAGCCAGGTTTTGCACGATCCCAAACTGAGATACAGCCCAATGGAGAAGTTGGCCTATGCTCTGATCATGTCAGCAAGAAAACTCAGGCCCTACTTCTTGTAGCACCTAGTAGAAATTTTGACAAACTATCCCATGAGACAGATCTTCCAAAAACTAGATTTTTCTAGAAGACTTGTAAAATGGGTGGTAGAGCTCAGCCAGTTTGACCTCTACTTCAGACCTCGGACTTCCATCAAAGGTCAAGCACTAGTTGACTTCGTCGTAGAGTTCAATATAGAAAATGAGCCCAGCACCAAAGATGAAGAGAGTTCGACTCTCTTCGTAGATGGATCGTCGATAGAAACACGCACCAGAGCTAGAGTAGTCCTGATGAGCCCGAACCTGGAGCAACTTTGTAAGTCCCTACAATTTGATTTCCATGCCTCTAACAATATGGCTGAATACGAAGCCCTAATCGTTGGTTTAAGGTTCGCAGAGAGAATGGGTGCACTCAGACTACTGGTATACGGCGACTCCCAACTGATAGTCAATCAAATCAACAAGTCCTACCAAGCCAAAGACAAAAGGATGACATCTTACTCATAGATAGTAGAGCAAGAACTCAAATCATTCAGCGACCGTCGAGTTCAAACAAATCCCAAGAACACAAATTAGCCTCATTGTTGCCTTGGCACGACTCGCTACCAGCGAAGGAATAGAAGAGCTAGAGAACATCTCGATCAGAAAAATTAGTAATGCAGTAATCAATCAGCCTGAGCACATGCTCACCACAGCCGACCTCGACCCCAAGTGGATAGATGAGATCGTCCAATTTTTTAAGGATGGTAGGGTACGCCCTGACAGTATGGAGGCCAGAAAATTAAGGACTAGGGCAACCAGATACACAATTATAGACAACGTCCTATTCAAAAGAAGCTTTTTGCTACCATTACTTAGGTGTCTAAAGGAATACAAAGTTCACGAAGGAGTATGTGGCAACCATACTGGAAGGTATTCATTAGCACTAAAAATCTTGAGGATATTTCTGGCCATCACTAAAGAAAGATTCTATCGAGTTTGTCCCAAAATACGATAAATGCTAGGGATTTGCCCCCATCATCAAAGCTCCTCCAGAAAGACTAACATCACCATAGCCTATGGCCCTTCTCAAAATGAAGGATTGACCTAATCGGTCGGATGCCCACATGAAAAGGTGGAACTATGTTCACCATAGTTGATGTCGACTATTTCACCAAATGGGCAAAGACGGAACCACTGGCCAAAATAACAGAACAAAAAACTACTGATTTCATTTGGAAATTGATTATATGCAGATTTGGAATCCCCTACTTGATAATCACAGACAATGGCAAGCAATTTGACAATTCCAAGCTAAGATCATTTTGTGAAGAACTGAAAATCAAGAAACATTTCTCCACACCATATCACTCCCAAGCCAATTGACAAGTCGAAGCCATCAACAAGATCATCAAGCACACCTTGTAGACACTACTAGATGGACTAAAATGAGCCTAGGTAGAAAAATTACCAAATGTATTGTAGTCTTATCGCATGACTTGCTGATCCAGCACGAGAGAAACACCTTTCTCACTGGCCTTCTGAGTCGAAGCTGTCATCCCAATAGAGCTCGGACTCCCGTCATTAAGAGTTAAGAGTTTTGATGAAAACTATAATGATGGTGTTATGAGAGCCGAGCTCAACCTACTGAAGAAGAAAATGATGGGAGCAGAAATGAAAAATGCAGTATACAAGCAGAGAAGTGCAAGGTACTACAACAGCAAAGTCAAGGAACGAAAATTCAAAGTTGGAGATTTCATCTTGAAGAAGGTCTTCCTTGCAACAAGAGAATACAAGGCAGGGAACCTTATAAAATTATCACAGCCCTTAAGAACGGGGCTTACAAGCTCCGAGACACGAATATTTTCCACTCATGCATCCCTGGAATGCCGAACATCTGAAGATGTACTATCAGTAGAACTTATAAGAATCGGCCTACGGTCATGAACTACTTTTTGTCAAAGAAGCCACGGCTTCCACATTGTGAAAAGCTTTCCACCTCTTTTGAAATAAAGAAGTGTTTTTAATCTAAAAATTGTCCGAACTAAGGATGTGACTAAGATCACATACCTTTAGACATAGAAGGTCCCACACAGCTAGGACCCACGTCGGAGGGCGTAAGTGCTGCACCACCAACATCCGCCCAAAAGGTATATTTCCAAACTAAGTATATGACTAAGGTCACGAGCCTCTGGATGCAAAGGTCCACACAGATCGAACCCAAGTCGAACAGTATTAGTGCTGTTAAAAAAAATTTAGCAATTGAATTAATAGTTCGGCTATTTGACCAAGCTGAAGTAAAATGGCTTACCTAGGTTACAAAACAAATCCAACAATTGAAGTAACAGTTCGGCCTTCGTAGCCGACCTAGGTTGCAAAACAAAACCAACAATTGAAGTAATAGTTCGGCCATTTGACCAAGCTGAAGTAACAATTAGATGTTCAAAGTTGGAGGTAAGATGTCAAATGTTAGTTTCAGCTCGTTTATTAAACCAAGCTAAAAACTTGAGAGAAATTTACATCATCTATCTAATGTCAAGAAGTCAAAGGTTTAAAGTTAGGTGTCACATATCAGAAGTTTAAAGTTAAAGGATAGATGTCAGTTTCAGCTTATCTATTAAACTGAGCTAAAAACTTAGGAGGAATTTACGTTATCCATCTAATGTCAAGAAGGCAGAGGTTTGAAGTCAAGTGTCAGATATCAGAAGTTTGAAGTTAAAGGTTAGATGTCAAAAGTCAAAGGTTCTAATTAGTTTGAAGAATAAAATACAAGTTAACAGAACGATAACTTTCATTAATTGAGAAGTTCAATACATTTCAAGAAAGAAGCCTTGGAAAACAAAAAGTACAGAGCACCTAAACTAGTCTAAACTAGTCTGGCCCTGGAGACTAGCCTTCGTCATCAGGAGAATGAGGGTTGAGCTTGGAATATTTCTTCAGTTCGTCCAACTCATCCTTCCAGAACTGGACGTCCTAGTCCGGAAGCTTCTCATTGACGATTTCAATCAGCTCATCCATTGTGAGGAAGTAGAACTATTCCTGATCAGCAAGGTAGGCATCCGAAGACTTGAACTCAGCCATGACTTCATTCTTCTCCACCGACCTCTCCAAGGCGATTCTAAGGTTAGCCTGACTCTTCTCTAGGAAAGTCTCTAATTCAGTCATTCTCCTCTTCTAGGCTGCCAATTGCTCTATTAGAGCTTGAAGCTCGACTCCTTGGCTCTAAGCTCTTCCTCCCTCCTCTTCGGTCCCTTCTCAACCTCTATCCAGATCTTCTTCTCCTTCATCAGCTCAACAAAAACTTTCCAACCTTCATCCTTCATCAATTGAAAGTCTGACAAAGTTTTGCCCATTTTCTCAGCAGTCGAGCTGAGATGAATCGCCGCCCTAGTAAAGTTCAATGACGTGGCGATGGAAGACTCCACCACTCCTATACTTTCCAAGTATATTTACTGGACTAGAGTCCAGCTCTTTTCCATGAACTTCATGGCCTTTTTAGCAGTAGGAGGCAGCCCAGAGACCTCGTCCCTGGAAGGAGAGTTCGAGCAGAAGAAATTCCTAACTGGTTTGGGAAGAGATCCCGGAACCTTAGGTATTCTTCGTCCTACCCTAGAGTATATCCCAAGTATGGCATGGAAAGCCAAAATGATGATTACTGAGCTCGATAAGGCCCTCGCGAACTAGGTTGGACGTCAATTCCTCGACACTTCGAGCTAGACTGAGTGTCAGAGCTGGAGCCAAATATGGTATAGTTGTAGGTTGAGGTAGAGAAGTTTGGCTAGCCCCCTCACCCAGGGCCTTCTTCTTTCCCTTTCTAGCCTGATTGGACTTCTTCAGTAGGGAAGAAATTTCCTTCATTTCTTTTTTGGAACAACCTGTGTAGTGGGAAGAGTTAGAACTATAAAAGGAAAAATAAAACAAGTAATCAAATAAAATTTAGATGTCATCTTACTAGGTGGATGAAGGTATGAGCTAAAAGGTGAAAGTTGAGCTTCAACCATGTTTTTTTCGATTATTAGGACGCTACGAGATCGGGAGTCCTTACTCAAAGTCCGCGCCCTCCGAGTTCTTTCTGAAGATTCTTCTGATGGGTCATAAGAGTTATACCCTGAAAGAGGAAACAAACAAAAAGAGGTTAGTAAGCAACAACCTGGACTGACCTAAACAAACAAAGAGTCAATGCTTACTTAGTTCGTGATAACGAACTGGAATGTTTACGTCGGGCCTAGTGTCGTTCTCAGAGAATTGTCAAGCACCTCGGACAAAGAACCAATACTTCTTCCAATTTTTAACCAAGTCCGGGGTCTGGAAAACTACACTACCTCCCATCTAGGCCTTAACAGACGTATACCACTAGCCCAACCACTTCATGTCCAGTTTAAAAGAGTATAAACTTTTAAATTCCCTAACTGAAGGACGGAAGAAGCTGAGCTGGTCCACAAAATAAGAAAACCCACCATGGTCCTCCAACTATTGGAGTACAGTTGGATCAGAGCTATTCCAAACTTCTACAAAAATTTCCTAATGATTCTAGGAAAAGGAAGACGGAGCCCTACAACCAACGACGGCTGATTAAAGGCCACGTAGCCTAGAGGTGGATCGTCAGCCAGATCATTGGGACTGGGGACGAAAAAGTCTACATCGTCTGGGATCCTATAGGCCCTAAGCTAATCCCTAAAATGTTTTTGGTTGACCTCAAAGAGAAAGAACTTACATTTCCAGACCAGAGCACTCTTATATCTGGACTCTATCTCCCTCTCCCTCTGACCTAATGCCCCAAATGTTACTTCTCTATCCACACTATCTCCAGCTTGTGGGGATGACCTACTTGGTGGATGAACAGCTGTCAAATGAGGAGGGCTAATGATCTCTTCCTCGTCTATCCCCTCTACTATTATACCTGAACTAACGCCCTCCTCCTCCTGACCTCTCCTCCATGACAAAGCCTCATTTTTACTCCCACTACCGACCTCTTGAGACATTCTATCAACCAGAAGAAGGCAAAAGAGGAAAATGCAAGAAAATGAATAACTTCAAAGAAAAATAAAGAGAAACCTAAGTTTGAAATATGAAGCACGGCTTCAAGGGTAGCTCGGATTTAGTTAATCTTTATGACGCTCATCTCAAACGAAGCAATTGAAAGGAAGAAAATGTGAAGGCAAGAGTCCCAAATCAGCTTCATTTCTCTCTATTTATAGAGGAGGAAGGCGAAAAGTCGGCATTGTGACGACTCCTAAATTTTTGGTAATTTTTTTTATCTTTTCTTTAGATCTGCTGAAAGCTTTTAATAGCCTCGCGCTGAAATAGAAAAACCATCTTTTTAAAAACTTTAGTATCATTTTTAATAAACACAAAACATGTGATTCTATTTTTGAGGCACATAGAATACAAATATGTTATCATTTAATTCATAAATTTCATGAATAATACTTCTCTGCCTTAGCTTATAATCTCATATGTTCTAAATGAAAATCAACAGATAAACATCCAAAATCATAAGAAAACATCATATTCATGTTAATCACAACATTTATATACATATGTGAGGAAAACATAAGGCTGCTTTTAACAAAATCTGCATTCTTGAAGTAAGAAGTTTAGTTCACATAATTCATCTATGAATCAATTATGTAACCGAATATAGAATGCATATGCAACTAAATTTTATCTTGTCTTTGGGACCGTCCCATACATAGAAACTTGTACACCGAGCGCTCAAACATTGTGCTTAAAATAGCACTATGATCACAATACATTCTTATAGCAACTCTTTGCTTATTTGGGATCCCAAATGCCCTATGGCTTTAACTCATCAAACAGCCCTATGGTTTGGAGTTTATAAACGGCCCTATGGCCTTAGCATTCATATGGCCATGTGGCCTATGACCTTAACATATTGGACCCTATGGTCCATGAGGCAATCAACCTCCTTTGTTGTACATCTATGTAGGGAACTTAATTATGATTTATGATTCATTTTATTCTTTCATTACTCATAAATTAAGACTTCTTAATAATCATGAATCCACATGAACATCTCAAATCTTGTCAATCATATTTTCATTTCAATAAAACATAAGAATCATGCTTGAATGAAACACTAGATGCACACATCAAGAATACCAGAAGCATGAATCCAGGATATTAGAAGCACAAATCCAGGAAACACTTTGAACTAAATCAACTCACTGCATCTTAACATTAAATTTAACAAACATATGGACAATCAACATCCATTCTGAAAGAAATTCTAAATCCAAGTAAGGTACTTTCTTAAGCATTTAATAAATGCATAGTGAAAGTCTTTGTAACATAAATTTACTTAAGGATGTAAATGAATCATAACTGGTGCACATAAATGTCTTGATTCCAATCAAGATAGATTAGATCTACTCAAAGTAAAACCATTCAACATAACTATTACAAAAAGTTAGATTAAGATCATATCAAACTTTGTAACATTTGAATACATTATTTTTCTATAATTGATCATAAAGATACAATCAAAAGAGAACTTCACTCTTTTATAACCTTTTTTTTATTCAACACACCATCACATCTCTAGTTTGGTTATCAGGCCTCTATCAGGAAAAGGATGATGGGGTTCGGATAATCCAACCATAGATAAATAACTCATAAAAAATATATGGAAGGGATCATAAAACCTAACCTCCAATCATAAAAGCTAAAGCAACCAAATAAATGAATAAATAATAAAGAAATAAATAATGAGGTACTACTTCCTAAATAAATAGTCCTAAAAAATTCTATAAACCCCTAACAGTAAAAAGTCCATGTCTATCAATTTGAACTAAGTTGCGGTAACATCGCGGTAAGTCCTGAGCGTTGTACTCAAAATAACAATGACGATCCCATCTCTCTAAAGCAAGTAAGTCAGCCACCTAGTTGCCCTCGCGATAAATATGAAAAATAGTATCACGATCGAAAGCAAGGAGATGTCTTATGTGGCGAAGAGTTGCATGAATAGACCAAGATCATCCACCTTGGTAATGTAGTCAATGGCCAAAGTAGAGTCGGACTTAATCCATAAATATGAGAGTACAATTCTCTAAACAATAATGATACCTTCAAGAATAACACTGAGCTCAGCCTCCAGAATAGGGCACTCGCCATATGAAGAGAAAAAGGCGTGAACACACTGACCTGATGAATCCTTAATAATTCCTCATCCACTCGCAAATCTATGTTTGACGCATCCATCAGTGTTGACTTTGTAGGATCTCCACTGGTGGAGTACGCCAATAAACCAAAACATGTGGAAGAATGGATGGAGTAGTAAGAGAGATACCAAAAAGAGAAGTAATATCCATATCTCCTCGCCAATGAATAACCCAAAATAAATGGCACGTATGTAGTAGAAAGATAGTATGGTACACTCTCCAGATGATCCGTCTTAGCTCTATAGAGATATTCTAGTACTTCGCATCATTCCTCGCAGTCCAAATAAACCAAAGAATCAAGAGAGGAATGATCGTACGAATATGACCCTACCAGAAAAACTGACCCAAGAAATACTAAGACTAAAAGCGATACTGAAAACCCTCCATTGGCCGAAGGGTTATATGAAAAATGTGAGAAAAATGACACCAAACCTGGTCAGAAATACAACTGTCAATAAATAAATGCTAAATAGTCTCAATAGCCGAGCAACACTGACAACGTGGGGCCATATGACTCTCAATCCACCTCTGAATCACAACATCCATTGGGATAAAACCCTGCCATAGTCTCCGGCAGAATAAAGAGACAGTCGTTGGGATAATAAAACTACAAATCATGCTGTATACAACCAGAATAGTATGCCCCATACAAACTAGCTACCATGCAGACTTGGTAGCAAATCTACCATTCGAAGTATCATTCCACATAATCTGATCGTGCACTTAGCAGCGATAGAGATGCTCCCTATCTGATCAGCAATAATACATAGTACTAGCTGAAGAAATTGATCAATATTCCATCCAGTATCATCAAATAACTCTCTAACCTAGATAGAAAATTTGGTAAGTGTGGGTGTTGATCAGCTAATGTAGACTCGCCCATCCAACAGTCATGCCAAAAGAATATCAGGCAATGCCCTAATTGCCAAGCAATGTGTGTCTCCGCCTGTGGGCCTATGTGCTTCAGCCTCTTCCATACAGTTGAAGCATAGTAAGAAATAATAGCCAGTAATGAATGGATACCCTGACAATACTTACTCAGTAAAAATTGAGCCCATAATGACCGCTGAGATCTAAATAACCACCAGAACTTATCAACAAGATCCTGCAGTCTCCTAAAGCCTAGTCCACCCTTCTTAGTAGGAATACAACGGTCTTTCCATATTTTCCAATGTAATATGTGTGCCTAGTCTTCAGAGTCCCAAAGGAACCTAGCAAATACGCACTCTAACTTGTTCAAGATAGCTTTGAGAGGTTTTATAATTTGAAGGAGATAGAGAGGAATAGAGGATAGCATTGATCGTATCAAAGTAATCCGTCCCCAATTGATAGGAGTCTCAAGGCCCAGCCAGAAATTCTACTTTGGACTTTCTAGACTAAGTCATCATACAAGAAGATCTTTATGGCTCCTTTAAATAAAGGAACACTAAGATAAGTGAAGGGCTGCTAATGATGACAAAACCTGGTCAAATGCTCCAGCCTGTGTATCTGACTAGTAAAATATCTCCTAGGTAAGATAATCTCGCTCTTATCTCTGTTCACCAACTGCCTAGAAGCCATTTCATAGTGCTCAATACACTAAAACTCATCTGATAGATTGCTTCTAGAAATTGACGAAAATAATCATATCATCAGCAAAGGACAAATGAGATATGAGAGCGTCGTCCCCATGTCTGTATGTCATCGAAGGGATATGCTGATACTGCTGCGTGAGTAATCGTGAAAAATAATCTATAGCAATAATAAATAGCGATGGAGACATGGGATCACCCTGTCTGAGCTCCCGAGATGATGAGAAAAAACTACATGGCCTGCCATTAAGCAGGATCGAGAATCGACACTCTGAAATACACCTCCGTATTGATCAATCCAAAGAGCATCGAACCCAAAACCCTCCAAAATAGATATCAAGAAGCCCCAATCCATGCGGTCATATCAAGCTTGAGTATAACATTACCCCCTCACCCTTTTAGTATCAAATGTATGTAGTAACTCGTGTGCAAGGAGGACATTTTCTCCAATGAGCCGTCTCGAGATGAATCCGCTCAGAGGAGCTGAGATGATCTGATGTAGTAAATTACTCAGTCGTGAATTTATCAGCTTTGTAATAAACTTATTAAACACTGTACATAAGCTGATAGGACAAAACTCTGACCACCTATAGGCATTATCTCACTTTGGAAGCGAGATAAGAGAAGTAGCTGCAAAACCCTTAGGTAGGTTCCTTCCAACAAAGAAGTCCAAAACTTCTTGAAACACATCCTCTGATACTATGTCCCAATAGACCTGAAAAAATTGAGATGGAAACCCATCTGGCCCGGTAACACTGCTTGATACTGAAAATAGCCTCCGGCACCTCAGTTAAAGTAGGAGTCCGATTAAGCTGCAAATTGTCCTCATTGGACACCAATCTAGGTATAATACCAAGTCGAATAGGGTCGACAAATTGAGTAGGAGCCAACAGAAGTTCCTGGAAGAAAGATACTGCTGAAGGCTGAATAATCTCAGGATAGTCAAACACCTGACCTGAGACTGAAGTAATAGACCAGATTCTTGCTCAAATACGTCGACCCTGAACTATAGAATAGAAGTATCGGATGTTATGATCACCCTCACAATTCTAATGTACCCCTACTTTTTGTTTCCAAAAGGCCTCTTCTATAGATAAAGTACAGTTCAGAACCGCCTGAACTTGATGCAAAGTATCACGATGAGCAAGAGAAAGATCTCTGTCATGGTCTAACTCTATCTCGTCCACTCGACACTCTGCATCCTTAATCATTTGAAAAATATCACCAAATACATGTCGATTCCACCAACGAAGGCCATGTTTGGGCCTAAAAATCTTCTCCTGAAGAGCATCCATTCCCATAAGATGAGTAGAAAATGACCACTTCTAAGATACAAAGTCTAGAAAATCGTGATGCCTAGACCAAACATTAAGAAATCGAAAAGGACGAGGCCCCAAATCATCATTAGAAGACCATTGAATCAGAAAAGGTGAGTGATCAGAAGTGCTTCGGTTCAAATGACGAACCAAAAATCGAGAAAAAAATGAAGCAACCAGTGAGTTAATCAAAACTCTATCCAGACACTTCCAAACCCTCTCATTTGTCCATGTATACTGACTTCCAGAATATCCTGCATCCGTCAAACCACAATCCATCATCATATCTGCAAAGTCTGAAGTGTCCCTATCACAAGTATTCCTACCAATACCCTCACCATTGTGAGCGATCACATTAAAGTCTCCTCCAACTAGCCATGGCCCATCCATAGAAAGGGATATTTGGTAAAGACCCGCCCATAAATCCCTACGTTCAACTGGCGAGCAAGAAGCTTAGACCGAAGTAATAAACAACGGTCTGGACAATCTAGGATCCTCAACTTTAATGTGAAGGAATTGACGATGATCAACCATCAAAGTAACAGTAGTCCTCAAATTCCAAAAACACTAAATCTTATCCAACTCATTCTGTAAGCCCACATCAAAAGAGAGAAATCGTCCGATAAAATCAAATTTCTTCTTCAAAACAAAAGGCTCCAACAAAACTAAAATATACACTTGATGAAGTCGAACCAATTTCTTAAGTCATCTAAGAGTGGCAATACTACGCACACCTCTTACATTCCAGATGATAACACTCATCAAAAAGACTGGCTACGTGACGAAGCACTTGTCTAACTATGAGTTACCCCTTTGATCGAGCGCGAGATATAAGTACCTTTCGAATTTTTCTTCCTCTGAACTGCATTAAAACCATTGGCCTCCTACCGCTCATCTAAACCAACCAAGTCATCAAAAGAATTTCTACTAAAATGCCCCTGCTGATAAACCTCTAGCTGAATAAAACTAGCAATTTTGAAAGAAATTGAAGCATCTACATTCTGATTACTACTAAGGCGTGGACTGATATGTGGATCAATGTCAAAAAGTGATTGCACTGGCTCTGACAAAAGAAAAAACTCACGAGGGGCTGACATCATGTGATCTAATGTTAGATCGAAAAAACCAGCTACATGAAAGGGTTTTGAAGCTACAATAGTGAGAATAGTAGAAGTAAGCTGAAGAGTGGGTCTCACATAAACCACTAGAAGTGGTATAGCAACTGAAGAAGAACCAGCAACTGGGACCCACTGTCTAAGAACTTCAACAACCTCATTCTCCTTACCCTTCCCAACCCTATCAACAATAGGCACTGAAGCATCAACAAGCTTATTAGCTGGAACAACAATAGGGTTAGAAGCCAGAGCAACAAGAGCTTAGGAGTCAAGTAACAAAAGGCTTAGAAGCACTTAACAAAGATCCACTAGTAACAAAATTAATAATATGCCCATATGATGGTATTTAGCACAAAAATAAGGCAATGTCTCATAAACAATAGGCTGCCAAAAACTACACGATTCAACCCGATCAATCCAAATCCTATCTAAGAGCTTATGCTCCAGATTCACCTCAACAAAACCCCGGCTTCACTAGGCCTCAACAAATCAGCAGTCGCCTCATCAATCCTCAACAACACTCCAACAATTTTAGATAACGCAAATAAAAATTCTTTTGCATGCAAATGAACAAGAAATAAAAGAAAAGATATCCATACAAGGGCAATGGGTGTCTCAGCATCAGGATGAAAATCACATGTCCACTTAAGCACACGCATAGGACAACCCTCAATAAACCAAAGTGGTTTTAAAAATAAACGACTATAATTATCCTCATGTGTCAAGTGAATCAACATGTGCTTGTAATCAATAAGCCCAAGTTTAAATGCACCACAAAAGCAAAATTTCTGAAACCTATTGCGTACCTCCACTATTTTGGGTTTGCAATGAGAAAATTTGCCAACAAGTGTGAACATGAATGGCTCGGTGAGAGAAGCCTCCTCGTCAGAAGAAATAACCAAGGCTGGCTCACCCTGATGCAAATAAGGCTCCATAGCCACAAACTCATGGCAGGTAGAATTAGGAGAAGCTTGAAGGACAGAAGCAAATGACTTACCCATACTCTGTTCAGCCGAAGAAATATTATGTCTATCAATTACGATAGTAGCATATGTTTTTCTACCCAAATTCAATGCAGACTGAGCTTCTTGAGGGAAAACATGTGGGCACAAAGCGATCGGAGCTGAAAAATTAGGCAAATGGATTGGGCCAGAAAAAAGAGCCAAAGGCACACACGTTGCAGCTTGCTGGCATTGCCCAGGCACACGCGCTAGGCGTGTAAGTGGCTCATTGCATTCTAGAAAGGGTACACGTTGTGCCCCATCAACAAAAAATGAGACAACAGGCAATGCAACAGTCGTGTTCAATTTAGGGATTGAGGTAGGTGCTGCAGCATCTGTGTTCAATTGAGATATGGGCGCTACAACAGCCGTGTTCAATTGAGAGGTGGGCGTTGCAAGAACAAATGGGCGTGGATGGTCGACCTACACATATCACACGGTTCCAAAATCATAGGCACTTCACCTTGGGCACCAAAGTGGTCACCCAAGAGAGGCGCACTAGCCGGTAGGTCACCGGTGGACGCACGGTGGATGGAGGATGGCATGGCGGTGCTCAGGGTTTTACCTAGGGCAGCTCGCGATTTAGGTTTATTTTGCGATGTGGAGTCTATTTTTGATAGCGTGAGGCTGGTAGGGATGATGCAAAGGGTGGCCGATGGTTGTCCACCATCGAAGAGTACCATGTCCGGTGGTTTGGGTGGCGGTCCGGGAACAATCTTGCACGTGGAATCGCCAATAGGGAATAAGGGTATTTTAGTCAATTCACGTGCCTTTGCTGAGATTTTTTTCCATTCTTTTATAATCTTACAACTATCTAGAATTGAATTACTTAATTTCAATAAGTGAAAATGTCATGTTTGTGTAAGATAACTCACTGTTGGAAGGTTGAAAATTTGGTTTCTACTATATAAAACAGCAACTTAACAGTAAGAAAATGCAGAATATTATTGCTGAAATTTTAAGAAATAAAGTTGAGAAATAAATAGAGATTTCTAAAGCAAATTTCTTAGTTCTTGCATAGGTTAAGCAACAATTCTAAAATCTTAGCATAAACATTAAAAGTAAAGAAACAACAAAATCAAAAATATGAATTACTGCATAATTATCTCCTAAGAATGAACACATAAAATGTTTTACTCACTTTATTTCTTTACTTTTTGCTGTGATTTCCCTTAATGGCTGAAGCTCTCTATTTATAGAAAGTTTTAAAGGTCATGTTTGGTTTTACTTATTTCCGTGCTTTCACTTTTTTAATGTTTGATTGTCCAAATTTCGTTATTTCATACGAATATAGTATCATGCTATTGAATTAATTTATTTTTCGATTTTAAGTTCTACCAAACAGTCCTTAAGAAGTCATGATTACTTTTTGACAAGTGTCTCCAAATTCATTATTTTAATAGAAAAATAGGTAGATTTTTATATTCAAGATGCCATATTCGGGTCAATATTTGAGGGTCTTAACGAGATCCAAACGGAGAGAACTTTATATCATTGCGAAGTTCTAGTTACAAGCTTCGGAACGCCTATACATGCAACAAGAATGGATCATTCAACTGCTCGTACGACTCACTCAAAGTAGGCTACTTGACCACGGAATTTTACACTTAGCCAAAATTCCATATTTCACTTAACTTTGGTTTAACTTTGGTTCGATTTTCTGTGTTTCTCCCGACTCAAAAAGTCTACAAATTTGATACTAAAACGAATGTCTCGACATGAACTTCGAGTTGATATGACATCCATCGCTCATACTTTATTGTGCTATTCACGGAATGCTTATAAAGTAGGTTCCAACACAATGGCAAAACTGTAATTTATTCAAATTTTCCAGATTTCCAGATTTGGTCCTGCCTTCAACTATTCAAGTATGACTAATTTGGTCCTAATATTCCAACTTCAATCTCTAATTTGTTCCTTAAAACATAATTTACACATTTTTCTCTGCTTTACATCATACACTATTGAAAATTTTCAATTCTTAAATAAATTGATCTTTTGAACTTGAAGTATATTAATATACGATAAAATTTAGACATGAAATTTTTGGGATGTTACAATCTTCCCCTTTAAGAAATTTCGTCCCCGAAATATACCTAGAATAATTGAGGAAATTTTTTTTTTTCATTTAGACTTCTCGCTCCCAAGATTCTTCTTCAATGGCTTCACTTTTCCTAAGGACTTTTACTAATGGAACTTACTTGTTATGCAAGCACTTTGTTTCTTGCATGAGAATTTTCACGGGCCGTTCTTTCCAGGTCAAGTCCGCTTAGATCTAAGTCAGGACTTCTTTAAGTACATGCGATGGGTCATGAATGTACTTCCGGAGGGTTGACACGTGAAATACATTGTGAACTTTGCTCAATTCTATAGATAGTTCAAGTTTGTAAGCCAAAAGTCCAATTATTTCTTTAATTTTGAATGGTCCAAAATATCTTGGGGGTGAGCTTTCCTTTCTTTCCGAACCTAGACATCCTTTTAATAGGTGATATTTTGATAAACACTTTATCTCCAACTTCGAATTCCAACGGAAGGCGTCGCTTGTTCGCATAACTACATTGTCGATCCTCGGCCGCGGCTATGTTTTTCTTGATCTTTTCGACCACAAAGATCATATTTTAAACTAGATCAGGGCCTAAAATTTTTTGTTTTCCTAATTCATCCCAATAAAGAGGTGATCGACACTTTCTTCCATATAGTGCTTCGTATGGAGGCATTCATATGGATACTTGAAAACTATTATTATAAGCAAACTCTATTAAAGGTAAATAGCGATCCCAGCCTCCTGAAAATTCCAATGTGCTTGCTCTTAGCATTTCCTCAAGAGTTTGAATTGTCCTTTCAGTCTGGCCATCGGTTTAAGGATGAAAGGCGGTACTAAAATGCAACTTAGTGCCCAATGATTCGTGTAGATTTTTCCAAAAATGAGATAAGAACTTAGGATCTCTATCTGACACGATTGACACGGGAACTCCGTGTAGCCTAACAATTTCCTGAATATATAGACTTGCATATTGGTCTATTTTGTAGGTTGACTTAATAGGTAAGAAATGTACCGACTTAGTCAGACTATCTACCATAACCCAAATAGAATCACATCCTTTTGAAGTCTTCGGTAATCCCATAACAAAATCCATGGAAATCTTTTCCCATTTCCATTCCGGAATCGATAATGGCTCTAGGATGCTTGCTGGCCTTTGGTGTTCGGCCTTTACTTGTTGAAAAATCAGGCACTTGGTTACAAAATCTGCAATTTCTCTCTTCATATCCGCCCACTAATATAACGATTTTATTTTGTGATACATTTTAATAGATCTAGGGAGTACCGAATAAGGTGTACTATGAGCTTCCTGATGGATTTCTTATCGAATTTTACTATCTTGTGGCACATAAATCCTATCCTTGTATTGAAGAAGTCCATTAACTGACGTTCGATATTCTGTTGGTTTTCTTTTATCCATCTTTTTCCTCAATTTCTTAGCGAACTCATTGGTTTCCTGTGTCCTTTTTATTTGATCTTGCAATGTCGATTGAATGGTCATAGTTGAAAGCTTACCATCACCTGGTGTGAGGATTTCTAACTCAAAGTTTTCTATTTCTTTACTTAATTCTCTAGACTATTTTGGCATTTTCCGGCCCAAAGCGTCTGCTACTACATTTGCCTTACCGGGATGGTGGTTAATAGTACAATCATAATTCTTAATTAGTTCTAACCATCACTATATTCAATTCCTTTTAAGTAAAGAAATATTTTAAACTTTTATGATCCGTGAATATTTCACATTTTTCGCCCTACAAATAATGTCTCCAAATTTTTAAGGTGAAAACTATAGCCGCTAATTCAAGATCGTGGGTAGGGTAATTTTTCTCATATGGCTTCAATTGTCTAGAGGCATATGCAATTACTTTCCCATGTTGCATAAGCACTCCTCCTAACCCGATCATTGAAGCGTCACAGTAAATGGTGGATCACCATTTCCCGAAGGAATAGTCAAAATCGGGGAGGTAGTGAGTCTTTTCTTTAGCTCTTGGAAACTATGTTCTCAATCCCCATTCCACCTAAAGGGCTTGTTTTTACACAGTCAATTGATTCGGAGGGGTTGTAATCTTAGAAAAATCCTGAACAAATCATCGGTAATATCCAACTAACCCTAAGAAACTTCTAACTACTGTTGGGGTTGTTGGTTGTGGCCAGTCTAGCACTCCTTCCACCTTACTGGGATCCACCGCTATACCTTCTTTCGATAATACATGTCCCAAAAATATCACTCGTTCTAACCAAAATTCACATTTCTTAAATTTAGCATACAATTGTTTTTCCCTTAACATTTGGAGCACTATCCTCAAATGAATCGCATGTTCTTCCCTTGTCTTAGAATAAATAAAAATGTCATCGATAAAGACTATTAAAAATTTATCTAAATATTCCTTAAACACTCGGTTCATTAAATCCATAAACACTGCAGGAGCATTTGTTAACCCAAAAGGCATTACAAAAAATTCAAAATGACCGTACTTAGTACTGAATGCCATTTTTGAAATATCTTATTCCTTAATCTTCAATTGATGATATCCTGATCTAAGATCTATCTTAGAAAATATTGTCGAACCTTGTAACTAATCAAACAAATCATCTATCCTAGGTAATGGGTATTTGTTCTTGATTTTCACTTTATTCAATTCCCGATAATCAATACATAACCTCATTAAACCATCCTTTTTCTTTACGAATAATAATGGAGCTCCCCAAGGCGATGAACTAGGTCAATAAATCCTTTTTGAATTAATTCATTTACTTGAATCTTTAACTCTTTTAGTTCAGTGGGTGCCATTCTATAGGGAGTTTTAGAAATAGGTGCGGTTCCTAGAATTATTTCAATCCTAAATTCTATTTCTCTTTTAGAGGTAATCCGAGTAGGTCGTCTCGGAACACATCGGAATATTCCTGTATTACGAGTATTGAATATAGAGAAAGTTTAGATTCTTCCTTAGCCTGAATTTAATGTAAACTAACCCAAAATCCTTCACTACCATTTTCTAACAACTTAGAAGCCTTTAAAGCTGAAATCACGATTTTTGAAGTTTTTCTGGCCTAGGAAATGCTATTGTCCCAATTTCAAGCATATTCAATGTCTTTAACTTAAAGTCAATGGTTACTTGGTGTTCAGACAGCCAATCCATTCCTAATATTACATCAAAATCTTTTAGATCTAATAAAATTAAATATGCAGGGTATATTTTCTCTCTAATTTGGATTGAGATATCAAGAAGGAATTATTTTACACAACAATTTGGTCCAGATGGTAGGCTTACTTCTATTTCTAAAGATAATGATTTAGGAATCAAATCCAACATTTTTAACATACTGGTTGCAATAAACAAGTGGGTAGCTCCTGAATCAAACAAAGCATACATTGGTTTAGATTTGATGTAAATTGTACATGCGACCACGTCATTACTCGGTCCTACTTCCGGCCTTACCAATGCAAACACTCTTGCAGATCTTTGGTTTTCTTTAAACCTAGTCAGACATTCACTAGCCATGTGTCTGGGTGACATGAGTAACATACTCTTGACCAGCCAAACATTCTCCACGTTGATTTTTACCACACATTGAACCATTTTTTGGTCGACTTATAATATGCTTCTTTTCTATTTCTTTTTGTGATCATTTTCCTTATGGTTTTCTTGAATGTTGCTTGTATAATGATTACTGTTATGGTTGGAAGCTTAGATTCTTAGGTCAATTTATTTATATTTTTATCTTTTAGGCTCTAGAATCCTAACTTGAACTTCCAGATCATAAATACATAGAATTCAAAAAAATAGAAAAAATAATAACCATAATAAAATGCATTGAATTAAACACGTAACATATTTAAAGATACCAAAACGAGGTTTGTACGTAGAGGTAGACGTCGTAGACAAGAGAGTATCATATCGTTGTAGTCTACAGAATCTGTGACTCGGTGCTCTGATACCAAAACTTGTGACGATTCCTAAATTTTCGATAAATTTTTTATTTATCCTTGCTTCAGATCTGGTGAAAGCTTTTAATAGCCTCGCGTTGAAATAGAAAAACCATCTTTTAAAAGACTCTAGTATCCTTTTTAATGAACACAACATGTGATCCTGTTTTTGATTCAAGTCTGGAGGTTTCTAGTAACTTCAAGTTGAATTAGAAAACCAGCTTCAGATTGATAGTAGTATCCGTATATTAGTCACAAATCAGACATGTCATTTTCAATGTATTATCTTAACTCCTAGTACTTGAATTAAACATATAAAATAAGATCTTTAAAATTTTAAAACTGAAACCAAAAGTAAATCTTTTAGAATGTAAATTACAGGATTCCAAAAGCTTAAAAAATCAAATCAACATAAGTGTAGTAAATAAAATTTTCTTTATTTAAATACATCGGGTTTCTATACTTTACAAAATTAAGTATCCCGATTTCTATCACAACAAAACATCATCATTCTTTTCTATTCATCCTTGTATATATAGATATGATGATGCCAAGGAAATTACAAAATATATTTAAATACTACAACCGATCATTCTTTATAAGATGAACACAAGAGTTCTTAAATGTTCTAATGTTATTGTATTGTAGATACAAACCATTTGGTACGTTCTTTCTTTTATATATAAATCCGGCCATAAGGGATGGAGAGTCCATACATCCCTCTTGGTGATAACATGATACTCGTGTCCATCATATGATGTTCTACTCCAAGTTCTTACCACATCGGTGTATACTCAATACATTTTCTACAAAAGTCATAAAAACAACTTATAAGCGGTGAAACTTAGCGAGTAAAACAACAATTAAGGCACATAGAATACAAATATGTTATCATTTAATTCATAAAATTCATGAATACTACTTCTTAGCCTTAGCTTATAATCTCATATGTTCTAAATGAAAATCAACACATAAACATCCAAAATCATAAGAGAACATCATATTCATGGTAATCACCACATTTATATACACATGTGAGGAAAACATAAGGCTGCTTTTAACAAAATCTGCATTCTTGAAGTAAGAAGTTTAATTCACATAATTCATCTATGAATCAATTATGTAACCGAATATAGAATGCATATGCAACTAAATTTTATCTTGTCTTTGGGCATATCCCATACATAGAAACTTGTACACCGAGTACTCAAACATTGTACTTAAAATAGCACTAAGGTCACAATACATTCTTATAAAAACTCTTTGCTCATGTGGGATCCCAAAGGCCCTATGGCCTTAACTCATCAAACAACCCTATGGCTTGGAGCTTATAAATGGCCTTATGGCCTTAACATTCATATGGCCCTGTGGCCTTTGACCTTAACATATTGGACCCTATGGTCCATGAGGCAATCAACCTCCATTGGTGTACATCTATATATGAAACTTATTTATGATTCATGATTCATTTTATTCTTTCATTACTCATAAATTAAGACTTCTTAATGATCATGAATCCACATGAATATCTCAAATCTTGTCAAGCGTGTTTTCATTTCAATAAAACATAAGAATCATGCTTGAATAAAACAATAATTAGAATATGCATAATTTCTGCATGTTATTCTGTGAAAGGGTTACTAGATGTACACATCTAGAATACTAGAAGCACGAATCCAGGAAACACTTTGAACTGAATCAACTCACTGCATCTTATCATTTAATTTAACAAACATAGGGATAGTCAACATCCATTCTAAATTAAATTCTAAAACCAAGTAAGGTTCTTGCTTGAGCATTTAATAAATGCATAGTGAAAGTCTTTGTAACATAAATTTACTTAAGGAAGTGAATGAATCATAACTAGTGCACATAAATTTCTTGATTCCAATCAAGATAGATTAGATTTACTCAAAGTAAAACCATTCAACCTGAATACTACAAAAAGTCAGATTAAGATCATATGAAACTTTGTAACATTTGAATACATTAATTTTCTATAATTGATCATAAAGATACAATCAAAAGAGAATTTCTACTACTGGAAATAATCTTCATAAATTAACTACATATAAAGCACTAATCCACTCTTTTATAACCTTACAACTATGTGGAATTGAATTACTTAATTTCAATAAGTGAAAATGTCGTGTTAGAGTAAGAAAACTCACTGTTTGAAGGTTGAAATTTTGGTTTTAACTACATAAAACGGTAACTTAACAGTAAGAAAATGCAAAATATTATTGCTGAAATTTTAAGAAAGAAAGTTGAGAAATAAATAGAGATTTCTAAAGAAAATTTCTTAGTTCTTGCATAGGTTAAGCAACAATTCTAAAATTCCAGCGTAAACATCAAAAGTAAAGAAAGAACAAGATCAAAAATATGAATTACTGCAGAATTATTTCCTAAGAATGAACACATAAATGTTTTTCTCACTTTATTTCTTTGCCTTTTGTTGTGATTTTCCTTAATGACTGAAGCTCTCTATTTATAGAGTTTTAAAGGTTATGTTTGGTTTTACTTATTTTTGTGCTTTCACTTATTTAATGTTTGATTGTCCAAATTTTGTTATTTCATACTAATATAGTATCGTGCTATTGGATTAATTTATTTTTTTATTTTAATTTCTACCAAACAACCCTTAAGAAGTCATGATTACTTTTTGACAAGTGTCCTCAAATTCATTATTTTAATAGAAAAATAGGCAGATTTTCATATTTGAGATGCTATGTTCGTGTCAATATTTGAGAGTCTTAACGAGATCCAAACCAAGAGAACTTTATATCATTGTGAAGTTCTAGTTACAAGCTTCGCAAAGCCTACAAATGCAACAAGAATGGATCATTCGGCTGCTCGTACGACTCACTCAAAGTAGGCTACTTCACCATGGAATTTTACACTTAGCCAAATTTCCAAATTTCACTTAACTTTGGTTCAACTGTAGTTCAATTTTCTGTGCTTCTCTCGACTCGAAAAGTCTACAAATTTGATACCAAAACGAAGGTCTCAACATGAACTTCGAGTTGATATGACATGAATCACTCATACTTTATTGTGCTATTCACGGAATGTTTATAAAGTAGGTTCGAATACAATAGCAAAACTATAATTTATTCAAATTTTCTAGATTTCCAAATTTTGGTCCTGCCTTCAACTATTCATATATGACTATTTTGGTCCTAACATTCCAACTTTAATTTTCTCTAATTTGGTCCTTAAACCTTAATTTACACATTTTTCTCTGCTTTACATCATACACCATTGAAAAATTTAATTCTTAAAGAAATTAATCGTTTGAACTTGAAGTATATTAATATATGATAAAATTTAGATATAAAATTTTTGGGATGTTACAAGCACTATCAATGCTGCAATAATAACATGATGGCACATTGATGGTGCTCCATTAAAATATATCCTCGAGCTACGTAAAAAGCTGATTTCTCATCAAAGTTGTGCCACTTGTCAAACAATGATACGGACTGTCAATAGTATCACATCAGCCTTGGATGAACTCATAAAATAGATCAGAATGGTCCAAGATCTACAGTACGAACTAAAGGCCATCCATAACTAGAGTCAAGAGTAGGCTTTAGGAGCAATTGTTGATACCCGACCTAACCTGTCATAGCAGCCTAGTGACTCTCCATTCTTTTCGAGAAAGTCCTACCGAATTGTACGAAGGAGGTCCTACCAATTAGGTCGTACCAAACCTATATGGAGAGGGGTTCCCTCGTCAAGGAGGTCCTACCCTATCAAGTCCTACCCTGCCTAATTCAATTCGGAGGTCTTACCACGGTCACCTACTGCCAACTTCACGTCATCAAGGGTGCATCTCTCCACGTATCAGACGTCAAACCAGCCACTGTAATTAATGTGGATGTTACTTTACATTAAATGCCCAATAATGTGGATGTTACTTCACATATGGAGCGGTGGAAATCAATCATGAGAGCAAATGGACTTTTAAACTCAACGGGCAGCGGTTGAAAGTCTATAGGAATGGTGGATTCTCAAAAGAAAAGTCCACACTTCATCTTGCACCACCGGAATGATCAAATCAAAAAGTCGAACTCTAGACTATAAATCGAGCGCTTAATGGGAGGCAACCCGTTTTTCTATCCATTTCTACTTTTTAATGTATTTCTTTAAGTATTGCATGTCGTTAGGGATTTTGTTTTAAGTTTTTAGTTTTAGGCATTACTGTTTTAAGTTTTCAAAATTCTTGCACATAGGTAAATTTTTGGCATATTTTTGTTCTTTTAAAAGGTTCATCGTATCCTTATCCAGCACGTGTTGAATATTCAACATGATAGGTTAGCCTTTATGCATTTAGATTCAATTTGAATTGTTTTTTTTAAAAAATATCTGGTAAACAGGGCGATCGCCCGGGTTATGCCCTGGCGATCGTCCCAATATATTTCAACTGGGCAGAATGCCCAGCGATAAGCTCAGCGATCACCTGGGTTTTTACCAAGATATCGCCCAGGCTTAAGTTGGGAAGAATGCCCAGCACTTAAAGATCCAAACGGCCAAAAAATTTTGAAACCTCTCCTCACGCACTTCAAACACACAACACTTCATCTAATCACCAAATCTCATGAAACCCTCAAGATTGACTCCAAATCTCTAATTTTACTTCACTTCATCTACATTCAAACATAGTTTCAAGGCATTCCATTGCATTCCTTTCAACATCAAAAATGAAATCACTCCAAGGTATGATCTTTGTTCCTCTATTCTCAATTTTTTGTTTTTAATCTTGAATTCTCTTGATTTTATGATGATATAGTGAGGAGGATAGGATTAGTTAGATATTGGGTTGTTGAGATTATGATTTGAAGTAGAAAATTTTGGGCTAGTTTTAAATTTTTGGTACATATAAAATCAGCCTAAAACGTAGTTGCCCTCTAGGTGTTTGATAAAATGACTAAGTACCAATTCTTGTGCAACTCGGGCTAACCTTCAATAGACCATTCTTGACCATTCTTCATACGCATTTGAGCTTGCTCATTGTGCATACATTCAATAGAATTACACTACAAATTGCAACCAAGACACCTGACCCGTTTTCTACAGCCATGGTATGCCATGGCTGGGCAGCTGCCACTTTACGTCACCAACTTCGTCCCCTCTCGTCCAACTCATACGACCTCCATTCTACCTAAATTTTGAATATGATAAAGACCAATCTATGTAGAACCATATGTCCAAAGATGGCTCGCAAAAATTTCAATATTTCCTCAACTTTTTCGGTGGTGAAAAATAGAGATTGGACTAAGTTTAAAATAAGAATATTCTCTATTTTTCTTTTCTTTTGGTGTGTTTATATATTCTTTCATTTAATATGATGCTTAAAGATATCATTTCTCTTTTTCTTAGGTACCATGGCCCCAAAACGAAAAGACCCACCAACAAAAATGGAGAAAGAGAAGGTCAGTTCATCATCTAGCCAATGCCGACAAGTGGACGCAAATGTTGATGATGGAGGTATCCCAAGATTTCAGGTTCTCAAAGAAGAGAATATTTACAATAAGTGGTTAATGAAGAAAAATTTATGGGCCGAAATGAAGGTAATTTTGACAGACTTTTCCTACTCCGAAATGGCGAATCTCATCAATTCTTGTTGTTGGCAAAGGGTTGTAGGTAAAGCCTCATTGGCGTACCCACTCTTGGTCAAAGAATTTCTTGCCAACTTCAATAACGCCATTGAGGAACCTGAGGCAGACCATCGGTACACAACTTGGGTCCGTGAGAAGTGGAGTAAGTTCAGCCCAGCCGTGATTGAAAATTATTATGGGCTAACTGCGAACGATATTGAGAAAGTCCCAGCCAATCTTGACATGACACAAGTGACTCAGTTTCTTTATGGACGAGAAGACGCTTGGCCTCTTGTTGGACCCAAATTCTTACATAACCAGCTGACAGAGAGCCTACGTATCTTCCATATTTTTGTGTGTCACAACATCGATCCTACCTCCTACCGCACGGACGTTAATGAATCTCGAGCCTAGTTCTTATATCATCTTGCAAGTGGGTACAAAATTGAATTGGAGAATCACATCTTTCGATTCATTGTTGATCTTGCATCATCGTGTGAGTCTGGCCGATCTCCCATGTTTCTTTTCTCATTAGTGCACTTTGCCTAGCAAAAGAGTGCCATTACTTCCTTGTGAGAAGCCCGAGACTCCCGAATAGAGGTGGCAAATGGGCTGTCCAGCCCAACCCAGCCCAAAATAGATGGGCCATACATGAATCTGGATCAGGCTGGCCTTAGCTGGACTTTTAGATGGACTAGTAAATGTTGGACCAGCCTAGCCCAGTTTTGGACCACCGGGCCAATGGGCCAACCCAGATACTTTTTTTAAAAATTTAAAAAAAAAAAAAATTCAGAGTTCTTGATTTTGCTGATGAATAGTCCTTTGCCACCATTGCCCACTCCCATCCATAAGAGTTTAGGCAGTCCATGATTTTTGCATCTGTCTCCGGTTACAAAGAAGTCCTTGATGAAATGGGTTTCATCCCATGGGATTGAATTTGAGATAGAATGCACTTTAGGAAATTGGGTTTCATCCTAAAATGGTCCAACGAGTACGACTCCTCATCGTCATCATTATAGGGCAAGAATTTCTGAAAAATGGCACACACCTAAAAATAATCGAATTTTTTTTTTCTTTAGAGAAATTTTCACCAAAGATGCTATTAACATCTTCTGAAAAAAAGTAATGGCAATAATATACCAATTTTTCAAAAATCAAATTTAAAAAGTTAATGTGCGTAAGTAGATTATATGTGCACTTGAATCACATTAATCTTCAACACGCTTTCGCCTTCCACATATTGACTTAAAGAGCATAACCATCTTCCGCCTTCATTCGAGAAGTGGAACGCCTAAAGTCGGATCTTGAACATCTAACCAATTGATTCCTCAAGTTACTTTGTCACACATCTTGGAACCAAAGAAGGAGTAGTGTCCAAAGCTCCCATACAAAGGCTTGGTCGGAGTTTCACGGATGGAAACCTTTGGCGCCTAAGTGAGCGGAAAGAAGAACCGAGCGGGGAGATCCGAGTACACGAGAAAACACGAAAATAATCGATTTTGGTTGGAGAAGAAAATAATCGAGTTCGCCGGGTTATATGATTTTGGAGTCGTTTTTTGACTTTTGACAAAGTGAATTTAGGAATTGATAATCGATTTAGGTTTAAACTCCTAAAGTTAAAAAAAAAAAAAAGGGGGCTAACTCGTATAAACTGGCCCAGCCTAGGCCAAGCTCAATCGGCCCGGTGGGCTAAATGGATCGGGCCAAATTGACCCAATTTTTTCGAGCTATTTTTTGTTAGGCTAGACCGGCCCAAAAATCGGGCCATACGGGCTGGCCCATTGGGTTGGGCTAGTTTTGCCAACTCTACTCCCGAACCACCTATTAACAAATGGACATTGGACAATCGTATGGCCAGACGAGCAAACAATCCGGCTCCAATACCAACTGTCGAGACTGATCGTCTCTTGCATCAAATTTTCACCCAGTTATCCAAGCAGGGTCGGGTTTTAAGTTCTATTCAGCACACTCAGCTGGCCATGCAAAGCACAGTTACCATATGCGTATTGAAATGGACTCATTGAAGACGTCTAATACCGCGCTCAGAGGGGAGCAATGGACTATCAATTACTCATATGACGATGTCAACCGCCGAATGCTCCATTTTACGAGGTACATGGACGACATTTATACCATCATCTCTCAACCCTCCGCCCCGAGCGCTCCTCACCACGGATCCACTTCTGATGGACCATCCGATCAGTCACGACCTTCTTTTTCACCTTTACCTCCGAGACGTACCTGAACTTTTACTCATTTCATTTTGTTCTAATTTACTTTTACATTGGGGACAATGTAAAGTTTTTGTTTAGGGATAGGTTAAAAAGTATTAGGATACTTAATTGCTTTTGAATTTGCTCATCACTCGGTCTGTATAACTGAAATAATTTTGATTAAAAAAATATTTAGTTTAAATGTCTAATTGTTGTTGAACATCTTACTGGCAATGATGATACTTGTTTGAATTTGAGTACGTTTTTAGTTAGAATATTTGACAACACTTTAACTCGTACTTTTACCTGAATACTTATATATGTTAGACTGGATTAATGAAGCACGTAGCCACTATCGACTTATCACTGATATGGAAACATGAATTGAGTGTTTGTGTTGATATTATTGACTTAGGATTATTGTGAAAAACTCGTTCTCAAATCCTTAAGCTAGTAACCAAACTATTTTGAGAACAGTTTGGAGGTGTTAAATTACTATTTGTGTTCTGAGAATTTTTGGTTTGGATTTTCTGGGTCTCATCTTTAGTTGAATAGGTTATAGTCAAGGAATCTAAACCGAGCAATACTCACTGCTGATAAAATAAAATAAAATATCTGACTCGAACAATTAAGCCTATTAGGATATCTTAAAACCTGGTACCCTATGGTCATCTGACTTGGGAGTCATCGGCCTAAAGCTCACTACATGGGTCATATATACATAAAAAAAATTATACTACATCTTTCCTTCTCTATTAGCCTGTAGGACTCAAGCAATTAAGTCTGTTAGGGTATTTTAAAACCTGGTGCCCTATAGTCATATGACTTTAGAGTCATCAGCCCAAAGCTCGCTACAAGAGTCACATAGAAAGTTAGTGAGAGAAGTATTGCACATGATGTAAGATCGGTTATATTGGTGGAATAAAATAAAAAGAGTTAAAGTGCTCGGTAAGAATTGCAATGTTAGACCCTCGAAGACTGAAGATAAGAATTTAGAAATCACTCACCATCCTAGTTCTAAGAATACAAGTTTTAATTTTTACTACTTTATTTGAAAAAAGCGTTGTGTTGATCAATAGGAATCAAATTCGCTAGAACAAAGAGAAAAACTTTAGAAGTGTGATAATTTACAAGAGGTGTAAAGAATAAATGACTACAAAGGATTCGAGATTGTAAAAATATTAACAACACAACATTGGTTGTGGTCTAATATAGGTGTAAGTTCAATTGTTAACTAATCACACACTCACTAAAGGTCGAGCATTAGATAAGTGAAAAAATTTTGTGTTGTTTGATCTCTTTCTAAAAGTGTTACTTTATTTTTCAAACTTGAGGCATATGGTAATAAATTTAACATGAACTATGTTTCTAATTATTCTTTTAGTTTAGTTTAAAGTTGTAGTTTATTTTTATTTTTGTTCGAGGACGAACAAAGGTTTAGTTTGGAGGTGTTTGATAAGTGTATTTTGTGCACTTATTCGGGCTTTTAAACTAAGTTTTTATTTCATCGTTTTATAGATTTTATACTTAATTTAGAGTATTATTGCTTCTATTTCAGTTTTGGACTCGTTTAGAAACAATTAGAGAAGATTGGACGAAAAGAGTAACAAGATGGCAAATATTTCAAAAGTATGAGGATCAGATTGCATTCACTTGAAACTTGAGGACAAATTGGAGGATGTGGAAAGTTGAAGGACCAAAATTAATGTGGAAAGTTGAAGGACCAAAATTAATGTGGAAAGTTGAAGGACCATTCTGGGAGCTTTTGGAAAGACTGAGGACCGAAATGACCAAGACCCAAACTTGGAGGACCAAAAACCTAAATTTGAAAAGTATCAAGCTGGGTGACCACCCAACAACAACAGAAGAATAAAAATAGTGAGCATTTTAACATGCTTGGGCAATCGCCTAGCACTACACTGGGCGATCGCCCAGTGTTAATATTTGGCAGCAGATTTTTTTTCCTTTTAGAATTCTAATCTAGTTAGGAAACTTTTGGTCAGCAATTTTTAGTTTTTTTTTTTTTTTTTGTGTTTTGGGGCACAATTAGGGAGTACATATATGAGTTATTAACTCATAGTTGGGTGTTGAATTTTGGGAGGAAAATACTACGCAAAAACATAAACCGAGACCAAGAATTGCTCTTTCACGAATTCAACAAAGATCAAGAACAAGATATCATCTTTCTCGAGTTTTCTTCGTCTCCAGGTGATAATTCCATATTTTCTTCTCCTTTTTATTTTCTTATTATTAGTATGCTATGCTAGTTTAATTAGTGCTATGATTATGATGAAACTTGTCGTTTAAATTATTCTATTTAAAGACTTGGTTTTTGTCGATTTATTTCAATATAGTTTTGAATAATTACTTTTGATTTATTTGCATCTACAATTATATACGTAGTAATTGTATGATTGTTGTGATTTGTTTTACTATCGAAAGATCGAAAGCATGCTAGACGCTATTTTAATTATCTTAAAGTTCGATAGGGGATAGAAATATACCACTATACTTTAGATGATCTTTAATTATCCACAGAGATTTAATATTTTCATTTGTATTCACATTCGTCATAGAGATATATATAGTCAAGTCATACATATGAATAAGTTTAATTTTATTCGAGAGAAACTGTTAAACAATTTAGGGATATTGATCTTTATAACTGATATATTTTGTCAAAACCAAGAATCAAGATAGAGGAATAACAATTATAAGTAGATTCGAGATCCTAGTACTCTTCTCTTTCCAAAGTTAAAGTAATTTTCATTAATCTAATTTTCACTTTTTTGAATTATAATCATTTGTTTCTAGTTTAGATTTTAGTAAGTTTTAAACATCAATTCTCCAAAGTTCATTAGATTCGGTTAAGGTTAGTATAATTGATGATGAATTATCTAAGAATTTTGGCATCTAAATTATAATTTCAAATGGGGACCCACAATACTTTTTTATCAAAAACTCTATTATAAGATTAAATTATAATTTCGATCCAAACATATGCTAAATCATTGCGAATAATATACTAAAATCTATTTTATTACTTAAAATCCATACACTTGTACATAAAATCGACGGCGATGCATTTCGACTTTCCATAAAGGGCTGCATTAATGGTGCGTGCATGATTACACATCGAAAATTGATCAAGCATTGATGGGACCTAGCCGAGGGAACCATAGGGATAGTGACACGTGGCCAATCAAAAATGTGTCACTGCCAAATCAGTCAGGAAAGATGCGATGTATCTGACAGAAAGCAATGTCCTATGTATGCTGACGTATGGATGATGGACGTTCGTTGATGAGCTAATTTGGTCATTTAAGGATAGGAGAGTCCTTTTTACTCTCATGTCATGAATAATCATGACTTGGGAGTAGGAGACTCCTGATACTTGATACTGGATATGGTATCTCCTCGATCGTGTAAACATTGTAGCCAAGTAATACAGTGGTCAAGATATGTGAGTTTTCCGTTGGCGGTCAAGGTTCGTGACTGATCAAATATAGGTGGTCGTTATTATAAAGGCGATGTTACGTTATATGATTGACCGAGTGTATGAAATGCTCTGCCATAACAGCAGGAGTTGTCTATAAATTTGAGACTTTTTTGGCAAAATTCATTATGATCTTAAGTTAGAAAAAAATAGTAGACTAGAATTCTCTTTATAATTTTCATCCATAAATCAATAACAAAACACACATTTATTGTAGATATATATAATTGATGTGGAATAAGGTATTCATAAGTTGTTGTGATATGGATAATATTTACTTCATATAAAATGTTGTAACTACTCTATGTTCTATTTGGAAAGTTGAATAATTTTAAATCAACATTGTCCATTGCATTATTTAGTAATTTTGAATTTTTAAGATTCTTTAAAAAGACTATACAAACAATTTGGACAGACCCTAAGATTTTGAATAGTTCTCTTTTAGGGGTAGATTCAAACATATGCTAAAAAAAAAAAAAAAAATTAGACCAAGATAATATATTAGAAAAATAAAATTTCTATATAAAAAATTTATTTTTTCAAAAATAATTATGTACTCAAAAAAAAAATTTTTTTTTTTGGGCCAACGGGGAAATCCAACAAAGGGGAGTCCCACCCTAGATCCGACCCTATCCTTTTTATTTAACTAAGAAACATGGATAAAGATGGTAGTTCATAATAAGAAAATTACAAATACAATATTTTTCACATATTTAGCTTTGATAGAATTGTACATGTATATATCAATTTTTCTCATTTGCTTATTTTTTGGTTTTAGTCTTTTTAGATATGTTATATTTTGTTCAGACTTCATTACTTTTCTTATATTTATGTCTTTTAACTTGACAAAAAAATTATTTCAGTTTCTAAATAAGTTCTTTAAATTAACAAAAATTATATATAGTTCTCCACAATTATGGGTCATGTGTAGTCGCATTTCTTGCATAGTCTTGAGGCCGGCCCTAGAAAGAATGCAAGATTAAGTTCTAAATACTTTTAAACAAATTAAATAATTAAACTTTATGTGTAGATTTAAGTTCGAACTTAGTTAATAAACAAAGTTAATTCAAAATGCACAAGTGGTGTTATCAACACCTGTCACAGAAAAACATGTGCTGCATATTTGGTACATTGAAAAAATGTTGACAATATAATAAATGAAATTTTATTTTATTTATTTTAGATATTGGTATGTATGTTGCGACATACTGTCCAACATACATACATGAAATTTAATTTTATTTATTTTTTAATACTGTTCAGTATTTATCGAATATAGGATTTGATAAAGAAATTTGTCCCAGCAAACATAACAATATCTAAAATATTGTCCAATATTTATCAAATATAGAATTTGATAAAGAAATTTGTCCCAACGTATATAACAATATCTCATCACGTCAGTTAGTAAGAGGCCTATATATAGTGACATTCTTGATGGTTTATGGTTCATACCTAATTACAGCATATAAGACTCACATTGTTATGTGGTTTGGTGAGATAGTGGGCTTGTCATATTACAGGCAATGATCACGGGTTCGATTATTGGTGTAACACTCTAAAATTTTGTTTCTAGTAGTTAAATTGAAATTTAAGATTTAATTGCACAAATATGAAAGTCTATAGAATAAATTACAAGTTTGCTCATAGTTGAGGACCTAACTACAATTATCAGATATATGAAGATTTTTGACCCATAAATAGTGTCGTGAAAAATAATATTGCCTGCCAATACATTAGTAAAAATAGATATGTTTAATGTCATATTGTATATATATATAGTAGATAAAATAGTTGATTAGATATTAATATATATATAATTGTATATATACATGTATGATTATGTGATTATCTTAAATCATACATGTAATTTAAGGTGTATATATATATAGTAGTGTTACAATAGTTGATTAGATGTTAATGTGTATATGATTTTATGTACACATGTATGATTGTGTGATTTAGTTTAAATCATGCATATAGTTTAAGGTACGAATATATATATTTAATGCTCTCTTGCATATATATGGTAGATAAAATAGTGATTAGATGCTAATATATATATGATTGCATATGATTATGTGATTACCTTAAATTAGTCTTTAATCATGCATGTAATTATATACTAATATATATATGATTGCATATGATTATGTGATTAGTTTAAATTAGTCTTTGCATATGATTATGTGATTAGTTTAAATTAGTCTTTAATCATGCATATAATTTAATGTAAGAATCTATATTTTTCTAATAATACATACAGGTAATATAATAAAGTAATTAATGAAATTTAAAGTTTTCACGCATGGCAAACCTCAACCTCCCTTATAAATACACACTCCTTATGTAAACAAGAAACACACAAATACACAATGTTTTTCTTACCATTAGAATAAGAGAGAAAAGAGAAAAGAATTTCAAGTTCTTGAAGTGATCTTACTTTATTTCAAGTTTAAAGCATAAGGTAAGTGTGCTCTTATGTTGACTAGGAGTAATTCTTTTTATATGTTATTTCACAGCTATGTTTATATTATGGTCCACATTATGCAAAATATGTTAAGAACGAATCGAATTTAGTGGCGCTACGCACGGGAATTTGGTACCATTTAATTTCGATCTAATTTTCGTGTCTCATTATGCAAGTATGATTTTTCGTGGAAATACATATAAAAGAAAAGAAAATTACTCATGCACACTTATTGATAGTTTATTTCCCATTATGTTTGTTTCACCTTTCCAAAAAATTAGCAGTTCGAGATGGTTGGTACGGAGATGGTTACAGTTGTAGGATATTTCATAAAATTCATCTTTCTATTTTTGATTTATTTTGTTATGTAGAACTAGAGGAGGCAAAACAAGTCCGGCCCAACGGGTTGGACCGTGTAACCCAGATTTTGGCTAGGCTGGACCGTTAAAATGCTGGCCTGGCCTGGCTAGCCCGCCGGGCTAGTTTGGGTTTGGGTTTGGGTTTGGGTTTGGGTTTGGCCCGGGCTGGCCCACAAATTTTTTTTATTATTAGAAGCTTTGAATATGAGTGCAGAATGGAAAGAAGATGAAGAGTAAACTCTATTTGAGTCACCCATGGCTAAACCAACCAACCATGATCCATCTGCAAGCATGGCTATTCTGAATCCTGATCCGAACCCAGTCACCCCCAATCCAAATCCTGTTTCAATTCCATCCGTGCTCGTTGTACCTGACCCATCTATAGACCCGAATATGGACCCGTCAGTAGTTGTCACTAGTGATGTTGGTGTTGGATCTTTTGAAGATTTTTGACTGCATACACCAAAAATAACAGGTAAAAAAATAATAAAAGCCAAGAAAATAAAAAAGTTAAGAAAAATTATATTTTTTTTTTTACCTTTGCATGGAAGGGCAAAAGGTTACAGTATAATCTACACCGGCGCAAGTGAAAGCGCTGGTAGGATCATCATAAGCATAACTATAGGATCTGGGGCAAGCAAATTTGAACGTCTGGGCATAAACCGACGGCTTGCAGGAATTGGGTGAGTTAAACGCGCCGCTCAGACTCCCAAAAGCTTCATCCGCACTCTTACAAGCTTCTCCACCACCTACTTGCAGCTCACTTGGGCAGACACGTTCAGATCCTTGCTTAAATCTCTAGCTCATAAGTGTCTGGTTCCAAACTTTGCTTAAAAAGAGAAAAATAAAATAAAATTTGGGCTGGGTTAGCCCATTTGACCGATGGGCTAGGCTAGACCAGCATATTACTGGCCTGCACAAAATTGGGTTGGGCTGGCCCGAGTCAATTTCAAGTGTGGCCCAACTCTGGCAGGTTGGGCTGGGCCAGCCTTACCCGTTTGCTAGTTCTATGTAGAACCAATCTATTTAAATATATGTGTTACGAATGATGTTGAATTTTTATTATTTTATAAAGAAAATCTTATGTATTCCTTTTCAGTCTTTTTATTTAAGTGTACTTTAAGGTTTAGTAACATTTGGATCGTTAAATATTCGGGTCGTCACACTTGCACTTTACTTTTTTGCCTGATTTTTCAAACTAGTCAATCTGGTCCTCCAACTGAAAAACCCACGGTTTAACTGGATTTTGATCATTTGCAACACTACAAGAAAAACATCGTTTACCAACAGAAATCTCTATAGGTAAACATGGAAATTCATCGGTAGACTACCTACGGCTATATCCATCAGTAAATTGCCAGCCTGACGTTGATAAGTTATATTTCAATTGGATCTAATTAGATACGAAACGTTTCATAGCTATGTTTTTTATTAATTAATTCAAATATTTCAAATATCCTTTGGTAAATCGTCGTTGAATTAATAAAAAAAATATTAATATGTATCATCGCTATACCTTCTGTAAATTTTATTTTATTTTTTGAAAAAATTTAATTATTCGTCATTATTTTTTTTTGAAAAGATTACAATAAGAAAAAAAAAAAACCTAATCTATTATGGCCATTGTTCTAAAAAGCCCGTATAGGTGGGGCCTGGACTTCGCGTAAACTTGAAGCATGGCCTCAACGCCTAGTCACGCCTCACATTCGCATCGCCCTTGTCTCACCTTCACATAGGCCTCGCCTAGGTGCGAAATGCTTGAAGCTTGGCCTCCACATATAGTCATGCTTTACGCTTTTTAGAATACTGATTAGAGCACACCGTCATGTGCAGCAGCATCATCCATATAACAACCCGGACTTTTCCAAAATTTTTAGGAATTTTTAGGAGCATTCTGTGATTTTTTAGCAATTTTATTGGAAATATTGGTTTTTAAAACATTTTCTTACTTAAGAAGAAATGAAATTTTAATTGCAACTTTTATCCAGGTCAAAAATGTAGTTACTAAAAGTAAATTATTACAGTCAAGCCCCTAGTCCCTCCTATAAATAGGAGAGGGCTCAGTTCATTTTTAAAAAGTTAGAAGCTAGCTCCTTCTTCACGAATAGATACTTCTATCCTTTTTGAGCATTTTAAATTTTATAACATAGTAAAAAATGACCCCCAAGGATCGCCCATTCTCCTTTATTCTTTTTGTGTCTACTCGAAACTCTGTCTACCTCTCAAACCCTATTTTTTAGTCGTTAAACCCCTGTTGCCCTTGGTTGAGGCATATGAATCGAAATAAGTTATGTTGTTGAAATTTACTAAATACCAGTTTGTTTATCATAGGGAGACCGTCCAAACGTGGTCATACCAGTTGATGCCACTAAGGCAGGAAGAAGACGGAAGATGAGACGCCCTGCCACTAGACGTCCTTCTTTACGTTCTCCTCTACGATATGTTCTTTAAAATAGATCCAGATGTCGTATCCAACAGTTAATGTAAGCATGATGATTTCAACTACAGTGCAAAAAACTATGATATGCAAGATATTTGTTAATGATAATCTGTGGCGATTATATGTTATTATTGTAGAACTTGGATATCTTTTATGAGCATTGATGGGAGCCGGTCGATCTCCTTGATTTGAAATATATGCATTGGTATTTATATTGAGCACATTGATATCGTGATAAGTGTGAATCTCATTATAGTGTATCGTACTTAACTTCGCTCTAGATATATACACTTGTTGGAGGCCCCAACGGTCATTAAGGGTGGCTAATGAAATGGTGTTGGAGGTCTGAAGCCTAGATGTACGGGCGGTTTTGTAGGTCCATTGGTGGCCTAGTGGCTGCATAGCGACATGTCAGACATCGTATACAGTAGGGTGTGCTTAATTATTAAATTGTATTCCTATCGGTGTAGCTTCCTAAGTCGTATATGAGACCATGACGGATGCACAGACATCGGTAGATGGTGGGCACTTATTATTGGACATATTGTGATTGAGCTCATATAGTACACTATAATGTAGAATTTGGGTTCATGTGTGATTGACATTTCATTAGATATTATCATATCATCATATTTACTAAACGTTATTGTTCATATACCATATTTTGTACTTTAGATACCGATGGGATACACCGAAGAGATGCGTACAGTTAGGCATACCAAGAATTCTACCAATCATATGACTATATGTGTCATTTGGATTATGCAGCATTACACTAGGTTCTATACACTATTTGACTAAAAAGAAGAATTGGAGACGTATATAGACGTCTTGAAATATACATAAATTATAATAGAAGTTTATGACTCTTTTACTGGCCACTTCATCCTCATGATGAAAGAGGTTGAATGATTACTTGTTGTTAACTGTTCTAGTCTGTATATAGTAACTGAGTAGGTATTGTAAATGTATGTATAGAACATGTTTGAAAATAGTCTGGCTGCCACTCCACCGTCGATTGTCTTGTCAATTCTTTTGGATTGACAGATATTTTTTTGTTCCTTTGATATTGTAAATATTTGGCAGCGTCAGTACCAATTGTAAAGAAAAATTCTTTTGACTAGATATGTCAAGACCGGTGGATCCGGTGGGAGAGAAAGCGATGGGGCGGCTACCCACCCTGCCTGACCAAGTGCATTTTTTCAGCTGCCCAAGTGATTTTTTTTTATTTTTAAGTTATTTTGAATTTGCTGCCCCCACTGGATGAATTTTTTCAACTGCCCAAGTGAATTTTTGTTTAAGTTATTTTGAATTTACATTTTTACCCCCTCTTTAAAATTTACCTATAATATATTACCATTTATACAAATGCAGCCCTCCATTTTCACTCTTCACCTCAAATCAAATTTAGGGGTTAGGGCAAAAAAGCAAATAGATTTTAAATTATAATCCTTCATTCCTTCTGATGTTCCGATTATCTGCCAGTGCCTCCATCTTGAGATAATTTTTCCTAATAAATAATAATTTTCAATTCTATTTGACCAATCATATTTTGTTTTATTATTTCCCATAATGTTGCCTAGATTTGAATTTTGATTATCAGACATTGATTTTTGAATTTTTAGGAATTATGTATTGTTGGAACATGATTCGCACTTCGCAAGTTTCTTTTACCTGTGATTTTTTAGTTTTGTGTTAGTATTTTGATTATGAAATATTGCTTGTGATCACATCAATTCATTGTTTAATTTTTTTTCTTTAGATTTTCCATAAATTTAATAAAATTGTAGCATATAAACTTATTTTGGAACTTGGAAATTTTTGAAGAAACAACTTAATGTTGTTTGAGTTTGAATATGAACGCTACATTACAGCATTGTTGTTAGCAATAATATTTTGACATTTTAAATTTAGGTCATGTTTTGTAGAGTTTTTTTTCCAAAAAATTCATTTTTTGCCTACAATTTTTGACTTTTCAACCTTTTTTACACTACAAAAAAATTTGAAAAGTCAAAAAGTAACAAAAAAAACTCATTCTTTCCCAAAAAAAACTCTAACGAACAAGCCCTTAATTTATATTATCGCTTTATTCGCTCCGATAGTATAAAAATCCTACCTCCGTCCTGTATGTCAGAGCGGTGGATATTACATTTTACTTTCGTTGTTTAGTTTAATTAGTATAAGAGACTAGGTTTAAATATTTTTCGAGGTAATGGCATTACAATCCAGGTCTCGTGGAAGAAGGGATGACATCTGACCAAACTAAAAAAGTGCCGCCATGTGGCAGCAGAACTCTTTCAACAGCTGCATCTTCTCCTCGCATCGTATTGACTTCTGCTTGCGCTACTCTTGCAAGGTCTGCACTGTTTGCTGCAACTACTGAACCTACGACTCTAGGTTGTGGTCAATGCTAGGCAGTGGGCCGTCAAGCCACTAGCGGATGCGGATGTAAAATCTTGACGCCTGGGATTTGTTACTGTATACCATCATCTTTGTTTCTCCCCCCAATGCTTTCTTCTGCTAGGGCATCATCACTAAGGTGTCAATAGCCTAATCCCAAACGTAATGCTTCTGTGATAAAACTAACACAGTATATGTTAGTATATCATATTCCAAAATATACTAAATATATTACGAAGTAAAAAAGACGAACATACCTTAAATTCTTCAAAGTAAAACTCATTTGTCTCATAAGTGGCCTTCTTCCACGTATACCTTTCGGAGTCGAGTCACTCCTCAAATATTTTTCAAATCTTCCAAGAGCATGTCTCGAAAGGTTCCAATATGTTGTAATATCAGAACAAGTCATTAAAATTAACAAGTTATAAGAAATTAGCTTTTTTGAATAAATACAAAATTTTATACTTACTGCACATGTGCAATGCGAATACAGACCTGGTAGTCCGTAGTCATCCCAGAACTAGAGTTGATAGTTATGTCTGAGCCTGTGCAGTGCCGGCTGGAGTGGTACGTGGATTGCCTGGCTGCGACGATCGGGCCTCTGCCTCCAATGTCGAGGCTATATCAGATAAACCCCTTCGGTGATAGAGGTGACTCAGGTGCTCCTGTCTCATGGACCTACCTCTACCTAAGCCCAATTGGCTACCTTACTGGCTAGATCCTACACCTCTAGGCATCTGTATAGTAGGAAAAATGTAATAATTAATTAACCTAACTATTCAAATCTTTTCATTTAGCTCCAAAACTGCAAATTTTGTCATTTACAAATATTTACATTCAAATCCTTGTAGAATTTTAAATCTTACATTCCAGTCCCTGTATATTAGATGTCATTAGACAGAAAACAATACTTAATTATGATAAGTGTATTTTTAGATGATTTAGTACATTTTTTACCTGATATCTAAATTGACATTTTTGCAGAACTCAAAAAATATATAATAACGTCGACAATATTAAGTAGATGAATTATATCTTAAAACTTTGGAGAAGTAATCTAAATTTAAAAAATTTAAGGTGAGTAAACTAAAATAAAATTTAGGGAATATCAATTTATCTTTAAGTAGAATGATAACGATGATTAAGTACTCTTACAATGTCTTAGAGAGTGGTTACTTTAGACACTTAAATTCTATTACTAATGGAAATGAGAATCTTATGACAATATAATATATATGATTAGAGGAAATTGGTAGAACATATTATGATCTTCTTAATGCATTTTTTAAACGCTTAAAGAAATATTAACGATTTTGTTATTGAGATAGTTCAATTACTAATATGAAAATATTTGTGATTTTATCAATCTTTCAATAACAAAAAATAAAAAAAATAAATAACATTTTTACAAGACTTATAAAATTTAAATAATGTGCAACGGGATTATAGAGTTGTTGAAAAGACTAAATAAAATAATAAGGGTGTGTTTGATTCAAACATTTTTCATGGAAAATGTCACTTCCATGGAAAATGTTGTCAAATCCAAAATTTTTATTTTCCACCTTTGTTGTTTGATTACACATGGAAAAGAAAATAGATTTTCTAGGTACAAGCATTTAAAGCACATATTTGCCTACTTTCTTGGAAAATATTTTCTTATCTATTTGGTGGAATTTTTTTTCCACCTTACATGGAAAATCTTTTCTTTTCCATGGCAATGAATCAAACACGCCCTAAATAAAATTTTTACTTATTTGTTTTTATAGTACTGTCTAATACTATCTAATTCTCAATACCAATATTATATACATAACTGTTGGACTCTGCTGCCCATTTGGCCCAACTAGCCCGTTTGATCCTGATCCAATTTGAAGTTCAGATGTTTTATTACCACTTGTTTGAAAAGCATGTTTGTGGGTTAACACTTCTCTAATTGAAGTAAACTTTAATCAAATGTTGACATGTGGAGGATGGACAGTTAGGATACTTTTTCTGGTGGCTACTAAGATTAAAAATGGGCTGAAGGGTCTCATTTGGGGCAGTGAGTTAGTATTGGAATCTGTGATCTCTCTTTCTCTCTCTCTAATTTTCGTCTTTTCGTCTTCTCTTTTTCTTGAGTTTTCATCTGTAAACGAAGATTACTGAGTAAAAAATCGTAAAGAATGAGTGTGGGTTTCTTTCGTTCTGAGTGAATAGTAATTGGAAGTGAATAGTAATTGGAGTGGTTACTATCTTGATTTCTTGGTGTATTTCAGAAATAGAGAGATAAACTCTGCAAAACGCTAATTCTTTGCCTCTGTTTTTTAGGCTTATGCCTAGTGCTGGGAGCGTTTGGTGGATGCCCAACGGGTGATGTAAGCTTTCTGGTTGAACATTCGCGCCCTTTTGTGGTCAAAACAAATCTTTCGTGTTCTTTATTGTTTTTATACTTTCTTGATATTCTCTTGGTGCTGGTTGGGATTTAAAGAGACCAACAGTGGTTTCAGAGTGTGAATCCTTACCTTTTTGGATGAAAACCTTTCATCTAAAATAGATCTAGGTTTTCTTGGTGAAGAATCTAAAATTCATTTTGATTCTCTTGATGAAAATCACAAGATTTGTGCACCTTGGTTTTAGGTCTGGCGTATCCTTAAATGTTTCTTGGTGAAAATCTATCAGAAAGTAAATCTTTTCCTTTCAAAGTTCCTTTTGAGTATACTTTGTGATGACTCTCAAATATATTCTAAGAAAGTCTGGTAATATTCTTCTTCTTTGTCCTTTTTTATTCTAGATCTGGTATATTAATTGAAGTTCTAAACATGGAAACCGCTAAAATTCCTTGTCTAAGATCTGTAGTGAGGATCTTAGAATATGAGGGTCATTCTAGCTAGGCTTAGTGTTCTTTGATGAACTGACAAAAATTACTCTGTCAATATTACAGTAATCTAGTTGAACATATCGCACATCTTTGTTTTCATGAATAAAAATAGGCATGTTGGATATTGTGATTTGTTAAACCTTTTTCATAAAAATTATATGAAAGTGTATACTGTTTTTTGACAAATTTGAATATTATTTTCTCAAAATAACTGTTTAAAAGTTCTGTTTCCTCATTTTACAGCTTTTTTTTTATCTCAATATGTCATTTTTGTGTGTTCTTATGTGGTTCATTTGTTTTCCTTTCTTTTTGGGGCATTTTTTCTTTTTTCTTTTAAGTAGTGAGGGTAAAAATGTCTCCTAATAAGTTTGAGGTAGAAGTTTGGTCTGACAATGGAGACTTTAGTCTCTTGATGATATCAAGAAAAGGGAGATGGATGAGATAGCATAGAGTTTCAGCTTTCTCCATCTATTTGATAGTGTCCTTAGACAAGTAGGTAACACTATATCTGTTGTTCATCTTTGGACAAAATTGGAGTCTTTCTTTATGTCTAGAACCCTTCTAAACAAGTGTTATCTCTTAAAACAATACTATGGTTTTAAGTTTGACCGGAGTTTAACCCTAGAAGTAAACCTTGACATATTCAATAAAATAGTAAAAGACTTAGCAAATTGTGATGAAAATTTATCTAAAGATCAGAAAGTTGTTGTTCTCTTAAATTCTTTAAGTGAGAAGTATGAAGACATTAGAAATGTCTTACTGTTGATATTATCTTCAATTGCCTGAGAAATAAGAAATTTGAACTTAAAAGTGAACAAAATGAGCATGTAGTAGGAGAGAGTCTGATGATAAAAGGTAAAAACCATTTTACACATAATAACAACAAAAAAACTCGAAATAATAAGATGAAAGTCCAGTCTAAAAAAAGATAAGACTAAAACTAAAGCTAAGTCTAGTGCAAAATGGAAAAAGTGTTACTTCTATGGAAAGACTGGACACTTTATAAAAAGATTGCTATAAAAGAATAGCTGAGTTAAATGAGAAAAATAAGGTTGAGGATGCAGCTGCAGTTGCTTATAATGAGGCTGTAGTTGCTGATGGTCTGGTCTTTGTGTACTCTTACTTATCTAGCTAGTTGTCAGGATTGGATTCTTGACTCTGGATGTTCCTTTCATATGTGTCCTGTCAAAACTTGGTTATCTGAATTCCTTTAAGTTAATGGAGAGCAGGTAACTATGGGAAATGATGTTTGTTGCAAAATAAAAAGAATTGGAAAAAATTTTTTAAAACTGAAAAACTACAATCTCTTAATTTAAAAAAAAAAAAAAAAATAGATATGTGCTGACCTTCAAAGAGATTTAATTTCTTTAGGGATCTTGGATGACCAAGATTATAATATTGTTATATTAAATGGAAAGACAAAAGTTTGTAAAGAAAATTTTGAAATAATAAATACATCCACGGAAAATGGGCTTTATACTTTGCAAGCTAAACCCTTGGTGGGAAATAGTCTGGCAGCCATTATTCCTAAGAATGACAAGTCATATATGGCACAAAAGACTTGGTCATATTAGTGATAAATGCCTAAAATTTTTGAACACTGAAGGGGTATTTGGTAAAGATAAAATTGAGAAACTTTCCTTTTGTAAACAGTGTGTAATTGGAAAACAAAATAGATTGTCCTTTAAAACGGGATCACACAAGTCCCCTTCTATACTTGAATACTTGCATGCTGATCTATGGGGACCTGCCAATGTTAACACCTTCACTGGATTTGGGTTATTCTTTTTTAATTGTTGATGATTTCTTAAGGAAGGTTTGGACTTTCATTCTGAAATCTAAATCTGAGACCTTCCAAAACTTTAAAGAGTATAAAATTTTAATAGAAAACCAAACAAATAAGAAAATAAAGGTGAACTGCTAATGGTTTGGAGTTCTGCAATTTTGAGTTTGACACATTTTGTAAAGATTTTAGTATCCTTAGACATTGGACATCTACCTATACTCCTCAGCAAAATAGAATTGTTGAGAGGATGAATAAAACTATCCTAAACAAGATTAGTTGCATGCTTCACAGCTCTGGTCTTCCCGAATTATTTTGGGAGAGACTGTAAAAACAACCACTTATCTCATAAATAGATGTCCCTCAAGTGCCTTGGACCATAAAACTCCAAAAAAAAAATTGGAAGGGTCAAAACCGTGATTACTCTATCCTTAAATTTTTTGGTTGTGAGCAAGATGATGGAAAACTTGAACCAAAAGCTTTAAAATGTGTTTTCTTAGGTTATGGGGATGGGACAAAGGGATACAGATTGTGGGTAAGATAAGTTAGAGGTTTTAAAGTCATAGTCTTCATTGAAGAAATAATGCCTTGCTTGAAAAGATTAAAACCTTGAGAATAGAATTGATATTGATACTCATGTTGAAAAATCTGTTCAAACAAGTTCCTCAACTCCTACTCAAATTGAGGTGGAACTTTCTGAAAATGAAGAACACTAACTTTTTTTTTTGGCTCGGTCCTAACTAGGGATTGTCCCTAGATGAACCCGAGCTTATTATAGATCGAGCTTTGATGGACCAAGACGACGAGCTCACGAGCTGCTCGGCCCATTTGCCACTCCCACTTGAAGTTTACTTCAATATACATATTAATATTATACATTCATTTCCTTCTCTTTTCACAACATAGCCTAAAGATTGAAATAGAAACAAAAAATTAAAAACAGCTAGGAATCATTGTTTTGTAGTCAATATTATACATAAATTAAATCATCATTTGATATTAACTTGACTAGTTGTACAATTTTTTCGAAAAACAAAACTCATGATACATCCCCCTAGCATATCTAATTGTGAATCAAGGCAATATTTACAAAAGTTGATCGGCTGCTGTTTCCTCAGATGGAAGAATAAATAACAGTGTCTGCCGGAGAGAAAGCCAATAGCATGAGAAGCCCCATTATACCTAACGGAAATAACATGATCAGCATTGGAGGCGGCGGTAGTGGTGGCAGTATAGGCGGCAAAACCAGGAGTGACGCGGCCAAAACCGCCAGAACCACCGTTAACCACCCATTGAAGCACTTCACCACTATCATATTCCTCTCTTTGCTTCCAGAAATTAAGTCTTTTTGGAGTGCTTTATGGACAGACAATTTTATTGAATTGGGGGTGCTGCATATGTGATATATATAGAAAGATATGGGAAGATGATGATGATTGGTTTGATTCACTGGATCCAATTTTAAATTTATTTTTTATAAGTTATAATTTAATGGGAAAATGAGAAAAGAGAGTCAGAGTTGGTGAAAGTGAAGTGAGAGTGAAATGTGATTCGTGAATATGCATGTTGTCGGGAAATCTGGGTTGGAGATATCATTCAATATATGTTCGAATCTGACAGAATCATCAAATCTAAGCATATCAATGTACACATATTTAGGGTTGTTTAAAAATGTTTTTAATACAAGATTTAACAGAGTTTTATAAAAATTGCTGAAATGTATTTTTTTTAATTTTTCTTTTATTGAAGTTTTAACATAATTTGAAAAAAAATAGATGCAATACGTGGTTGTAAAATTGATAAAAATAGTAAGTCTCACATAAGATATGTAATTAAAATTAATTATCAATTTTGACTTTAATATTTTAGTAATTTTTTAAGTTATTAAAAACAATGGATTAATTATTGTCATCTATTTTGAGCAGCTGGCTTTGACATAATAAGGATAATAAGGTGCTAAAAACAAGAATAAAAGAGTTAAAATGTATAATTAGTCACTATTGACGCAATTTAGTTCCAATTTTTCAGTTTAGGAGAGCCATTAATTACTTTTTAGATAAAATAAATATAAAATAAAGTAAATTGAAAAATTGCACCATTAGTCTTCGAACCTTGTTGCAAATTTTAACCATTCAGTTTTGTTGAGTTGTTGCTCTTAAATGAATTGCTTCCATTTACTTTGGTAGTGGAAAATCAATTTTTTGTTTAAAAAATAACTATACTGTTAAATGTTTGTTAAAATAATTAAATAAATAAAAAATAAAATTAAAAAGAAAACGGAAAAGAAATGAAGAGAATAATTGAAGAAAAAAGAGAGAATAAAAAGAGAAGAACCAAAACTCCACCGTCCCCTGGCATCTTTTTCTCTTTTTTCCTTATTTTTTTTTATTTATTTATTTATTTATTTTTGTACAATGTTACGAGTCTTACGGAATATGTGAATAAAAAATAGATAAACGTTATGACTCTTATAGAATGTGTGATTAAATATAATATTTAACTAATTTATAAGTACTTATAAATACATCTAAAATATTATCAGTTTGGACCAATAAAATGGAGCAATGTTTTGAGTAAAATTCAATTTACCTAAAAGTTTAAACAATTTTTCACTCAAAATACTTTTCCTCCGAAAGATTTGAACCCAAAATCTCTTTCAAACTACACAAAATTATGTAAAAATGGCCAAAAACATCTTCTTCCACAAGAGTAGGGTGATGACTGTGCCCGTGGAAATAGGATAAATGAGGGCAATCTCTTATCTCCAGTGGGCAGGTCATGTTATTTTGCCCACATTTAATACGACACTTGTCTATTGGAAGAAATGTCCACATAAACTTGCTCACTGGAAGTAGAAGATCACTTTGTAAGATAAATAGGCGTGAACTCGACTAAATGCAGTGTACCAAAATTTTTAAATAAAGGATATTGAGCTTTACAAATTTACCTAATTTTGACACGTAACCCCATCCCATGTAACCTATATAATATATAGATTTCATATTTTTTAAAGATTTCAGAATTTTTTATTTCATTATTTAAAACTTGAGATAAAGGGCGTAAATTAAAAAAAAGGATTTATTAGTTATTGTTAAAAGAGTTGAAGGTAGTAAGAATATATTTGAGAGTACTTATAAGTATTTATATATTGATCAAATATTATTTTTATCTACATATTATGTAAGATTTACTATTTTAATTTACAAAATAGTTTACCAAACAAATACTAAAGTTTGAATAATCGATATCAATTTATATTGAATTGTTCTACATTCTGCAAATTTAGCTAAGAAGTTAGAGAGCTATTGAAAGACATTGAAAGAGGCTCTATTAAAAGCTCTCTAACAAATTAGATAAGCCATAAAAGACTATTAAAAGGTCTTTTTTACTGGCTTTAAGAGGTTTTGTTTGCCCCTGTGTATGTGCCCGACACAAGATATGTTGCACGATAGCTTCTCACTAAGTCTTTAACTTTTAACTTTAAAAAAAAAAAAAAAAAAATAGGGATAATTGCATATTTAGTCCTCAACCTTTTAAAAAAATTAGGAATATGCCCAGAATTTTAAAATATAGCACCAGATATGCCCAACATTTGAAAAACTTAGCATGGTAAGTCATTTATGACGAAATTACCATTCCCTTTAAATAAACAAAAAACAAGAAAAAAAAAGAAAAAAAATAATTGAAAAATAACTAAATTTACCCCCAAAAAATAAAAAATAACAAAGTGATCTTCTTCTTTTTTTTTTTTTAATCAAACTTAAAAAAATGAGAGAAAAATCAAACCTAATCAAATTGTGAATGTAATTGAGGAATAACTGCACTAATAGCAGAATAAAGTGCAAGAAAATGAAGCTTTTTTTTCACCTTGGTTGCTCCGATTTTGCTTAGATAAAGCTTCTTTCTTCTATCCTTTCCCATTTCTCTTCAAGATAATGTATTTTTACCTAATAGCCAGCATCCAAAAGCTCTCTTAAAAATAAAAATTCTCTTCCAACAAACAATCTATATAAATATATCACCCCAAGCTACAAAACCTAGTTGACAAAAATTAAAAAATAACAAATTAAAAAAGTGGTAGCTTAGGCTCCGCCTCGATGCGTTTGTAAAACACGTCGCATTGAGAGTATGCGTGTAAAAATACAGTCAACTCTTTTTGTTGACCTCGTAGGCGCGAATAGACAAGAATATGTGAAAATAAACGCGATTAAGCGATAATATGCGTGAATAATCGCGCATAACATGCACTAGAGCAAGCAATTCTCTTTTTAAATTTATTTCCAGATTTGGCCAAAATAAACTTTTTTTAAATTTACAAGAGATGCTAGAATGCTCAAGATGAAATAAGGGAGCCCAGTGAAAATAATTTTGTATTGAATGGCACGAGAGATGAGTTAGATGAAGAAGAAGAACTTGACTTAGAATTCAATAAAGAGTTAAACAAAAGTTAAATTATGTTCGTATGTAATCAAATTGTTGAAAATTATTCAGTAATTTATGTTTATGTTTATGGTAGTTGTAATTTACTAACTTTTGAAAACTATTATGCTGGGTTGTTATTTTGTAATCTAATTGTAGGTTATGATATTAAAATTAATCGTGCAATTTTGATTTTGAACCACGTTGAATGTGATATGTTCAACCATGATATGTGCCTTAATATAAATATAATGTTTCTTCATTGTAGAGCGTGCATCTAATTTTGAAAACTCGTGTATTTTTTATTTGTTTTTTGAAAACTAGACCAGTAATTTTTTAATCTAAATCAGTATATTGTAGGCTATGTTTTTAAAATTTAAAAATAGAGCATTAAAAAAAATTAAAATTCGAAAATGCATTTTGATGCCTATGCTTCGCATAGGCGTGTTTAGGCCTATAATTCTTGATATTTCACATTGTTGCGTCGTTACTCATTACGTATTTTAGAACGTATTATACAAAGAGGAAAACATGAATAAAGAGAATGGAGGGGGGAATACACAGAAATTATATTAAGCAATTTTATTTGATTAGATTTGATTTTTCTCTTATTTTTTTGAAGTTTAATAAAAAAGATTGCTTCTTTGTTACTTTTTATTATTTTTTTTTTTGGGTAAATTTGGTTATTTTCAATCATTTTTTTTAATTTAAAGAGAAATGCAATTTCGTCATAAATGATCTATCATACCAAGTTTTTAAACGTTGGGTATGTTTGTTGTTATTTTTTAAGATAATAGACATATTCTTAACTGTTTTGAAAAATTGTAGACCAAATATGCAATTATTTCAAAAAAATATTATCTTTAAAGTGAAAATTGAAGTATGGGATAGGTAATCTATAGAGGGTGTTGTGTCAGCCTAGAAATGCAATGAATGGGGACAGTGAGGCTTGCCGTCCTATGGTGCAAATCTAATCCTACGTTGTGAGTTCCATGATTTCTGCCTAGCATTCTTGGATTTTGATAAAAAAAAAATCTTTGAATACCACATTGCCCTTTTTTTTATTATTTTCAGAATATAATCTACCGTGGTCTAATGAATGGACGGTTGTTGTTAATTTAAGCAATAGAGATTTGGAGGATCCAATATTCCTAGGCAGAGTTGGCAAGAGGGTTGGGTCGTTTGTGGGCCGGACCCTTATAAACCAACCCGTGAGTAGTTCGGGCTCGTCCAAAGACGGGCCCGGACTAGGACCGGATCAACAAAAAAAAATATGGGCTGGCCCGCAGGCCTAGTTTACGGACCTGGCCCACGAGACGGCCCAACTCGTGAGCCAATTTGTAATATGCAACATTTCAAACCGTTGCACTTTGGTCTCCCAAAAAATATTTTTTTCTCGAAAGGCTATATTTTTTTCCCTATAAATATCCTCATAAACTTTCCATATTCTTCACAAATTCACAAATTTCTCAACTTACATTCCTATAACAATTCGAAAAAATTATATTGTCAATATAAGTTCTTTTATTGTGCAATTTATTATTGAATTTCCACATTTATAATTTTCTACATTCCTACAATTTTAGTTATCTACATTCCATATTTCTAGTTCTACTTTTCTATTATCTAAAATTCTTCATCGATCAATACATTTTTAAAGAAGTGTCTAGTCTGTCGAAAATCAAATTCATGATGATTTTAGTGGTTTAAATAATGTTCAAATTCCCAATTTTTGTGATGATTTTGGGTTGGGAACACTGGTCCAAGTATCGATTTAGATGATATTGATAAAGAGTTAGAAACGACCAACATACTCAATCGACTACCAAACGAAGAGCTGCAAAACAAAAGGCTCGGTATTGGGATCATTTCAAGTTAGTGTAAATTGGTGCAACCACCGACGGGCAACTAATTTTCAAGGCAGTTTGTAAATATTGTAAAACAGTTTGCATGGCAAAAAGGTGGTGGAACGAGCCATCTAAACCAACATTTTCCTAAGTGTATGCAAAATCATGGAGGAGTTGATACCAATCAAGCTCAACTACAGTTCGGATTTCCGGGTGGATCTACTAGTTCTTCTCTCAATCTTAACAACTTGGTTTATTCACAAGATTCTATGCGTTGGGAAAGCATGTGTTAGTTGGTGGCCAGTGGTGAATTCCCGCTTATCATAGTGGAAAGCCCTCACTTCACACGATTTGTATAAATGTATTTTCAACCAAGATATTTACCATTTGCTAGAAACACTCCTCATTCTGAAACGATTAGTGCATATAATAAAAGAAAACAAAATATAAAAATGATTTAAGTAAATATGATGGTGTTGTATCATTCACTTCGGACTTATGGTCTGGTTTAAATCATAAAGAATATATTGCGGCTATTTTACATTATATTGATAAATGATAGATTATGCATAAAAGAATAATTACTTTTAAAGTAATTGACTACCCTCACAATGAGATACAAAATTTTAATTATTTAATGGCAATTATTATAGAATTTAATTACGAATCTAGAATTCGCAGTATCACATTTGACAATGCTGTGAGTAACAATATTGTAATAGATAAATTAATTGAAGAATTAAATCTGGATTTTGGTGGAATTTTGTTTCATGTTAGATGTGTATGTCATATTTTTAATTTAATTGTCCAAGATGGTTTAAAGTATATAGACCTACAATTAGAAAAAAAATTAGGAATGCCTTAAATTATATTACTGCTTCATCTGCTAGAAAACAAGTATTTGATGAATTATACGTAAAAAATTCTCTTCCAACAAAATCTATATGTACAGACATACGTAATAGGTGAAACTCTACTTATTTAATGCTTGAATCATGTGAATGATATGAACATTGTGTAACTACTTATTATAATAGCTGACATTCACATGGTCCACAATACGATTTGCAATCATATGATTGGTAAATTGCATTTCATGTTCAAAATTTTTTGAAAGTATTTTACGATGTCACAAACACATGTGGTGGTGTATGCTACCCTACAAGTCCATTAGTTTTAAATTATTTTTATTTTATTGTAAATAATTTTAATAGATATGAGACGTATGCAATTTGTTCTGATATTGTAGAAGCAATAGAAATGAAGTTTAGAAAATATTGGAAAGAACTGCATATGTTGTTCCCGTTAGCGTCAATTATGGACCCTATTGATATTGGATGGAATATTGATGAGACTCATTCGGATCGTTCCACTTACCATGGTCGAGCGGATAAGGAGCATCCCTATCACCCCACATGTGGATGATCGATTGTATGGATGGTGATACTTGGATGGCGATTTGTTACCAAGTGCGCATGGCGGCTGTTGTTCGCATAGGAGCACTAGTCAGTCAGTATATCGTATGATATGGAGTTCGATTATTCCGACCACGGTTTCCTTTTTTCTGTTGGAGATTGTGGTAGGGGCTTATACCAATGGATGTGGTGATCCGAGACGGATAGGGAGTTGTTCGGCTATAGAGACTATTCGAGACTTATTCATTGATAGTCCGGCACAGAGATCTTCGTTTGGAGACACTTTGCGAGACATCTTTCATATCACCCTCGAGCCGCTCGAGGATTCCGATGATCGCTTCGCACTTGGAGATTCTCGGGTCGGTTGTTTGTCAAGACGGGACATATCACGCACGATCATTCCTCTATTGATATTATGGTTTTATGGATCATGCGAGAATGATGCGAAGCACGAGATATAGCTATGGAGCCGATGAGGATCATTTGGAGAATTTACCACACCATCTCACTTCGCATACAGTGCCGCTTATTTCGGCACATCCATTGGCGTGGAGACATGGACATCGCTCCGCTTTTGGTGTCATTATTACCACCCCTCCCTCCTCCTCCCACTTTAGTTTTCAAGCGTACTCCACGGTGGGATCCTACAAGATCAACATCGATGGATGCGTCGAGGACGGATTGCTAGTGGCGGAGGGATTATCGAGATTCGTCGGGACGGTGCATTCGGGCATTCTTCTCTTTCTATGGCGATCGCACCATTCTCGGCGAGCTACGAGCTATACTAGACGGGATCATTCTCGCTCGAGACTTGGGTTATCGAGTTCTATGGGTGGAGTCGACTCTACATTAGCGATCCACCTGCATCACCAAGGAGGAGGACCTTGGCATATTCGAGCTACTCTCGGCACATCGTGCATCTACTAGCACCGGCAGGGGATACTATTACTCACATCTTCCGAGAGGGCAACCAAAGTTGCTGATCTTCTTGCATCGTAGGGCTGGGATCGACGCTACTATTATGAGTACGACTCTCGGGATCTTCCACGACGACATCGCAGTCTAGTCCAGTTGATGATTTGGACTTCCCTAACGTTAGAGAGCTTATAGTTTCTTTTAAAGATTTGTATGGGAGGTAGTACCTCCTTATTTATTGATTGCTTTTGCATTTACTCTTTCATTCGATTGTGCTTGGAGGTCGGGTTTTATGCCCCCTCCCTTGTGAGCTTTTTATATATGGTTGGGGCTTCCTTAACCCCCGTCATTCCCCGATGGAGGCATAAAAACCACATTGGGGTTGTGATGGTGTGTTTATTAAAAAAAAAAAAAAAAAGTAAATTTACAATAGATTTTGGCTCAAATGGTCCTAACATTTGTCCTTAGTGTAGAATTGGTCCCTAACGTTTATTTTTTTAGCAAATAAGTCCCTAATATATATGTTTTGGTACAAAATTGGTCCTTATGACAAATATGCCCTTAACTTTAATTAGAAAAAATTGTATATGAATTCATAATCTTATAAAATGTGCAAATAGGTTCAATACTTTTATTTTTATTAAAAAATTAAAGAAAACTAATGAGTTTTTTTTTTAGAATTAACACTTTATAATAAACATGTCAAATAAAATTATTATTTTTATTATTAAGTAATTATATTATTTAAAGAGGGAGAAATCATCGTGAGAAATCATTTTTCTCCCTCTTTACTATAAAAATTAAGTTAAATAAATAACAAAATGATATATATAATTTTATGACATTGAACTAATCTTATTACATTTTTATTTAACATAAAAATACTAATAAAAATTAATTTACACATTATGTGTTTTATTTTTGAACAAAAATAAAACGATAAATTAAAATATGAAGAATATAGTTGGATTTCTAATATTTGTAGTTAATAAATATATAACTCAATTAAATAAAAGTATATGAACATCAAGTCTGTGACAAAGTTATTTTTTTTATACAACAATAAAATAAAAGTTTAAATTTTAAACAATATAATTACTTAATAATAAAAATAATAATTTTATTTGACATATTTTATTATTAAAATGTTAATTTAAAAAAAAAAACTCATTAGTTTTCTTAAATTTTTTTATAAAAAATAAAATTATTGGACCTATTTGCACATTTTGTAATGATTATGAATCCATATACAATTTCTTCTAATTAAAGGGCAAATTTGTCATAAGGACCAATTTTGCAACAAATAGGTTAGGGACTTATTTACCAAAAAATAAACGTTAGGGACCAATTCCACACTAAGGGCAAATGTGGAGAACTATTTGCGCCAAAATCCCAATTTACAAGGTACTAAACATACTATTTCTGAAATTTCTAATAAATTAAGTTACGGTAATCTATTAACTTATGGTAGTTTAGGAAAAAATATTATGTGAAATGTAAGAATTTTATGCAGAAAAATTGGTAGGAATGTTAGAAGACCTTATGCACCAAACCCTTCTTTTTCTTTTTCAAATAACCCTAATCCTAATGATTATTGGAGTTTCTTTATTCTTAAGAGAACTCAAAACGATAGCTCTTCTTCTTCTTCGCTTTCCCGTACCACAAATGTAGAAACAAATATTAGAGCGTACCTTTAGAGTTAGCTAGATATTTTGGTCACGACATGCTTAATTTGTTAGATGAAGATTAGAGAAATAATTTCGATATACTTAGGTGGTGGAGACAAAACGAGCGTCAACATCCAATTGTTTCTAATATAGCACGTGATCTACTAACATATCCGATATCAACTGTAGGATCGAGTCTGCTTTTAGTACAGGTGGTAGGATTCTTAATGATATGAGGTCAATAGTTAAACCAGATATATTAAAGAGTTCAATGTGTTTGAAAGATTGAGAGGATACAAAACTTTGAATTCAAGATAAAGTAAGCTTGATATTGGCCGAAGAGATGGACGAACTGAATACATAAAATGTAAATATATCTTGTATAAATTAATTTCATTTTTATTCATTTTTACTTTTAAGTGTTGATATTTAAATTTTAAAAAAATTGTACACGTAACAACTTGTTTGTGTACAATTTTAACTCCGCCTACGCTAATAGTAGCCGGTCCCAAGCCCAGAAAAATGAGGAGGGTTTGAATTTTTAATTTTATTTTAACTTATTTCTTATTTTTTTTGGGATAATTACATCAAAGGTCTCCAACGTTTCAAAATCGTTGGGATATGCCACTTGTTGACCTATGGTTAACTTTAAACCTTAATGTTTTGATTATAACAAACAAATTGGTTATGTTTACTAACAATCTACTTTCAAGCAATATTCAAGGCACTACAAATCGAACTCTCATGCAATGTCAAGATCAAGTCAAAATCAATATAAGAGTTCAAGTTTCTCAAAGATCCGAAATTCAAAATTTGAAGATCAAGAATGAAGAATTGTTTTTTAGATGAAATTGTAAAGGTATTAACTCTTTAATCTTTAGCAATTAAATGAACGAAAGTTCAAAATTAATTTTTATCACTTGCATAAAAATATTTGGATCAAAGCCAAAAATCAATTTTTCAAAACTGTGGAAACGGATAATCTGTTTGGTAAACCGGTTCAATCGGTCGACCGTTTGAGCCTAACCGGTCGACCGTTTGATTGACACTTTTCAAAAAAGTGTGTCCGTTCTGATTTTCTGCAGACCAACGGCTAGTTCTGACCAATCAGACCGGTCGACCATTTGATCATCCGTTTCAACAGAAACTTACGAAAATTCATCTCTATAAATACCACTTTATTTATTATCATTCAATAACACTTATAAGAGCATTTATAGAGAGAATCATATTGAAAAACTTCATTCAAATCTTCATTGCATTTATATCTTTAATATCTCTTATTGAAAAACTTTGTTTGATTAAATCAAACTTTTGATTCATCTTTCTCAACAAAGTTTTCTTCTAACATTTGAGCTTTCCTCATATATTGCTATTCATTAAAGTGTTAGTCTCTCTTAGAACCAAACTTGTATCTATCATTCATCTAGAGAGAAATACTCAAATCAATCTCTTTATAGTTTTGGGTCATATTGAGGTCCCTTGAAAAGCTCAATATTGTATAAGGATCGTTGTTCCTTGTTTGTAAGTCACCGAATACATTGTAAGGGTTTGGATTGCACCATAAGTCAATTAAAATAGTGGAAAGGCTGTGCTCGTGTTGGTGAGCTTGGTAACGGGAGACGTAGATCATTGGTTGGATCGAACCTCCATAAAAATATCGTTTGCACTCTCTCTTCCCTTTTATTTACTTATATTGTGCTTATATTTTTGTGGATTAATTTTCATTTCTTGAATATCATTTTATTTTGAATATTTTTTTGAAAAAATTTGAGAATACCAATTCACCCCCCTCTTGGTTAGTTATTCTTGAGCTATCAATTGGTATTAGAGCAAGGTACTCATTTTTTTTGATTACACAATCTTGAGTAATGGCTAACCAAAACTTTCAAAACATTGAGGGTCATTCTACAAATCGCCCTCCCTTCTTTAATGGCACCCATTACAATTATTGAAAAACTAGAATGATGATTTACATTGAATCAATTGATTATAACATTTGGGAAGTCATCGAGTTTGGTCCATTTGTGCCTACAAAAATTATTAAGGTTGATGATAAATCGGACCAATCTATTTCTAAGCCTAGAGAGGAATATGATGAAGAGGATAAAAGAAAATTATCTTTGAATGCTAGAGCCAAAAATTTACTTTATTGTGCTTTAGATAAAAATGAGTTTAATCGTATTAGCACATGTGATTCCGCATATGATATTTGGCATGCTTTAGAGATAACTCACTTAGGCATCAACAAGGTTAAAGAAACTAAAATAAATTTATTGACGAAAGATTTTGAAAATTTCTTTATGAAGCAAGATGAACCCATTGTTGATATGATTACTCGCTTTACCGATATTATCAATGGTCTTAAGGGCTTTGATCGAAAATTTACTAACGGTGAACTTGTGAGTAAAATGCTTAGGTCTCTTTCGGAAGATTGGAACTCCTTGAGGATGTTGATAGAGAATACAAAAGATATCAACACTTATCCATTGGGGGAGCTATATGGAACGTTGATGACATATGAGCTCAACAATGTCGTAACGAAGGAGAAAACAAGAAAAAGCAAAGAAGAGATGAATGAGCCTCCCAAAGGCAAATTGCATTGAAATCAACAAACGATGAAGGATCCTCCAACACTAACATAAGTGATGAAGAACTTGATGATCTAGTTCTTCTTGTCAAGAAATGGAGAGGGTTTCGAAATAATCGACGATTTCAAAAGAAAGAAGACAAAAGTGAAGAGAAGAACAAAAAGATTATATGCTATGATTGTGACAAACCCGGTCACAAGAGGACCGAATGCCCAAACAAGAAGAAGTTCATAAAAAAGAAAGCACTTCAAGCTACATGGGATGATAGTGATGAAGATGATCAAGAAGAAGATGAAATTCAAGAGGAAATTGCCAATATGTGCTTCATGGCTATTGAAGATGAGGTAAGTACAAACAACAATGACTCATATAATGACTTATCTACTTCTTATGATGAAATTCTTGAGGAATTTGAGAAACTTGTTTCAAAATACTCTATTCTTAACAATAAACATTTCTTATTGAAAAATGTAGTCAAGAAACTTTTCATAGCACAAAAAAATTTTGAAAAGGAAAAAGATGATCATAAAACTTTAATCAAAGAAAATCTTTCCTTGAAAGAAAAAGTTGTTGATTTAACAAGCATTATTCACAAGTTTACCCAAGGAAGGAAAAATTTTGAATTAATGCTTGGTGAGCAAAAATGTGTGTTCAATAAAGGAGGAATGTGATACAAACCATTCTTGAAACAAAAATCCCTTAAAACCATATTTGTAAAACCATCCAATTTTTCTCAACAAAACATTACATGTAGTTTTTGCAAGAAAGTTGGTCATATTGTTTATAATTGTTTATCTAAAAAGAAACTATACTTTGAAAGCAAACACAAGTGGATAAAAGAATCCACAATCTCTAACTATCAAGGACCCAAACTTATGTGGGTACCAAAAATCAAAAATCAAAATTATTTTTGTAGGTACCACGAAAGGTCAAGAGCAATTGGTTCTTGGATAGTGGTTGTTCAAAACACATGACGGGAGATCAATCATTGCTATCAAATCTCAAAAGAAAAGATGGAGGTCATGTAACTTTTGGACACAATGCAAAAGGAAAAATCATAGGCATTGAAAATATTGGTAATCGTTCTTCTCCCTCTATTGAAAATATTTTATTAGTTGATAACCTTTAAACATAACTTACTTAGTATAAGTCAATTATGTGATAAATGTTATCTCATTAAATTTAATTCTTCCAAATGCCTCATTGAGGATGCTATATCTAAAGCGGTATTGTTCATGGAGAGTCGAAGTAAAGATGTTTACATCATATCTATTGAATTTGAACTTGAACTTGAAAAAGAAATAAAATGTCTTTCAAGTATAAATGATGATTCTTGGTTATGACATAGGAGATTAGGTCATGTTAGCATGGACTTACTTTCAAAAATCTCCAAAAATAACTTTGTAAAAGGTTTACCAAATATAAAGTTTGAAAAAATAAAATTTGTGATGCTTGTCAATTTGGAAAACAAGTAAAGAGTTCTTTCAAACTTAAACAATACTCTTCTACTTCAAGACCTTTACAACTTCTTCACATGGACTTATTTTGACTCTCTAGAACCGCTAGTTTAAGTGAAAAACATTATGCATTTGTTATTGTTGATGATTTTTCAAGATTTACTTGTGTCATTTTCTTGAATTTAAAAGATGAAGCTTTAAATGCTTTTAAACATTTTTGCAAAAGAGTCCAAAATAAAAAAGGATACACCATTACCACGATTAGGAGTGATCATGGTGGAGAATTTGAAAACATAGCTTTTGATGAGTTTTATAAATCAAATGGATATGAACATAATTTCTCGGCTCCTAGAACTCCTCAACAAAATGGTGTAGTAGAAAGGAAGAATCGAACATTGCAAGAAATGGCTCGAACCATGTTGAATGAAAACAATTTACCAAAATATTTTTGGGCCGAAGCCGTAAACACTTCTTGTTATATTTTAAATAGAGTTTTGGTGAGTCGAAAGAAAACCAAAATTCCATATGAGCTTTGGAAAAATAGAATTCCAAATATCGGATATTTTAAAGTTTTTGGTTGCAAGTGCTTTATTTTAAACACCAAAGAAAATTTGGAAAAATTTGATCCAAAATCCGATATTGGAATTTTTCTTGGATATTCATCTATTAGCAAAACTTTTAGAGTTTTTAACAAAAGAACTTTAGTAGTTGAAGAATCCATGCATGTTGTTTTTGATGAAACTAACTCCTCTATACAAGAAAAAGTTATTGATGATGAAGATTTGGAAATCCCATTTGAACAACTAAATGTTCACAATCAAGAGAAAGCAAATCCAAAAATAACATTGAAAGCCAACATGAGGATGAAACAAGTATGCAACAAAATGAAGAAGAACCTCATGAAGATCTCAACACTTCATCATTACCAAAAGAATGGAGATTTGTCCCTTCTCACCCAAAAGATCTCATCATTGGTGATCCATCAAAAGGGGTAAGCACAAGAAATTCTTCTAGAAATTTTCATAACAATTGTGCATTTCTTTCACAAATCAAGCTAAAGAACTTTAAAGAAGCCGAGTTTGATGAATTTTGGATTCTAGATATGCAAGATGAACTAAATCAATTCGAAAGAAATCATGTTTGGGATTTAGTTGCTAGACCAAATTCACAAACCGTAATTGGCACAAAATAGGTTTTTCGAAACAAATGAGATGAAAATGGTATAATTGTGCGTAACAAAGCTAGATTAGTGGCTCAAGGTTATAATCAAGAAGAAGGCATTGATTTCGAAGAAACTTTTGCCCCAGTTGCTAGAGTAGAATCAATTTGCATGCTTCTTGCTTTTGCTTGTCATAAGAATTTTACTTTATTTCAAATGGATGTCAAAACTGCATTTCTTGAATGGAGTCATTCAAGAAAAAGTTTTTGTTGAGCAACCACCCGGTTTTAAAAATCATAAGTGTCCGGACAAAGTTTTCAAACTTAGAAAACCCTTTACGGTTTAAAACAAGCTCCTAGAGCATGATATGAGAGATTGATTAAATTTCTCTTATCAAATAGTTTTTTAATGGGTAAAGCGGATACAACATTATTTATAAAAACCAAAAGGAATGATATGATAGTTGTTCAAATTTATGTTGACGATATCATTTTTGGTGCTACTAACATTTTCCTATGTGAAGAATTTTCTAAGTGCATGAGTAGGGAATTTGAGATGAGCATGATGGGTGAACTCAAGTTCTTTCTTGGTCTTCAAATCAAACAAATTAATGATGGAATATTCATTAGTCAAACCAAGTATATCTTGGAATTGCTCAAAAAGTTTGAAATGGAAGAGTTAAAGCCAATGAACACTCCAATGAGCTCATCAATCAAACTAGATAAAGACGAGCAAGGTACTTCCATTGATATAACAAAATATCGAGTTATGATCGAATCCCTTCTTTATTTAACCACTAGTAGACCCGATATTATGTTTAGTGTAGACCCGATATTATGTTTAGTGTATGCTTATGTGCTAGATATCAATCTAATCCTAAGAATTCTCATCTTAGTTCTGTAAAACGCATTTTTCGTTATCTTAGTTGAACTAGATCTTTAGGTCTTTGGTATCCCAAAAAAACTCATTTTGATTTACTTAGCTAATCGGATGCCGATTGGGCCGGTTGCACAATTGATCGTAAAAGTACTAGTGGAACGTGCCATTTTCTAGGCTTTGCTTTAGTTTCATGGTTTAGTAAGAAACAAAATTCCGTTGCCTTGTCAACCACCGAAGCTGAGTATATATCCGCCGCTAGTTGTTGTGCTCAAATCCTATGGATGAAACAAACTCTAAATGATTATCACATTTCTTTTGAAAAAGTTCCTATTATGTGTGATAACACTAGTACCATCAACTTATCTAAAAATTTCGTTTTGCATTCTCGTACCAAACACATCGAGATTAGACATCACTTTTTACGAGACCATGCACAAGAGGGAGATATAACTTTGGAGTTTGTAACACCGAAAAATAATTGGTCGATATTCTCACAAAACCATTAGCACTTGAAAGATTTTCTTACATTAGACGAAATTTAGGTATAATTGATGAATGTGAAATATGTGGCTAACTCCTTATGTTTTCTATAATTGATTGCATTTTATGTGATAAACATGTTTCAAAATTATTTGACAAAAGATCAAATCAATGAATTTTATAAAATTTTGCAAAACTTGTCCAAACGGACGATCGTTTATTAAAACGGACGTCTGTTTCATGTCAAACGGATGAAACATTGTTCAAATCCGTTTGATCATCCGTCTAACCAGAGACTTTTACCAAAATTAAAAAGTTTAAACGGTCAACCGTTTAACTTAAACGGACGTCCGTATGATTTTAAACGGACGACCGCCAAATCATCCGTCTGATCATCCGTTTGAACAGAGAGTTGAACATCAAAATTTCAGTCCAAACGGTCTACCGTTTTAGTTTTCCGGTCGTCCGTCTCGGTCTCGGAAATCGGGGTTTAAGTTAGAAATTTTATTCTTCATTCCAACTTCGCGCGAACCATGGTTTTCTCCCCAAATCTTCTTCCAATCTTCCAATCTTCCTAAAATCTTTCCAATTTACACTCAAAATCACAAAACCCATATCATTTTACACTAAAATCTGAAAAATCCCAAATTTTTGTCCACAAATTCTTCCCATTTCCCAAACGGACGAACTTGAGCCCTAGTTTCAACACATCCATTTTCAACACAATGCCACGGGTCAAAATGGCTGCGAAACGATCTAGGAGGGAAAGGCTACCTTCTCCTTCGTCCTCCTCTGAAGAAGATCCTCACGCAAAACGAATAAATGGGTGTCCCGTCCTCATAGGTAAGAACGTCGATCTTGCCTCCTTCACACACGATGCACCCTCATTCAACTTGGAAAACCTTTTATGGGTATGGGTTGGGTTCCTCTTCTTACTTTAAATGATAATGTCTACCCCCCCATTGTCAAAGAATTTTACAAAAATATGGTTTTCTCTCCGGGGTCGGGTATTTCGTGCTTTCTTCGGGACAAACGAATTAAGATCACTCAAGATCTTATTCGTTCCATTCTTCATCTTGAGGATAGTAGTATGCGTCTCTATACCACCTAAACAATTCCTCACACTTTTGAATATGATCCGGTCGCGGCGTGTTGTCACGTCATCGGCAAGCATTTTGAAGCCGCCACACGTCTTAGCACAAATCAACTCACCCTTCTGTGTCGTGTCCTCCATAACATAATCGCCCACATTATTGTCCCTCGAAAGAGTCATTTGGATGAGGTTAACCATTTTGATGTCTTCGTGCTCGACTCTATCCTCCGGGGCGTAAGCTCGATTTTTCATACATTATGATCCAACACATGCACTGCGTTCTTAGCGGCACTAGAGCTAAGGCGCTTCCCTACGGAATGATTCTTACTAAAAATTTTCAACATTTTGATATCTCCTTCCGTGATTCGGTCGCCCTTGTTCCAAAAGCCACCGATACTATCAATGTCCTTACTCTCAAACGGATGAAAATTTGAAAAAAAAATGGTCAATGGGTGGCAAAGTCAAAGGTTTGACGATGAGTCGGGACCCTCCACTCTATCCTTCGAAGGAGAAGATATTCACGAAGACGAAGATGCTCTTCCCCCGTCCCCACCTCGACAAAGATCACAACGGCCGTCGTCCTCCACCTCTGGCTTCAACGAGGACCAATTTACTTTGCTACATGGACGGATCGACTCGCTTTCCTCTTCGGTCGAGGGTCTACACCATACCATGGGAGCTCTCAAACATTCGGTTGAAGGCATGACTACATTGCTTCAAGCTCTTCACTCCCGTCTTGATGCCGTGCTTCCCCCGCATCCGCCACCGGAGACCTAGCTTTTTTTTTTCCTTTGTCTTTTGTTTTTGTCTCTATGTTTTTTTTTTGAAAACAATCCTATGTTTTAACTTGGATATTTGATAAATGAATGCCATATCTTGTTTCATTTAGGTGAAAATGTTTATACCTTAATGTTTCGATTATTTTTTTTGTTTATGCTAAAAGGGGGAAAATATATGATGTGAGATATGAGATGAATTTGAAAATATGTGATGATACATAAATGTGATAAAAATTTGTTAATTGACTTGGACATTTGATAAATGATAACTTTGGCAAATCAAATGCCAAATGGTATTATCTTATACAAATTTATCAAACCATGTTCACTTGAAAAAGAAAGGGGGAATATATATGATTTATTCTATTTCATTATTCTATATTCTCACATTGTTTGTCATAATCAAAAAGGGAAAAATTGTTGACCTATGGTTAACTTTAAACCTTAATGTTTTGATTATAACAAACAAATTGGTTATGTTTACTAACAATCTACTTTCAAGCAATATTCAAGGCACTACAAATCGAACTCTCATGCAATGTCAAGATCAAGTCAAAATCAATACAAGAGTTCAAGTTTCTCAAAGATCCGAAATTCAAAATTCGAAGATCAAGAATGAAGAATTGTTTTTTAGATGAAATTGTAAAGGTATTAACTCTTTAATTCTTAGCAATTAAATGAACGAAAGCTCAAAATTAATTTTTATCACTTGCATAAAAATATTTGGATCAAAGCCAAAAATTAATTTTTCAAAACTGTGGAAACGGACAATCCGTTTGGTAAACCGGTTCAACCAGTCGACCGTTTGAGCCTAACCGGTCGACCGTTTGATTGACACTTTTCAAAAAAGTGTCCGTTCGATTTTCTCGCAGACCAACGACTAGTTCTGACCAATCTGACCGGTCGACCGTTTGGTCATCCGTTTCAACAGAAACTTATGAAAATTCATCTATATAAATACCACTTCATTTATTATCATTTAATAACACTTATAAGAGCATTTATAGAGAGAATCATATTGAAAAACTTCATTCAAATCTTCATTGCATTTATATCTTCAATATCTCTTATTGAAAAACTTTTTTTGATTAAATCAAACTTTTGATTCATCTTTCTTAACAAAGTTTTCTTCTAACACTTGAGCTTTCCTCATATATTGCTATTCATTAAAGTGTTAGTCTCTCTTAGAACCAAACTTGTATCTATCATTCATCTAGAGAGAAATACTCAAATCAATCTCTTTATATTTTTGGGTCATATTGAGGTCCCTTGAAAAGTTCAATATTGTATAAGGATCGGTGCTCCTTGTTTATAAGTCACCGAATACATTGTAAGGGTTGGGATTGCACCATAAGTCAATCAAAATAATAGAAAGGCTGTGCTCGTGTTGGTGAGCTTGGTAACGGGAGAAGAAGATCATTGGTTGGATCGAACCTCCATAAAAATATCGTTTGCACTCTCTCTTCCCTTTTATGTAGTTATATTGTGCTGATATTTTTGTGGATTAATTTTCATTTCTTGAATATCATTTTATTTTGAATATTTTTTTGAAAAAGTTTGAGAATACCAATTCACCCCCCCTCTTGGTTAGTTATTCTTGGGCTATCACCACTAACCTAAATTAATAGCACCAAACGCCCCCAACGTATGACGAAATAGGCATCGTAGGTCCCTCTTCACACTTTCCGTCAATTTTCTCCATTAAAGTCAAAATTTGGACTGCACGCGCCATATATTTTCAAATGAAGTGATTGGAGAAATTAATTTCCCAATTCATCACTCTACCTATCTACCCAATCCCACAAGCTCCGATTTCTCTCTCCAGCTCTCTCAACCGCAAGCTGCAGCTGAGTGTGAAGAGGAGATGGCTGCAAATTGAGATCATACCCCATGTGCGTTCCTTCCACCACTGCAATTGCGGTCCATTAGGTTGAATCGCTTGTCCTTCTACATTTCCAACCAAAGAGGTTGTTGGCCTGGTGAACCCATTCCAAATGGTGATTGGTTGAACACATTTTGACCCATTCAAGGTGCAAATGTTAGGCTTCCACCAAAATTTTCTTGCCCACATGGTAAAACGAAATTAAAAGGCAACCCGGGAATTGTATTACTTTGATGTTGCAGTGATATACCAGCTGACAAAGGCATTTGATATAATTACTGAGGATGAGACTGTGGTACCCATTGAATACCATTTCTAGGCATTCCCATAGGAAGGCCCATAAGTTGGGGCTGTTGACACGGGAACCCATTAGTCCAATTTCCATTCGGTGAGTAAAAACTAGGAGCCTGTGCCCTCGGTGCAAATGGAGGAACCATGGCATGCCCACCAACCAATCCTGAGCATTGATACAGATGCTCCAACTGGTGGGTGGACTAAATGCTGGTAATGTTCAATTTGTAGCTTATTATCTTCTGTAGAAGCTTTCCCCATTGCAACTAGATCATAGTTCTAATTCCCATATCAATTTTTGAATTTTTTAAATCCTTTTTCTTTGTTCCAATCTTTGGGTCATTTGTGCCCCTTTTCTTCATTTTAAGCATCCTCCTATACTCATTAATGGTGGTGAGAGAGAGAGGTGAGAAACCGAGAGCTTGTGGGGGAGGGGGGGGAGGGGTGGGTGGGGGGGGGGGGTGGGGGGGTAGAGTGGGATGGAGTGGGGTGATGAATTGAGAAATTAATTTCTCCAATCGCTTCATTTGAAAATATATGGCGCGTGCAGTCTAAATTTTGACTTTAACGGAGAAAATTGACGGAAAGTGTGAAGAGGGACCTACGATGCCTATTTCTTTATACGTCGGGGACGTTTGGTGCTATCAATTTAGGTTAGGGGCATATCTCCAACGATTTTGAAACATTTAAAACCTTTAATGAATTATCCATTTTTTTAACTTTTAAAAAAGAATTAATGAATTTCATGTGGGCTCGCGGATCGGCCCTTGTAGCAAGCGGACTACGGGCCGGTCTGAACCCACTTTCATTAGACGGGTTGAGCTGGACCTTTCATAGCATGGGCCGAGCCGGCCATTGCCATCTCTATTCCTAGGTCTTGGCTAAAAAAATTAGGGACCTTTTTTTAAAAAAAAATTAATAAAAAAGAATATTCTATCAAAATATTATTTTATTGAGAAAGAGAAACTAATAAAAGTTTAAGATAAACTTTTAGCAACATTGAAAATCTTATACTAAAATACAGTTTTTTAAATATATTACATATTGTTTACCACTACAATCTAAAGAAAAAACAAACGTCAATAAAAAATAAAACTAGATTTTTTCTTGAAAGACGAGATAGGTCAGTGCAAGTCGGACAGATCGGATAAAGCTCTCTAGTACTCCTGCAACAAAAAATAAAAAAAGATCTACGTAAAATTTATTTTCCTTGCCTTTTGAGATGCCTAATTTAATTATTAGATCATTATATTCAAGTTTATCCAAGAAATCATGTTCAATGGATAAGAGAGCTAATTCATTCAATTTTTCTTGCGAAATAGTTGATCTCAAATATGACTTTATCAACTTTAATTTTGAAAAACTCCTCTCCGCCGAAGCAACTGGAACTGGAACTGTTAACAAGATTCTATTAGTAATGTATGCATTTGGAAAAGAATCAACCTTTCTTTTGTAATGAAGAATTTCCGTTCGACTATTCTTTTTCATTTGAAAATTTTTCCTCAACACTTTTAATTCTGAAAATAAATTTAAACTATCTATATCTAAAGCCCATCATGTTTTAAAATATTTTCAAGATTCAAACAATGCTTTTCTATAACATTTTCATCCAATGATTTTAATTTCTTGAAATTGAATAGAAATCCAAAAATTTCTTCATACATTTCAAATTGATCAAATCTATTTCGAAGTGAAGAAATAACATGATCAATTATGTAAACAAATTAATGAATTCTGAAAGATTCTTCAACAGATTGTATTCTATCTTCATATATATTTTCATCAAATTGTATTTTTTTTCAAATCACGTGTTTTTCACAAAATATAGATTCTACTTCCATTTCACTTGCAACTTCTTTGGCTGAAATCATGGCAAATGTAAATCCAATTTCTCTATAATTTTCAAAAAAATAAAATAAAAAATAAAAGACCATTTAATTGATCCATAGCAACATCATTGTGCATATTTTCATTTTGAAAGTTCTTACTAACTAAATTAACAACAAACAAAATATCATACATTCTAATTCATACATCACTAGACATTTAGCTTCACTCTTTATTTTATGCTCATCACTACTTTCTGCTAGCTCAAACAAAGCATCTCTTATTTTTGGAGCTTGAAATCTAATCGATTTAACACTTTCAATACAACTCTTCCATCGAGTTTGTGACAATGATTTGAAGTTGAATTACTCATGTTGTCTTTCAATATTTTTCATCTTATGTCCCCAAGTAATGATTATAAACTCACCATTTTGAATACATCGGACATGTTCTTACATTATTGGATCAAATACAGCTATCATCCTAATAAGACTTAAGAAATTCTCATTATTCCCTTGATAGATCTTTTCATTAGTTCCACGAAATGCCAAATTATTTTTATCTAGAGCTTTTACTACCGCAATGATTCTTTTTAAAATATTCCTCCAATGTTCCTTCTCTCAAATAATTCTTTTTGGTGCATCTCTATCAATTGTCCTATTCTTCAACAATCTCAAGTCTAAATCAATCCATGCATCCATGTTAATTATGTGCTCACTTCTTGTTTCATGTCCTTTCAACTTGAAAACGAGATTTTTCCAATCTTTAGTTCCTTCATTGACAAATTGGTTCGAATGAGATTTTATACTAAATAGTTTGCAACAAAAGCAATATACTTCGTCAAATTCCTTTGAGTATACCAACCATTTTCTATCTTGTATTTCCCCATTTGATAATTTTCTCAAATAATAAGAAATGGAGAAATGCCTAGAAGTATCATCTTTAGGAAAATCTATATCAACATCTCTAATTGGACCTTTTTCTACTAACATGTCTCTTAATTTATTATCAATATATCCCCATTGTCCCAAATCATAAATATTGATAGAAGCATAATTCAAATTGTTATCTGTATCTCTAGTTTTCTACATTTGTTTCCTCTTGTACATAATTTTTGTGACATTCTCCTGAATCTCCACAAACCATAACATTATCACATATTTCATTATTACAATTCTTCATGGTTTTTTCTACCGGTACTTCATTATCCCTCAATTCAATTGTGGGTTCAATCGTTTCTTCACTTGGATTATTTAGATCCCTCTTATGACTCGTGATAAATTTTTCACGAGTCCTTTCTGTGATTGAATCAAGTCATACACTCTTTTCTTTTTCTTAAGTTTCTCATATCTTGATAAATATTTTCTAGTAGACATATTTGTTCTTAACTAGGGAGATAAAAATCAAGCAATACAACAAATAAGTAAGAAATATATCATCTGGAAAATGAACAAAAATCCATTTTTTTGAAAAAAAAATTAGAATCTTCACTTTACTCATTTCATCAATGATAATGAATCAATTGAATCCTATCACATAGAAAATCAAGGGTGAGAAAAAAGGGCACAAAACACAATTAAAACAAAATCCAACAGTAAATTATCATAAATTTGATTTAAAAAACTCAGATAACTACCATAACAGTCAACAAAAAGAACAATTAAAACAAAATTCAACAACAAATTATCATAAAATTGATTTAGAAAATTCACATAACTATCATATCAGAGAATTCTAATGTTAGAACTCAAAACTCGGAATCTTACCTCAAGGCTTGTCTAATTGACATCAGAAACGTGTTTGCCGGAAATCAATTACGAGAATCAATGTCAATCAACAAAAACTTTAGTCAAAATTGTTTTTAAGAAACTATTTTTACTTTGATTGTAGGTTTAATTGGTGAAATAATTTAAGGTTTTATGTATTTCATTTACATAAGGAAGATGAAAAGAGTTTCTAACGTTAGAAAATAAACGGGACAATTGAAAAAGAATAAATGTCTTGGTTATTGGAGTTTTGTTTTATTTGATTTGGGGTTTTATTAGGAATCATATTTAGTAAATATCTCCTATATTCCTTATGCCAAAATGACTTGGGACTTTATTAGGCTAGATTGTTGGGCTTTTTATTGGGCTAGGTGGTTGGGGTTTCATTGGGCTAGGTTGGTTGGGTTTTAGTTTAAATTTTTTTAAGGAAAAATTATCAATAAGTCATCTCCACATGACTTGTTTCAAATTAGGTCAAAACGTTTTTTTTAATTGTGATTAAGTCATACTTCACATCAATATTTTATATTAATTCCAAAATCACCCATTTTAACCATATTTTTCATTGACACAATCTTCCAACTCCACAAACCTCCTCCACCTCTGGTGACAACCTCATCCACCTCTGGCGACAACCGCCTCCACCTCCGGCGACAACCTCCTCCACCTCCAGCGACCTCCGGCGACAACCGCCTCCACCTCCGGCGACCTCCGGCGACCTCCGGCGACAATCGCTTCCACCTCCGGTGACCTCCGTGACCTGTGAGTGCTTCTCTGACCACATGTCACTTTTAAGCGGTTTTTGATGAAGATTTTGGATCAATTTCCAGTTGAGGACTGAATGTTGTTAGCTGTGAAACTACAAAAATAAATGACAAGTTACTTCATAAAATCCAGATTGAGGTAACAAATTAACATAAGAATATTGTTATTAATGTCTTTGTTGTAATCTTAATTCTTAATGTTTTAACAGTTAGTATTGATCTATCTATGCTGCAAGAGTGGCTGACGAATATGATTATCTTGGGTTGAGTATTTTAGCAGTTATGTAAATAATGAGCATTTTCCAGTTATATAAACAATAAGGTAACATCTGTTGTTGATACTGTATTATAGAATAACAACTTGATATTGTATTATACAAAACAGTATCACAACAGAAATGGGCATAGAATGCTGTAAATATGAGTTTGAATGCTGTAAATATGAGCTTGAATACTCCACTATCTTATGTAAATAGGAGCTTGAATGCTCCACCATCTAATTGCTGTAAATAGGAGCTTGAATGTTCCATCATCTAATGTTTAGTCATGGTATGTTATTTGATACTATATTATACAAAACAGTATCACAATATAAATGGACATAGAATTGTTGTAAATAGGAGCTTGAATGTTCCATTATCTAATGTTTAAATGTCTTAGTTTTAATCTATGATACTGTTTTAATGTCTTAGTTTTAATCTATGATACTGTTTAATTATGGCAATGTTTAATGGGTTGAAACTTTGTCATAATATTTCACTATCATTTGAAACATGTTTTAATCCATGATATTGTTTTAATCATGTGATACTGTTTGAATATATTTATGTGATCTTTGATACTGTTTAATTATGACAAGGTTTGAACATGTGATATTGTTTGAATGTCTTAGTTTTAATCTATGATACTGTTTTAATCCATGATACTGTTTTTTTTAGGTAATTAGTATATTTTGATACCATTTTAATCCATGATACTATTTTGTTTAGGTAATTAGTATATTTTGATACCGTTTTAATCCATGATACTGTTTTAATCCTGTGATACTGTTTGAATCTATGTGATCTTTGATATTGTTTAATTATGACAAGGTTTGAACATGTGATACTGTTTGAATGTCCTAGTTTTAATCCATGATAATGTTTTGTTTAGGTAATGTGTATTAATATAAATTGATACTGTTTTAATCCATGTTTTAATCTATGATACTATTTTGTATAATACAGTATCAAACAAAACATATGACTAATTAAACAGTATCAAAGATAAAAGTATAATATCATAGTCATGTGTGTTGTTTGATACTGTATTATGCAAAATAGTATCACAATAGAAATGATCATAGAATTTGCACACGTGCTTAGAATTTTTATTATAATATATTTTCGGAATGGTCTCGACGAGATTTGGTCAAGACCAAGATAGCTTTACTCACGCCTATGATAGATTTTACCCGTTTGAAGTCGTCTCTTTAGCTTAAAATAACAATCATTAAATTTTTTTTTTCAAAACAATATCACAAATCCTCTAAAACAGTATCACGGATAAATGTACATCATTTTGCTGTAAATTAAAGCTCTTCCAAGGTATCTGAGTCCCTTAAAAGTAAACACATACTTCAGAGCAATGCTAAAATGAAGAAAGAAGAACTGCCAATCATTCTCAAGTTAATGGAAAGTCATGCAAAGGGTTCTTATCTAAAACTATAAACAATGTTTCTAATTCTTCCCTTGAATTTGAATATGTTTGAGATTCAATTAGGACATAAATTCTCATTGGATAGATAAGTATAAATTTATAAGGTGTTTAATGGTAGGTAGACGAATTAATCAGTAGAGAATAAACAAGAGAATACTATTGTTCTTAAAATGTTTCATTAGTAGTACAAAATCATAGGTTTAATAGTATCACAAAAAATAGTATCACAACAAAATAGTATCACAAAAAAACAGTATCACAACAAAACAGTATCACCACAAAACAGTATCACCACTCACAATTAGCGTTTTTTTTTACAATTAAGAGTATGTTGGTTTTTTAGCTCTAAAATATGATTTTAATTGAATTAAGTTTTGATTATATGACTTTAGAGCCCATAAGTACCCAAACAGTGACCGCCCCTGAATTTACTCTTTTTTTAACTAACAAAATATTACATATTAAAAAAAGGAAAATTTTGATACCTACCAATATTTAAGCTTACATTTTGATAAATGACAAAACTTTCAAAAAAATTGGAAAATTAGTCACAATTTGTAAAAATCAGGTATCGTGTAGTTCAATCATCTTCTAGATATTATTTAACAATAATAATTAAAAAATGATTGTTTAGATAAGAGCTAAGATTTTGTAACCGACATTTGAATGTGACTCAAGATAAACATGTGATATAAGTATATAATTTTATTATCTCTCCTCAATATCTATCCCTAAAATCTAGGATTAGTTACTATCGTGTTTTACAAATAAAAAATCTAGTTTGTAGAGAGAGAGAAAAAAATATATTATGTCTGTGATTGAAGAATAATATTGTGACTCAAATATAAAGAGTGTGACCTGCTTCTCTGAATTGATATTGTTGCCCAGCTGTCTGCATGCATAAGGAAGGATACAAATTTTGGTATGTGAATGTGATAATGCCATAATTTCGAATCCTATTTGTTTTGATTTTTGATTTTTATAATTGAATTATATATAGTAATGATGAATCTGTTATCATTATTTCAGAAAATTTTATAACACAAGCACATATTTGTCAATTCGTCACTACATTGACAGTGTTAGTCGTCCAATTATAAATAATTTTTTAATTTTTGTCATGTTTTTAAATGATTCATCATTTCACAAAAAAAATAATAATAACAATGTTGTATTCTATGATTTGAATGTGTCGTTCTTTGTCATTATATGTTATCTCTTTAACAATATATGAAATTATGAAGAAAATAATACATGTGACTGATTATTTGGTGATTTAAATGTGTGATATTTATTCTGTGGATGTGATTGGTCATTTAGTTATATATTTTGTGAATATTGTTATGGTTTAATATTTGATGATTAATTATGTGACTCATTTCATGTGGATGTGACTTTGTTTTTATGTTAAGCGCCATTTTACTTTAGTTATCATAAAAATATCATGTGGTATTAATGTACACAATTGTGACCAGTACTATGTGGCTTCATATGTAAACAAATATGATCACAAAAGATTATTTAGTGTGACTATCTTTATCTTTTTAACAATTTATGAAATTATGAAGAAAATAATGCATGTGACTGATTATTTGTTGATTTAATTGTGTGACATTTATTCTGTGGATGTGATTGATCATTGAGTTATATAGTTTGTGACTTCTATATTGGTGTGTGTGAATCGCCATTTGGGGTGATAGTTTGTGATTGTTGTTATGATTTAGTATTTGATGATTAATTGTGTGACCCCCTTTTCCTATGGCTGTGACTTTGCTTTCATGTTAATTGTTATTTTACTTAAGTTATCATACAAATATCGTGTGGTATTAATGTACACAATTGTGACCAGCACTATGTGGCTTCATATGTAAACAAATATGATCACAAAAGATTATTTAGTGTGACTATCTTTATCTTTTTAACAATTTATGAAATTATGAAGAAAATAATGCATGTGACTGATTATTTGTTGATTTAATTGTGTGACATTTATTCTGTGGATGTGATTGATCATTGAGTTATATAGTTTGTGACTTCTATATTGGTGTGTGTGAATCGCCATTTGGGGTGATAGTTTGTGATTGTTGTTATGATTTAGTATTTGATGATTAATTGTGTGACCCCATTTTCCTATGGCTGTGACTTTGCTTTCATGTTAATTGTTATTTTACTTAAATTATCATACAAATATCGTGTGGTATTAATGTAGACGATTGTAACCAGTACTATGTGGCTTTATATGTAAAAAAATGTGATCACAAAAGAAGGCTCGGCTTCAAAACCGTACGTGGAGCTTCCACCTCATATGGTTCCTCTAGGGATTATGCCCCTAAAAAGACAAATTGCATTAGGAGAATAGGTAGGCCTTGTTAGCGGCATATCATCAAGAATGGATTCAATCAACGGATTTCTCCCCAAAAAAGAGAGACTTGCTCTCCCAATTTAGAAAGTAAAAAATGGCCAGTTGGGTCGTCATGGTTTCACCTACTGCCCTTAACATGAATAGCTAGCCCAAGGGAATGAACGCTAGGAATTAGTGCTTTCGAGAGGACTACCTAAGTAATAACAATTAATGTATGTTGTGACCTATGTTCTGTCAATGTGACTTTGCTAAAGTGTTATTCGTAAATTTACTTGACTTATCTTAAAAATATCATATGGCTTGAATTACATATACTGTGACCAGTTTGTGGGACTTTGTATATGTCATATGTGATTAAGGAAAAGGATTTAATGTGACTACTGGTGTCCGAGTCATATAGTGTTAAAATTGAGGTGTGACTTAGATGTGTGGCTGAAGTTTATATTGATTTAATTTCAAAAAGAAAACAGTCTTTGTTGTAGAATTTTTTAGTCTTTTGAGATATTATGACCTTTAAATTGTTCTATTTTGCAGTAATAGAGTACACTAGCATTTTCTTGTGTTACAGAGGTGAATAGATTGAAAATAATAAATATATGAGGTCCAACATGATGGGTATCTTGGTCCTACGAAATTGCACGTACAAACAACTCATTGATAAGTTGTTTTCAAAACTTCAATTAGATCCTTAAGTGGTCACAATTAGGGACATGTAAAAACGGACATTAGAAGATATTTACATTTTGACCAACCAATGGATGGATGTTTTCCTCATCTACACTTTGTTTCTTTTTCTTATTTTTGCGATTTGAGACCTTGGTGTTCACTTTCTTGGATCGATCAACAGACCTAGTTACTACCATTGAAGATTTGGAGCTAGAGTTTTTGAAATTAGGAGTTGAGCAGATTTTCAAATCGATTTTTGGATTTTGCCCAATATAAATTTTGGAAGAATTTTCTAAAATACTTTGGAATTTATTATGCAAAAGGTTTGAGAAATTTTGATTTTCTTCTATTTGGATTTTAAAACTTCTCGCTGATGATGAATGTCCAACAATTTGTTTGGAGTAGTGTTTTAATTTTGTGATAGTGTTTTTAATGCTAAAATTTCTTTATCAACAACATGATATCCCTTCCTAATTATTAGGAAAGATAAATAAGAATTGTATAAAAAATTAATTTATTATGAATTAAATAATTTAATTAATTAGTTGGATTTTAATACAATAATTAAAAAAATTCCTGATTCCCAAAAAAAAGTTCTTAACATGATTTGCCAAAATAGATACTTAAAAATAGTGATAAAACTTAATTATCTCTTAAAAAATTAAAATAATTTTAAAAAATTGGGGCTTTCTCTAAATTGGGGCCTTAGGCGACAGTCTGATTCGTCTAATACCTTAAGTCGGCTTTGAATTATAGTCATACATCCTCTTCATAAATTTGTCAACATACCCTTTACACAGTTTTGTTATAGTATGCATAACTTCCTCTCATTTAGGTATACAACGTAAGAAACAAATTTTTTTTATCAACTCTCTGACAAGAATCGGTGGCAAAATTTATACCTCATGAAGTCAGGGAAGCCAAGAATTTATTGTGTGCATATATATTATGATTATTTCATCAACTCACGAGTGTTAACTATTGAACTAAATGTAGAATGAAATGGAGAAAAAGAATTGATTCTTATTCATTTGGTTTTCTTCTTTCTGTAATACAGCTGAGGTGAAATATAAATACAATGAAGAATGAGTTTGTTACATTGCAAGAACAATTCAGTTATAACAATCCAAACTAACTAACTTACTAACTAACTATCTAACTAACTAATAACATCTCTATATACAAGTTCCAATACTCCCCTCAAGATGGACTGTGGATGTCTTTTACAGCCATCTTGGATAATAGAGGAAACAATGTAGAAGAAGGTAGAGCTTTGGGGAATACGTCCGCGAGCTAATGTTGTGATCAAATGGGCATAAGTCTGATGAAGCCTTCTGTAATTTTATCACGAATGAAGTGACAATCGATCTCGATATGTTTGGTCCTTTCATGGAAGGTTGGGTTAGATGCAATGTGAACAGCAGCCTCGTTGTCACAAAATAAAAGAGCAGGAGATGACACATGGATTTGGAAATCCTTCAACAACTAATGTATCCAGACCAACTCACTGGCTGCTGAAGCTAAGGCTCTATATTCTGCTTCTGCTGAAGAACGAGAGATAGTGTTATGCTTTGTAGCTTTCCAAGAAACAAAAGAATCACCAATAAAAATGCAAAAACCAGTGACAGATTTTCTGGTGTCCAAACAAGATCCCGAATCAAGATCTCATAACGCGTCTTCACCGGAGTGTGAGGATGAAGATGAAAAGAAAAGTCCTTGACCAGGATTAGATTTTAGATATCTGAGAAGATGATGAACAGCTGTTAAGTGAGGTATCCGAGGCTGAGACAAAAATTGACTTAGTTTATGGACAGCAAAAGTGATATCAGGACGAGATAGAGTGAGATAAGAAGACGACCAATTAATCTTCTATAAGGAGAAGCATCAGGTAGGAGATCACCATTAGAGGCACTAATATGCACCTTAGGATCCATAGGAACTGAAGTGTTTGCAGGCTAAGTATCCTTTGTCTTCAAGAAGTTGGAGAGTGTAATGTTTTGAGATAGAACCAGGTCTTTGGTTGAATGAGCAATTTCAAGTCCAAGAAAATATTTCAAAATTTCCAAATCTTTCAGCTTGAATTGGCTATGAAGGAAGAGCTTTAAAGACTGAATAGCATGTAGATTAGGACCAGTGATGATAATATCATCAACATAAACCAATAGAGCAACAAAGGAAGATCCGGAGCCTTTGGTAAACAGAGAATAATCAGATTTGGATTGAGTAAATCCAAATTGAATAAGAGCATGAGAGAATTTTGAATACCATTGTCTTGAAGCTTGCTTGAGGCCATATATAGATTTATGTAATCTACAAACCATCTTTTCCTTTTTACGAACATTGTCAATTTTTCTATTATAACCAAGAGGAATATCCATGTACACTTCTTCAAACAAGTCACCATTAAGGAAGGCATTATTTACATCAAGTTGAACTAAATGCCATTGTTGACTAGTAGCAAGGGCCAACAAAATTTTAATTGTAACTAATTTTGCCACAGGAGAAAATATTTCAATGAAATCCAATCCTTCTTGTTGAGTATACCCTTTTGCAACTAAACGAGCTTTGTATCTCTCAATAGAACCATCGGTCTTGTGCTTAATTTTGTATATCCATTTGCAACCAATAGAGTGTTTTCCTATGGGTAAAGGAACAACTGACCATGTGTGATTAAGTTCCATAGCATCCAACTCAGTTTTCATAGCAGCTCTCCAATGAGGAAATTTAACTGCTTGATGGTAGAATTGAGGCTCAAACTGAGATGAGATATTAAGAACAAAGTTCTTGTGGGAAGTGGATAAAGAACTGTAAGATATATATTTTGATAAAGGGTACAAAGTATCACATGTGGGAAATATTTTATGAGACATTAAATGACAATGAAAGTCTCTAAGATAGGTAGGAGTTTTTTGAATTCTGTTTGATCTTCTTGGAGGAATTTCAGCAAGAGAAGGGACTAAAAAATTTTCAGCATTATTATGAGTTTCTGCATGGTGATCAAATGTTGGAGATTTGTCATTAGAAACTTGGGATGGAATAGGGTATGTATATAGTGTCATATGAGGAGCTTCAAGTGATGAAACTGGTAACACAAAATCAGGAAATGGATCAATTAACTCGTTTGAAGAAACCACTGTATGAAAGGGAAATATTTCCTCATGAAACACAACATCTCTGGAGATAAAGATTTGTTTAGACTGAATGTCATAAAGTTTGTAACCTTTCATTCCAGAGGGATATCCAAGAAATACACAGGTTCGAGATCGAGGTTGAAATTTTGTTCTATGTGAACAAAAGCTAAGCAGCTAAATACCCTGAAAGAAGTGTAACTAATAACAGCATTATAAAGAACTTCATAAGGTGACCTGTTATGAAGCAATGGTGATGGAATTCTGTTAATTAGAAAAGTGGCAATAAGGACACATTCATTCCAAAATTGGAGAGGAACTCTAGATTGAAAATATAGAGCTCTAGCAACATTGAGCAAGTGTTGATGTTTTCTTTCCACTACTGAGTTCTGTTGAGGTCTTTCTACACATGAGAATTGGTGCAAGACTCCCTTAGTATTAAAGAAATCAGTGAATGCTAGCTCAGGAGCATTATCAGATCTAATGACTTAAATTTTATCATTGAACTGAGTGGATATCATGTGGAAGAATTTTGGAATAACAGCACTAACATCAGATTTTTGTCTCAATAAGAAGGTCCAAGTGAACCAAGAGCAATCATCCACTAAAGTTAGAAAATAACTATGTCCAACATGAGAAGGAACATTAAAAGGTCCCTAGTTATCACAGTGAATCGATTCAAAGGAAAATTGGCATATGTGATTATGAGATTCAAAAGATAACTTCCTTTGTTTAGCTAATGGACATATATAACAAGGATCAGCTTTATTGAGTTTGGAAATATCATAAGACAATTGGGTTTTCAAACTATCTAGTCGTTTGAATGATGGGTGACCAAGTCTATTGTGCCAAATAGATGCAGAGATATTATTTACAAATGCTGTAGAAACGTAAGTAGCTGCATCAAGAACATAAAGGTCTTCAAAATTTTCACCCTTGCCAATCATCCTCTTGTTGCTGATTTCCTGAATAGTGAAGTGATCAGGAAGAAAGTTAACTGTGATTTGAGAATCAGATGTAAGACAACTCACAACAATCAAGTTTAATTTGAATTGTGGCACAAACAAAACATCCTTGAGAATGAGCATAGGACGTAGTTCAACATCACCACTGAAGTTAACTTGAATATGTGAATGGTTAGGCAAAGTGACATTGCAATTCTGTATAGATCTTATAGAAAGAAAAGCAGCAGCACTTGAGCATATATGTTTTGTAGCCCCTGAATCTATTATCCACGACTGATTTGAAGAAAATATGGGATTTCGAGATACTGAAAAGCAGATACTTGTAGTGTAAGATGTATATGAAGTTTCATGTTGATCAGTAGCTGTCTTAGCTGATAAAGTTGGATGGCTGGAAAGCATGGACATAAGCTATTGACATTGATTTGTGTTGAGGCTTTGAAAGAAATTTCCAACACTATTTTGTTGATTAGACACTTGATTTACAGCAGTATAGTTGATGTTTGAAGAAGAATTGTCCCTTTGTTTATGTTTGTAACCGGGTGGATAACCATGCAATTTGTAGCATCTTTCAACAGTGTGACCATGGAAGTTGCAGTGACTACAGAAAGGCCTCTCTTTCTTCTGCCCTTTATAAGTTCCAGCATTCGAGTTATTGCGATTATTGTTACTGGTATAATTTCCATGGCCATAATTTCCCGTATTATCTCTTGATCTCTTAGAATGATCACTCTTAACAGCAAATGTCATATTGTTAGTAGAATCAGAAGTAGGATTGATCTGAATACCTACTTTCCTTTGATGTTCTTCTTGAGAAATTAAGGCAAACACTTTATTTATGGGTGGTAAAGGATCCATGAGAAGTAATTGTCCCCTAACTTGAGAAAAAGAGTCATGTAATCCCATGATGAAAGACATGATGTATTCCATTTGATAATGTGAATTGAGATTTTAACTCCACCACAAGTGCATTTTCCACAATTGCGCATCGGTGCTCAGTAATTGCTTAATACTTCCCATATCGTCTTCAGTTTAGTGAAATAAACACTAATGGAATCCTGACCTTGAATTAAATTCATCAATTCACGACGTAATTGGAAAATTCTAGGGCCATTTCTCTGTTGGAATTGATCCTTAAGATCTAACCAGATTTCATATGTAGATTCAGCAAATATCACACTTGCTGATATATCTTTAGAAACAGAATTCAAAGAAATAACAATATTATTATTCCTAATCTAAGAATTAAGGAGTTCCAGATCACTACCTTCAGGTTTGATGATTGAACCATCAATGAATCCCAGTTTGTTCTTTACAGACAATGCAATCAGCATCGATCTGCTCCAGGAGGTATAGTTATCTCCAATTTGCAACTGTGACACGAGAACAATTTCTGGACTATCTGAATGATGCAAGAAGAAAAGACTGGAAGGATCATCAGTGACGAATTTGTTTGAAGAAGAGTTAGATGCAACATCATTTATAGAGTGTGGAGATTCCATGACAATTGAAGATGATAATACTCAATCTGATGTTCTGCTGATTTATTTGTCTAAAGTTCTGATGATTTACACTAGTAGAATTGCAGCAGATTTGAGCTTAGTTCTCTGATACCATATTGAGCTAAATGTAGAATGAAATGGAGAAAAAAAATTGATTCTTATTCATCTGGTTTTCTTCTTTTTGTAATACAGCTAAAGTGAAATATAAATACAATGAAGAATGAGTTTGTTACATTGCAAGAACAATTCAATTATAACAATCCAAACTAACTAAGTAACTATCTAACTAACTAATAACATCTCTATATACAAGTTCCAATATTAACATCACTTTTTGAGCAACATGAAAAATAAAACTGAAAGAGATATTGTAAGAACACAAGATTTGTTCGTCTATCATTTGACTACTTTTGCTTTTGGCTTTTGAGGGTTAAACGTAGATTCGTCCCTTTGCGCTAATTTCAGGAAACAATGATGAATGTAAACAAATTCCACTCAGAAATCACACATTAACTCGATGTCATAGAGAACCACAAAACCCATTCAAATCAAACCACCAAAGTATGTAACATTGTTATGGAAATCAAATCACATAACAAGCACTCTAACAAAGAGAATTTTAGTAAGAAAAAGAAGATGGAAGTACAAGGGTTAGAGAAAAAATCTACGCTTTAATCAAAGCCTATAAACGAAAGATGCACCATATATATATAGCGCCCTTCTAATGGCCATGATCACTCTTGGCAATCAAGAGTTGGGATTGCTGCTTGATTATAAGGCACACTTTTCCCATAAAATAGCAAAGTCACACTTTACTTTATGATTGGGCTTGGGCTTGAAAGATCAATCATTTGGGTCACATACCACTTACAAACTCCACATTGAACCATTTAATGGTGACTCTACTGCAAGAAAGAAACATCTCTACTACTTGTTTCATTGCCTCTTGGTACCTGCAAAACTAATTAGAACGTATTAGCATGTATCTATATTAAACAAACTAAGACATGCCTCAAACTTGCTTAAATGTAATAGTTTAATTTCCATTTAAGAGAGATTGTATTGTAAGTAAATCTTTTTCAGTTGGATTACTCCTTTAGACACTATATCTCTTATAAATGGAGTCTAACATCAATATGTTTAGTCTTGTCATAAAATACATGATTTTTGCACAATTGAATAGCTAATTGACTATCTGAAAACACTACAACTCCATATTGAATACATTTTAACTCATTTAACATATCTCGTAGCTATAATACTTCTTTCATAGCTTCTGTCACTACCACGTACTCAGATTCAATATTAGACAAAGCTACTATGTGTTACAATTGTGATTTCCATCTAATCTATGCATTACACAAAGCGAAAACATATAATGTAGTAAACTTTCTATTATCTCCATCACAAGCATAGTTAGCATCCACTCACCCTTTCAATTTAATTATTTCACTTCAATGTCTAAAAACTAAACCCACATTTGCCACTTAAGAGCTTCCCAATATTGAATTCCAAGGTTAGACATATATCTACTCAATGTACTAACAGAGAAAGCAATATCAGATCTTGTACACATCATAGTATACATCACTAAGCCTATCACATTTGAATAGGGAACATTTTCCATATACTTAACCTCTTCTTCATTATTTGGACACAAGCCTTTGCTAAGAAAAAAATGATTTGCTAATGGTATACTCACAAATTTAGCATCTAACATAGAAAACTTTTTAAGAACTTTTTGAATATAAGGACTTTGTCTCAAAAATAAAATTGAATTAGCTTATCCCTTACAATGTCCATTCCTATATTTTCTTGGCATTCCCAAGATCTTTCATATCAAATTCTAAAATTAGAGCACTATTATGTCACTGATAGTATGGCCAAATAGGTAACATATCAACAACATATAATATCAGATAAACAGATATTTGTTTTGGCAATTTAGTTTTGAAGTAAAGTCAATAATCAAGCTCATTTCTTCTAAAATTTAAAGACAACATAAAAGTATCAAACATTTTATTCTATTGTCTAGGGGACTACTTCAGACCATACAAAGACCTTTTTAACAAGCACACATGGTCGGGCTTTTTCTCATCAAGGAAACCTACTAGCTGATTCATATAATTTTTTTCTTCTAATTCACCATGCATGAAGACAGTTTTAACATCAAGTTGCTCATTTCTCAATTAAAATGAGCAACTAAAGCAAACATGACTCTAATAGTTGTATATTTTACTACTAGAGAATTTTTTTTACATAATCAATGCTTGTTTCTTAGTAAAGCCTTTTGAAACAAGTCTAGATTTTAATATCATGGGTTCTGATTTGATATTACTTTCCTTAATCTTGTTAATCCATCTACAGTCAACTATTGAATGATTTTTAGGTCTTTGAACCAAATTGCAAGTTTTATGCTTGTAAAGAGTTGTCATTTCATAGTTGACAACCAATTCTTAGATTGTTCACTTTTAATTGACTCACTAAAGGTTTGAGGTTCTTTATCACTCATATCCTCAAAAGAATTAACTACTAAGGATGGAAGGTCATAATCATAATAGGTATACTGGGAGTCTACTCTCTCTCCTACTTCTATCTCTAGTTAACTTAACTGATAACCTTGTATACCTGATGATGGATTGAACATCTTCTTCTAAATTTAGTTCACCAGCTATCTCTGTTATTTCTTCTATAGGAGGATTAGCTAGCTCTGATACCACCTCTTCTTCACTAGCTATCTCTGTTATTTCTTCTATAGAAGGATTAGCTAGCTCTGATACCACCTATTTTGATTATTTTATTAACCCACAAGTATTATCATCACTTTTTAAGCAACAAAAAAAATATCTGCTGAAGGACAGATAGTTCATCCTACACTCGACTACTTCTGCCTTTGAGGCTCTAAAAATGTAAATTTTCCCTTTGCATTAATTCCAGCCAAAAATGGTTACAAGAATGAAGTTTACACACATATCCTACTCAGAGATCACACAAATTTATGAGAAACCATCGAGTTAAATGTTTCATTAGTCACTGAACTATTGCTTTTGTCTTCATTCACTCACTCAACTTTAAAATGTTTGAGTACTCATTGAACTTTCAAAAATACCTCACCGTTATGCACTGAAGACCAATCTGTTATGACCAACAAATAGAAATTCCATGTGGGAGATGGAATGCTTATGTGGCAGACGGAATCATCCACCACGCATCTAAAATCGTCCAAATCATCCAAAATCGCGTGCCATGTCATCATTTCAAAAAATATTTTCACTCAAAATCATGGCGCTTGATTTTGGAACTGCCAAAATTCGAGCTCACCATCAGCTTTAGGTAGGCAAACTCTTTCACGCATCAAGAGGTTGTTTAATATCTCCGCTGTAAGAGGAATTCCAAGATACCGATCTAGCTTTAGAAAGTTCCTTTAAGGAACCCGAAGTCCCAGCAACATGGCTGGAGCTCTCCACCTGTTGTTTTACTGGAAGTAAGACAGTGTTCACCATTTTCACGCAACTCATTTGCGAACTCATGTTTGTTTCGGACAGTATGGAGGTTTTGTTTCTTACCCATTGTAAAAACTGGAATAAATAACTCCTTAGCCACTAATAGTGGCCGACAAAGTAGGAAATAAACTGGAATTAAATTTCAGTCAATGAGCTGGTTCAAAAATGCCGATAAATACTGTAGTAGAAATTTGAAAAATCTGAAATAATGCTGGAGCAATCACGGATCTTGAAGTAAAACTAAGAAATAGTGGTCCACATAAGCATTCCATCTGCCACATGGAATTTCTATTTGTTGGTAGTAATTGAATGGTCTTCCGTGAGAGTAACGGTGAAGTATTTTTAAAAATTTAGTGAGTACTCATAAATATTTTGAAGAAACATTTTGAAGTTGAGTAAGTGAATGAAGACGGAAGTAATAGTTCAATGACTAATGAAACATTTAAATCAAAACCATCACACGCTAACCGAATGTCACAGAGAACCACAAAAGGTAACTCAAGACCACAAAACCCCTCAAACCAACCATCAAACTACAGGAGTTGTAGAAACATTGTTCTAGAAACCAAATAACATAACAAACACTTTAACAAAGAAATTTTAGAGAGAGGAAGAAGATGAAAGAACAAGGGTTGGAGGGAGAGCTGTGTTTTAATCGAACCCTACAAATGAGAGACGTACCATATATCAGTCTTGTTATCCTGCCCATGGGGTGCAGGAAAAATTGTGCAGACAAAATTAAATGCCAAAAAATAATTAAAATGTGTACACGGAGATGAGAATAACTATTGAAGATAAGTAGTTGGTTGTCGGAAGCTCCTTCGACTACAGTTTGTGGTGATTATGGCAGAGGAAAATGGATGGGTTGGCAAGACAATGGGTTCGCCAGTGTTGGTTCGTGGCATGGGTTCACCTACGTGGTTTGCAGAGCTTCGGGAGGTCACTGAGGTTTGTAGCCAATTACTTTCGGAGACCACGACTGCACAACATTTTAAAGAGGCTTTCAAGCTTAGATTTTTGGGGCTGTGGTGGCTCTTGTTTTGGGGGTTCTTGCGTTTGTGGTAGCGGCGGCAGTGGTAGCAGTGCTGATCGTGAGGAGTGGTGGTAGATCAGCAGTTGTAGGAGCAGAGAAGAAAATGGAATTGAGGGGATAGATCGGGATCGGACAGTAGAGGTGGGTTGTTGGGGGTAATAAGTATTGTGATTCATATAATGTAGCAAATAGCCACCTCACCGGGCAACATATCTCCTGTTTACTTTAGGTAGGACTGTACCATATATACATATGAGTCCCGTTCTCCTGCCCAGAGAAAAATAACCCACTGCTGACATGGAGCACGCCATGTCAACAGTGCTCCATTGTCAGTAGTAGGGTAAGCAAAAAAAAAAAAAAATCGGATGGCCCATTTCATTTCAAACTCAGCCCATACTCCATTATTTTCCAAATCCATTTCTACCGCCTCCACATCCTGTGCCTATTTTCTGCGATTTTCACCTCTCGTCATCGCCGCCGCTACCCTTGTCAACCTCAGGCCGCCGCCTTGTCAAACTCCGCTCGCTCGCTCACTCACTACCATTTTATTTAGCTCCACTGTTGCGAGTTTACCATTTTGTCTCGCTCACAATTTTGAAAAATTGGGCCGCGGCTGCTGCGATTTTGAAAGGGCTTTGAGGGCGAGGGCTTTGAAGGCGATTTAGAGTTAGTGGGTGAAACCACCACTGTCCGGTGTGATAAAGGTTGTGCCTCTCTCCGATTGTGCTCCCAACCATCGAGGCTCGGAGATTTTGCTCGCACCCATTTGCTCGTTGGACAACAATTTTCCATTTACGCACATCACCGGAATTGACCACCGTCTGCCAAGTGCTAAAAGTGCCTCTCCCTCCTAGATTGATTTCGGTTGGTAACATTCAATATAGCTCGAATTGTTGAATCGGTATGTAGATTTTTTGTTGGGATGCAAGTTGATAATAATGAAGGTAGAGGAAGATGGAGACTTCTTCTCACCCAATGATGTTTTTGTTCCCCTTCCTGTTGGAAACTAGTAGACTGTGAGAACGGGACTCTTGTATGTTGATGTATTTAGTATTTGGTGAAATTGAATTTCGTGTGCTGGATGAATGGTAAATGAAAGGGGTTGTGATGATGTTTGGATTTGTTGAATGAATGAGTTCATGATTTTTGGAGTGGAGATAATTGGAACTGTATCTTGGCTTGGTAAACCCGGATGGCGTTCAATTGGAGGTTATCGTAATCTATATTCCAAAATGTAACAGGTAAATTGCAGCCATGGCGGTGACGATTGTGCCTTCACTCGTTGAAATAATAACTAAGCCTCTTATTAATATCTTATTTTAGTTATCAAGTAAAACCATTTATTTTAAATGGATAATATCATGAGCGAGCGGAGTTTGACAAGGCGGCGGCCGGAGGTTGACAAGGGTAGCGGCGGCGACGACGAGAGGTGAAAATCGTAGAAAAGCGGAGTTGGAAAAGGCGGTGGTCGAAGGTTGACAAGGGCAGCGGCGATGACGACGAGAGGTGAAAATCGCAGAAAATAGGTGCGGGATGTGGATGCGGCAAAAATGGATTTGGGAAATACTGGAGTAGGGGCTGAGTTTGAAATGAAATGGGCCATTCGATTTTTTTTTTCTTACCCTATTGCTGACAATGGAGCACTGCTGACATGGCGTGCTCCATGTCGTGATGGGTTGTTTTCTCCTCCCACAGGCGAGACTTATATATATATATATATATATATATATATATATATATATATATTTCCAATGACCGTTATCTCTCTCAGCAATCAATGGTTGGGATTGCAGCTTGATTAAAAGGCTCTTCTCCTATAAAACAACAAAGTCGCACTTCACTTTATGATTGGGCTTGAGCTTGAAAGATGTATCATTTGGGTCACAGTCCACTTATTACTTAATATGTAAAACGTGACCTGGTTTAATAATGGTGTTATGAGATATATGTTTGTTCAAATATTTAAATAATTATAACTTATTGTAATATTGCATTAAAATACAAAAATCTGACATTAGAAAATACGGTAAAATATAATGTTTGTTGTTATATTCAAACAAAGTACTTTTTACAATTGTGTTGCCAGTATTGAACATCTATTTTTTAAGGTGTGTAATATAGTCAAATAATGTCAATTAAAGAACACAAACAAAAAGAATAAAAAATAGTGTACGTAAGTTTTTAAATATATCGAGCACTCAAACTCATTGAATTTTCTTGCTTTATAAGATGGCAAATGACTTGTAACAAATCTTTGTAATTTAATATACCTCTCCAACTATGAAGAGGTTTTAACTCAAAATATCAAATACAATTTGGGCTCGAAGCACTTCAATTTAGGTAGATTTATCAATCAGTATATTAAAAAAAATAGAATTTACATTAGAAATTGACAAAACTAAACATTCTCATTTGTACAATTCAGTGCCCAGATGTCTTCACGTGAACTTATCCAAATTGCAATGGAGAAATAAAGTAATATTATCAAAACTAAATATTCTAACAATTTAATCGTCTTATTCACGTTGGAACATAAATAGCTAAAAAAAATTAGTTTAAGTAAAATAGATAACAATTCAATTCAAAAGCATAAAAAAGAATAATAGAAATAATATATGTATTAATAGTGGATTGAAACCATTGTTGAAGTTAGCCCATAAAATTTTTTTCGTCTAGAAAATCTGAAGCCGCAAGTCAATTAGATATGTAAACAATATACAAATACGCATGAGCATGCACAATAATTAAAAAGTACGCAGTAACCTTTATAGTCCAACGCAAATTAATTTTTTTTTTTAAAAAAGAAAAGCATTGAGAGATGATTATTCAGATTAACTAACAAAAACCATAATCACAAATACAATCTTCAAATGAAGTCTTTATGGACAACACAAACTACATAATTACCTTAAAATAAAACAACTTTAAACTTCAAATTAGACCTTAAATAAGCTAAATAAATTGTTGGTGGAATGTCAATTACTATTAATTCTGTAACTGACCAAATCCGTTCTCACAATTCAAAGAAAATATTTTCAAAATCTAGTAATTAAATATAATAAATGGAGATTTAGCCTTTTCAACTTCTAAAGACTATCTGTTGTTATAAATGTTAAATTAGGAGTTCAATTATAACATTAACTCAAGAACAATTTAGGAAATATAAAATATTAATAAGGACATATTTGCCCAAAAATATTTCTCACTTAAGCCCCTTTTAGATTAGTATAGATATTATTCACGTTGGAATATAAATAGTTAAGAAAAATTAGTTTAAACAAAATAGATAACATTTCAATTCAAAAGTATAAAAAAGAATAATAGAAATAAGATATATATCAATAGTGGATTGAAACCATTATTGAAGTTAGCCCACAATGTTTTTTTCGTCTAGAAAATCTGAAGCAGCAAGTCAATTAGATATGTAAACAATATACAAATACGCATGAGCATGCACAATAATTAAAAACTACGCAGTAACCTTTATAGTCCAACGCAAATTATTATTTTTTTTTTTTAAAAAAGAAGAGCATTGAGAGATGATTATTCAGATTAACTAACAAAAACCATAATCACAAATACAATCTTCAAATGAAGTTTTTATGGACAACACAAACTACATAATTACCTTAAAATAAAACAACTTTAAACTTCAAATTAGACCTTAAATAAGCTGAATAAATTGTTGGTGGAATGTCAATTACTATAAATTCTGTAACTGACCAAATCCGTTCTCACAATTCAAAGAAAATACTTTCAAAATCTAGTAATTAAATATAATAAATAGAGATTTAGCCTTTTCAACTTCTAAAGACTATATGTGGTTATAAATGTTAAATTAGGAGTTCAATTATAACATTAACTCAAGAACAATTTAGGAAATATAAAATATTAATGAGGACATATTTGCCCAAAAATATTTCTCACTTAAGCCCCTTTTAGATTATTATAGATATTATTCACGTTGGAATATAAATAGTTAAGAAAAATTAGTTTAAACAAAATAGATAACATTTCAATTCAAAAGTATAAAAAAGAATAATAGAAATAAGATACATATCAATAGTGGATTGAAACCATTATTGAAGTTAGCCCACAATGTTTTTTTCGTCTAGAAAATCTGAAGCAGCAAGTCAATTAGATATGTAAACAATATACAAATACGCATGAGCATGCACAATAATTAAAAAATATATCATAACCTTTATAGTCCAACGCAAATTATTATTTTTTTTTGAAAAAAAAGAGAGAATTGAGAGATGATTATTCACATTAACTAACAAAAACCACGATCACAAATACAATATTCAAATGAAGTCTTTAAGGATATCACAAACTACATAATTACCTTAAAATAAAACAACATTAAACTTCAAATTAGACCTTAAATAAGCTGAATAAATTGTTGGTGCAATGTCAATTACTATTAATCTTGTAACTGACCAAATCTGATCTCACAATTCAAATAAAATATTTTCAAAATCCAGTAATTAAATATAATAAATGGAGATTTAGCCTTTTCAACTTCTAAGGATTATATTTGGTTATAAATGTTAAATTAGAAGTTCAATTATAACATTAACTCAGTGACAATTTAGAAAATAAAAAATATTATTGAGGACATATTTGTCTAAAAATATTTCTCCCTTTAAGCCATTTTTAGATTAGTATAGATATAGATAGATATAGATAATAAGTGTGTGTGTGTGTGTGTGTGTGTGTGTGTGTGTGATCAAGAGCGTGTAGAAAAGATAAAAGAGATCAATTTAAGGGAAGAATAAAGGACTTTGTGTTAATTGTCTATAAATTTATAAAAAGAAGTTAATTGTCTATAAATTTATAAAAAGAACATTACTTTTTTTTTAAGGAGTTACAAATGAAAAAAATATATAGATAATGATAAGAATGGATATATTCACACCACATTTTATTATAAATGCACTACATTTAATTGCATAAAAATTCTTTAACTTTTATTTATTGTCACATTTATATTCTTAACTTTTTTTCATCGGATTCTTATATTTAACATTATATTAATTAACACGCCTTGTTCATACTAACGATCTTCGTCTAAAAATTCTATTAGTGTGCTTTAAAATGATGGACAAATATTTAATCAAAATTTTGTATTTTTGTATTTTTTTTTTTACTTATTTAAAATTTCGAGGGAAAAATGAGTCTTTTGTTCATTTTTAATAGAATTTTTGTATAAAAACCGTTATCAAAGACAATATATGCTAATTAATTGAAGGATGATGATAAGAATTTGAATAAAAAATATTAAGAACAGAAATGTAATAATAAGTAAAGATTATAGACTTTTTATACAATTTAAATATGGTACACTTCCTACATAAATAAAAAGAGCCTTAAAAGTCAGCACTATTCACGTGGTCTTCAAAAACGACATAGTTTTGATGACATCTTCATGACATACATAAATATGCATAAATAAAAAGAGTCTTAAAAGTCCGCAATATTCATGTGGTCCTCGAAAATGACATAGTTTTTGATGACATCTTCATCACATATTTTATTCTTTTTTTTCTCTTCTAAATTTTGACACCACATTACCAATGCCCACCCACTCCAACACATGATGGGTCTCTCTCTTCTATACATGCAACGTCGATGATAATTCTATCTTCCCCCTCACTCAACCATCAGCATGCCTCTATGTGTTAAAAGGTACATACTGCACTTTTCATTTCCTTTATGTTAGAAATACTCTCAAGACTGCCCAACCTGAAAATCAACTTCCCAAAGATCAGCAACTGATTCCCTCTCCTAAAGATCAGTTGTTACGTCCATTTGTATAATCTGTCATGTGTAATCCTTATCTTTATTTGAATTGTAATCCTTATCCTCATTTGAATTTTGAATATTTTGTAATCCTTTACAAGCAACAAACTGATGTTGTTGCTATACGTCTATACTATATATATAGTTGATCAATCAGGCTGTTTTGGCAAGTTGCCAAAACTTATTTCTCTCTAATATCTTTCATGGTATCAGAGCCTTTAGCACCACTGTCAGCATACTATTCTTGGGCTTCAATGGCTGCATTGGTGTGAGCCACCATTCATAATGTTATTCATAATAAATGGGTACACAGGATTAAACAAAACCAAGATGGCAGCATTGACAGATTTAAAGCCTGATTAGTTGCTAAAGGTTTTGAGCAACAATATGGAGTGGATTTCACAGAAACTTTCAATCCTATGATCAAACCATCCACTATCAGAGTTCTCTTGGCCTTGGCAGTCCAATTTGATTGGAATATTAAGCAATTGGATGTCTCCAATGCTTTTCTTCATGGAAAACTAGTGGAAGATATCTACATGGATCAACCTCAAGGATTTAAAAGCAAACAACATCTAGATTATGTTTGCAAACTCAATAAAGCTATTTATGGTCTATCTAAAACAAGCTCCACGAGCTTGGTTCACTAGATTGTCCACAACTTTACTTGAACTTGGTTTCTGACATCCTCGGTTGATGACGCTCTCTATTTGTGCTTTATCATGGCAATACTCGCTGGTTTCTATTGCTTTATGTTGATGATATCATCCTTACAGGTAATGATAATTCAGCTCTACAATCTGTCATCACTAGTTTGCAGAAAACATTCCCTCTCAAGGATCTCAGGCAACTTAATTTTTTTTTGGGAATTCAATTTCTCGCAGCTCCAATGGTCTGCACCTTACTCAACCTAAATATGTTTATGATCTGTTACATAGAGCTCGAATGCTTGGCGCCAAACCCTCCAAATCTCCAGTAACGCTTGGTTCAAAATTGTCTAAATTTGAAGGAAAACACTCTCAGACCCTACTGAATATAGACACATAGTTGGTGCATTACAATATTGCACTTTAACTAGACCAGACATTGCATTCTCAGTAAACCAACTCTGTCAACACATGCATGCTCCCACTTCTACTCACTGGATTGCAGCAAAGTGAGTACTCAGATATCTGAAAAACACTATTTATCATGGCCTATTCTACACCAAAGGAGATTTACATCTAACTGCCTACTGTGACTCCAACTGGGCAGGCAACCCGGATGACAAAAGATCAACTTCATGTTTTGGCATTTTTCTTGGGATTGTCTTGTGTCCTGGAGTGCAAAGAAACAATCTGTGGTCTCAGGGTCAAGCTGTGAAACAAAGTATATGGCTTTAGCCATCACTACAACATAGCTCTATTGGTTGAGGATGTTATTTCAAAACCTTGGTATTCCAATCACTAATGGACCTTCAATCTGGTGTGATAATGCCGATGCTCTAGCCTTAGCCTCTAATCCTGTGTTTCATGCTAAAACAAAGCATATTGAAGTTGATTATCATTTTATTAGGGAGAAGGTACTTAATGGTGATGTTTAGCTACACTTCGTCTCCACAAAGGACCAAATTGCAGACATATTTACAAAGGGACTGACTTCAGTTCAATTTGCCGCATTAAAATCCAAGCTCATGTGTATTCCTTTCCCATGAGCTTGCAAGGGGCTGTTAGAGATACTCTCAAGACTTACCAACCTGAAAATCAACTTCCCAAAGATCAGCAACTCATTCACTCTCCTAAAGATCAGTTGTTACGTCCATTTGTATAATCTGTCATGTGTAATCCTTATCCTCATTTGAATTTTGAATATTTTGTAATCCTTCACAATCAACAAACTGATGTTGTTGCTATACGTCTGTACTATATATATAGTTGATCAATCAAGCTATTTTGGCAAGTTGCCAAAACTCATTTCTCTCTAAAATCTTTCACTTTCATGTTCAACCACTTTTTTTTCCTCTTTAATCTCCGTTCTCTCTCCTCTACGAAGAAAACCACACCGCGTTTGGTGATGCAACAGTCATGGACTTATAATAATGCAAAATCTGATGATGACCCACAAATATGTGGTGCCTATGCTTCTGATGTATATTGAAATGGAGGTAAGTTGACTATGAAACTTCTCTGCCGTTTTTATGTTTATAATTTTGAGTTTAATGTTGTATGGGTTTGATTATTTTTTGGTGTCAAGAAATGGGTTTGCTTTTGATTTTAGAGATAATTCACTATTCGTCTTAAATGTGTCTAATTTCAATAAGCAATTGAGATTATTTTTTTTACAAAGAAGTGGGTTGTGGCTAATTTTAAGTTAAGTTGAATAATGGTTCAGGTTCCAATCTTAAATGTGTCTAATTTTGATAAGCAATTTGGATTAATTTTTTTTACGAAGAAGTGGGCTGTGGCTAATTTTCAGTTAAATTGAATAATGGTTCAAGTTCCATGTTTGTTGATTCATTTAGTTTTCATTGCAAATGGGATTAAGGTTCTTATTCAAATATTTGATTTTTAAGTTAAAATGATGTTTTCTTGGATTGAATGTGTATGCATTTTCTCATACTATAGTTCATGGATTTTGATATGCAGAAGTTATTGATTTTGGAGTTAATTGATAATGTAGGGATGGTGTGTGATTTCAGTAGTGGTGGTGGTGGTGGTGGTGCTGAATAGTGGCGGCAGATGTGTGGGTTAAGGTGGCGGCGACTATGTTTGGCAAAAGTTTGGGGTTCTTTGATTGGATTTGGGAGAAAATGATGGTAGTGGGGTGTAGATATTTTGATTCTGATCCTAAAGATAAACCGTGAATTCTCTTTTTTTCTTCTTAATTCTTCTTGTCTATTGATGATAGTTTTAACTTTTTTTTTTATTTACATTTGTTTTAACTTTTTCGGTATATTCGTTTGATTTGTCTACAGAGTCTCATGTGTAGATCTAATTGTTATTAGATCCTTATTTGGTTGTTGGAGAATTGAGAATGTCTCATATCCTTCTAAAATTTTCTTTTATTTGATTTTAGATCACATTTCTTTTTCATAATTTAATTATTTTTCCAAGATTCTTTCAGCCTTTTGCTTAAATTAAAATTGAGGGAAATGATGATTCTTTCTATTGATATCCAATTCTCTATTTTAGAATCTGCAAGAATTTTAATCATGTTAAATTCTGGCAAATTCTAAATTAAATTTTACCTTCTTTTGGTTGAAATTTTTAGAGACTGGCTCGGAGTAGACAACACATAAACATTTGACATAAGCAATACCATCACATTTCCCTTCCTAATAACAAGTGTGATAGCTGTGTTAATTTTTACCATGACACGATATCATTATTGCAAATTTGGGCACAATCGGCTGTTAACAGGGCATCTAAGTAGTTGGCCATGTACTTCACTAGCAACTTGTCATTTAGAGATTCTTCAATGGTGGACCTCGCAATATCCTAAAATTCATCTTATATTTGTCAATAATATATATATATATAACCAATACTGTAGATATTAGTGGTGGTGTAGCTTAGGGGATCTGAAGCTTCCATGAACCCTTCTCTCCCCTTACTCATGGAAAAAAAAATGATAATTATTATATCAAATAAAAAGGAAAAAATCATGGAAAAAATCAATGAATTGAAGGGGGGCAGAACAAAGAAAAAGAGAATTAGATTCTGCTTGTCTACTGTATATTGTATATATTTCTTATATTAATGGTGTTTCTATTTTCCATTTTCTATGTTCAGTTTTACACTCATTCGTTACTCCAGACATTGCATCTTGCACGAGATGTAGATGTACCCTATACATGGGAATCAAACGTTGAGGTATCCCGTAAGTAGGCAACGAGTTCACTCCATAAGCAGAGTTGATTGTTGATAGTGAGCACTCTGCTCATATAGTTACAAAACAATAAGATTAAAAGTGTTAATCCCATAAACAAGTAAAAAAGTAAATTGATCAATTTAGGAATCAAAAATATCGGTGTGGATTTTATGGATTTTATGATTATGATAGGAATCTCATCATTGTTTTACAACTCAGCCATAGTGTTATCTTAACATAGTGAAAAATCCTATCCTAAAAGAGAAAAAAAGATTGCACAATGTTCAGCCAAGAAATAAACACTAAAAGATTAATAACATTGACAACTTCACATACAAGTTGCCTAGTTCGCTATTATTTCTGTGTTCCCCAATGGAGTAGAAAGGAGAAGGTGAAGATTTACCAATGGCTTAAAAACGAACCCAGAAAAGTGAAAGGGTCAAGAGTCAAAGGTAAAAAAGTTCGAATCGAGTTGACTCAGTAATTCTTAAAAAATATAAAAAAATTTACAAAAAAAATTAAAAAAATGAAAAATAAGTTTCGGAAAATCACAAAAATTGCTTAAAAATAAATTTTATGATTTTTCAGTCTTTTATTCCATTTCTTGTAAGGAGATAGATGAATTTCAATAGTCAGTTACAATTAATTGTGGAAAGAAATAGTTTTTAAAACCGGGAATGTTTCAACGAGTTCCTCAAAACTGGATGGGTTGACGGATTTTTTGGCGAGTTTTTAAATTAAGGATTTTTTTGCATAACCAGCTCGATTTTGGGCACGATTTTCGATTTTATCGAATGAACCAGCCGAACCAGGCCTATTCTGATAATACTAAGATTTACGGGCCTAAAAGAATTAACAAAACAAAAAAAGCTATCTACTTATAAAAAGTCCAAGAAAAATTAATGGATAGTTATATTCGCACTACAATTTGTTATAAGTATACTACATTTTAATTGTACTTAAGGTCTTCAACCTTTGTTCAATGTAGCAATTACGTTCTTAACATATTTTTGCCAAATTCTTATATTCAACATCTATTAATTAGCACATTTCATCTTTAATTATGGCATCTGCCAAGATATTTTGTTTACGTGTTTCGAAATGAGAAAAAAATATTTTGTCGTACTTTTATATTTAATGTTTTTTTTTAAAAAATATGATGGGTAAATAAGTCATTTTACGAATTCCCAACAAATATTTTAGACGAAAATCATTATCAGACACAAGATGTGCTAATTGATAAAATGTTGAAGATAAAATTATGATAAAAAAGTTGGGAACATGAGTGTTTTAATATTCAAAGATTAAGGACATTAAGTGTAATTAAAATGTAGTGCAAAAAACAAAAACAAAAAAATAGTGTGAATATAATTACCCAAAATTAATTCATCCATATTAACAGAATCTATAGAAGAATAGAACGATTACATTGCTCATGAAAAAAATGATTCAATCTTGCTAACCTCTAAATGATGGCAAATTAGCACAATGGTATATAGTAGTTCAATAGGGAGTACTTCACACGTAACACTATCTTTCCTTTGATATGAATTTGTGATATAATAAAAGTGGCACTAAAAGTGATGCCAACACATACCAGAACACATAATCTCAGGTTAAATATCTAATTTCATCCACCACGAGTCATTCCTTAATCATTTAAAATCATTATTCATCTTAATGTGAATAAGTTAACTAAAGAAGAAAAGTGGAAAGTCTACATGGAAACTAATATGGTGTGCACATAGATATCAAAAAGACAACGAAAAAATAATTCTTACTAGTAATTATTGTGAATACAAGAGGGGAGGCGCCTGTGGATTACTCCTGCCTTTGATATTTGACTGAAAGCCACACTCTCTTGTGTAGGTGTTACTTCAGGCACTCGAGAAGAAAATAATTTGGTAGTTTGAACTTCCTACCAACTTGAAAGATGGAGTTTAAATTTTTTTGGACACAATACTTTAAAAGTTATACATCATACAAATAATAAAGTACCTTTCCTAGACATTTTTACTTGATGAAACGCTGTCTTTCTTTTTTCTTGATCTCTAGGCATCCTTTGGTTTTCTATGAACTCGTTTTCATAAAACCTCTTGTACGAAGTTTCATAGGCATTCCCTTAATTCTCGATTTCAGATCCAATTTTTTTTTTTTTTTTTTACTTGCACTACTTTCCGCTTCAATGTAATCGAAGCCCACTTGAATAGTTGATTAGGTAGTGAAATTACTTCCATAATTTAATCTTGATTTTGATGTATATAATTCATTCATTTAAAATTTGATCCACTCCATAATCATCATGGATCATTCTTCATCCTCTACTACTAAGTCTGCTACCCTGGTAAATATAAGACACATTTGCTCATATCTCAATTGCCCACGAGTATTGATAAGTGTAATTTGTGTACTTATTCGGGCTTTAAAACTAAATTTTTATCTCATTATTTAATAAATTTTTTTATTTAATTTAGTGTATTTATCCTTTATATTTCAGTTTTAGATCTGTTTATAAGCAAGTGGAGAAGAATTGATGAAAAGAACAACAAATTAGAAGATGTTTAGAAAGTACGATGATACAATTGCACTCAATTGAAGCTTGAAGGACCACATTGGAGGTTGTTGAAACATTTGAAAACTAAAGTAGCCAAAATCTAAAGTTGGAGGACTAAAATGCAAGGACAGAGAATTTAAACTCGACGATCGCCCAAGCTTAAATCTTGGCGAACGCCCAACCTTACTTTTGTTAAGCTGAATTGTTATTCTTGGCTTGGGCGATCGCCCAGTGCAATTTAACACTAATGAGATTTTTTTTGCCTTTTTGAATTCTACTTCAATTAGAAAACTTTTTGGACCACAATTTTTATGATTTTTGGGATCTTTTGGGACATGAACGATATATATAAATAGGGAAAATTAACTTTAATTCAAGTTGTCAATTGTTGGGAGATTTCAAGGAGAGAAACAAGAAACGAAGATTGAAGAATCATTCGGGCAAGATTGAATGAAGAACAAAGATTACGTATTGGAATTTCTTCTTATCTAGGTGATAGATTTTATCTTCTCTTTTTGTTTTCTTCTTCTTAGTATGTTAGGATAAATTTGTTTTGTGCTAGGATCACGATGAAACTTGTAGTTTGATTATTCAGTTTGAAAACTTGATTTTTGGCAGTATGCATTAATATAGTTTTGAACAATTAATTTTGATTTCTTTTCATCTACAATTATATATGTAATGATTGTATAATTTTTGTGGTTTGTTTTACCACCGAGAGATTGAAAACAAGCTAGACATAATTTTAATTGTTATAAAGTCCGATAGGAGGTAAAGATATAACACTATGCTTTACGTGATATTTAATTATCCATTACAACTTAATTCATTATTGTGTATTCGCATTCGTCATAGAAATGTAGTCGGGTCATGCATAGAAATATATTTGATTTTATTCGAGAGAGACTATTCAACAATTTAGGATTATTGATCGTCATAACTAGTGTATGTTGTCAAATTCAATAATCCAGATAAAGGAATCAATTATTACAGGTGAATTTGAGATCCTAGTACTGTTCTTTCCCATATTTAAAGTCATTTGGCGTGAACTTGAAATCTTTTATTTGTTTAAATTTTAATTAGTTACTTTTTTTTAGTTAATACTTTAATTGGTTCTTAGGCACACAAACATCTAAGTTAAATCAGTTTGGTTAAGGTTAATTTAATTGTGTTGAGCTATCTAAATCCCTGCGGGTACGACATTCGGACTCAAATCCTTTATATTACTTGTACGATCTATACACTTGCAGAATAAATTGCTAACAAGTTTTTGGTGCCATTGCCGGAGATTTTGTTCCAGTTCTTTTTAAATTATTTTAGTACTAATTCGAACTTTATTGTTTTATTATTTTTCAATTTAATTAAGTGTTTAAATTATTTCTTTTCAGGCCTTTGCACGGCATGAGACACGAGTCTCTAATTTCAGCTGATCTAGAAATCGAACGCATTTTCAATCATGGGCAAAGAGAAGCAAGAAAGACACACCAAAAAGACAAAAAACAGCAAGACACTATGAATAACAATAAAATTGCTCTGGCAGGACGAGAGAATAGAGAGATAGCGATTAATGAAGAAAATGTGCTAGTGGGAGATTTTATGACTTCGCAGATCATCCAGAGCCAATTTAGCTTTGTCTATCGATCTTTTGGGCAGTCGAACTTCCAGTTGAAGACTAATGCTATTCATTTATTTCAAAATAGACAACAATTATATGGCAGAGCTGACGAGAATCCGCATACACATGTTTCGCGATTCTTAGAAATGTGCCAACATTTCAAATATCAAGGGATCTCAAACGACGCCATCTGATTACGCTTATTCCCACATACTCTCTGTAACAAAGCTCTTGTGTGGTTGGATTCACAGCTAATTGACAACATCACCACTTGGAATGATTTAGCCCAAATTTTTTTCACAAAGTTCTTTCCACCGATCAAGATTTCCAAGTTGAAGTATGACATATCTATATTTCAACAGTCAGAATCTGAATCTTTTGATAAGGAATGGAACATATTCAAAAATATGTTAAGGAGGTGCCTTCTTCATGGCATTAATAAGGGCCCACAAGTTTAATATTTTTATGCAAGACTATTTTCTTCTTTTAAAAGCATGATAGACTCTTCATCCAACAGTTCGTTATCTACCAAAACTATTGCTGAAGCTTTAGAGCTTTTTGAAAGAGTAGCTACAACCACCACCATGTGGGCGTCAGACAAAGTTCTACACTAGAGAGCTGCAGGAGTACATGAAGTAGACACTTTCACGGTGTTATTTGCAAAAATAGACTCATTGGTACACCAAGTAGAGAGTATGTTGCATTCAACCAATGTGGTGCAAGTGAATAAACTAACTCGTGAAGAATGCAGACCTAGTCACATTACATTAGAATGTCCTATTCTATCATAGAAGCTCGAGCAAGTCGAGTATATTCAAGGTGGTCAGTGTTAATAAAATAACCCGTAATCTAACACATTTAATCTGGGTTAGAGAAATCATCCCAATTTCACTTGGAGGGATAATCAGAATAATATCATACCACAGGGTCCTCAGTTTCAGCAGCCAAAAAGAGAGTCTCACTAGAAGACATGTTTGGTAAATTCATAGAGAAAATTGAGCAGTACATCAGTTCATGATAAAGACGGAGACCACTCATCAAAATCAGGACGAGTCAATAAAGAATTTGGAGACACATATGGGGTTTGGATGGCAGTCGCTATATCAGGCAGAGCACCGGGTACTTTTCTAAGCAATATAGAGGTGAATCCCAAGGAACATGTTAAAGCTATTACTACTATTAGTGGGGTTCAGTTACCGAAGATTCATGTTAATAGACCAATTGCAGATAAAGAAAAAGTACCATCCACCGATGAGGAGCACGTAGAACAGACTGAGCAAAAAGTAGATATATTAATTAAAGAAAGTTTAGGTACACCACAGGTTAAAGAAACCACTCCTATCAAACCATATGAGCCTCGAACTCGTTTTCTCAGAGACTACAAAAGCACATGTTGGACAAGCAGTTCGCAAATTTTCTTGAGATCTTCAAGAAGCTACATATCAACATTTCTTTTGCAGATGCACTTGCTCAGATGCCCAGTTATGCAAAGTTTATAAAAAATATTCTGTCAAATAAACACAAGCTAGATGAACATGAGACAGTGATGTTGACAGAGAAGTGTAGTGCTATTTTACAAAATAAGCTACCTCTTAAACTAAAACATCCAGAGACTTTTACAATACCTTGCACTATTGGAGATTAATATTTTGAAAAAGCTTTATGTGATTTAGGTACAAGTATTAACTTGATGCCACTTTCTATTTTCAAGAAATTAGGTTTACGATGATGCTACAGCTAACTGATAGGTCTATCAAGCACCCAAGATGAATTGTTGAAGATATCCTGGAATAAGTGGACAAATTCATCTACAGTTCTTGACACTTTTAACTGAATAATATATCAAATCCATTGGAGGCCTGTATTGTGCATTCTCAATCCACTCACACTAATTCTGGTGAGATTCAGATTTGTGCAAGGTATCTTGAAGCTAATCCTCCATATGTTACCGCACTTTAAGGAGTTGGGTACGGGTTCTACAAAGCCTTTGCCATCCGTCCAGCAGCCTCCAAAATTAGAGTTCAAGTAGTTGCCATCTCATCTCTATTATGCTTACTTGGGAGAATCATCTATCCTTTCGTGATAATTGCAAATTCTATTAGTGAGCTTGAAGAAGAAAAATTGCTCTGAGTGCTTAGAGAACACAAGACAGCTGTTGGGTGGTCTATTGCTGACATCAAGGAAATTAGCCCTACACTTTGCATGCATAAAATTCTCATGGAGGAGAATTTTAGACCAAGTGTTGAGAGTCATATAAGGTTGGATCCTAATATGAAAGAAGCTGTCAGAGTAGAGGTCATCTTCTCTGATATGTGATGCAAGTGACTATGTAGTGGGAGCAGTGTTGGGCAGCAAAAAGATAAGATTTTTCATGTGATACACTATGCCAGCAAGACATTGACTGACGCACAACTCAACTACGCCACTACTGAGAATGAACTCCTAGCTATAGTCTATGCCCTTGATAAATTTTTATCATATCTTGTTGGATCAAAAGTAATAGTCTACACTAACCATGCCTCCTTGAAATATTTGCTGGCAAAGAAAGATGCAAAACTGAAGCTGATCCGATTGGTTTTACTTCTACAAGAATTTGATTCAAAGATAAGAGACAAGAAGGGAAGTGAGAATATAATAGCTGATCATCTATCCAGACTTGAGCTGGAGAAGCAGACGGAGACCATAGATATTAATGAAGCTTTTTCAAATGAGCAAATTTTTAACTTAGAGGAAGCACCATGGTATGCAGACATAGTGAATTTCTTAGACAAGTCCATCATCCCCCAGATTATTCAAGTCATCAAAAGAAAAAAATTTCTCTAACTTGAAGTACTATTTTTAGAGGATCTCATTCTCTACAGACGAGGTCCAAATCAAATAAATTGGCTGTGTATTCCTGAAGAAAAAATTTCTCAGATACTTGAGCATTGCCACTCCTCAGCCTATGCTGGACACATTGGTGAATCTAAAACAGCTGCTAAGATTCTACAGTTTGGGTTCTATTGGCCTTCACTATTAAAATATATATATATTTTTATGAAAAAATGTGATCGATGCTAGCGCACAAAATATCTCGAGAAGAAATGAGATCCCTCTAAACAGCATACTCGAGGTAGAGCTTTTGATGTGTAGGGTATTGATTTCATAGGGCCATTTTCCTTCTCATTCTCCAATCAATACATTTTGGTTGCAGTTGACTACGTCAAAATGGGTTGAAGCAGTTGCATTGCCTACCAATGATGCACGGGTTGTGATGAATTTCTTAAAAAAGTGCATTTTCACTCATTATGGCACGCCCCGTGATGCGAACCCGTGAATAATTGAATCTCAGAATCTACAAGAAAGATTGATATGAACCCCAAGAAAGCTAAAATCAAGCCGTGATTTTTTGAATCAAAGAACCAAGTTTGAATGCCACAAAGATTAGTGAAGTCTTTGATAAGTTTTGGTTAGTTCAATTAAGAACAATGAAGAAAAGTGAATCTCACTTTTATTTAATCTCTCAAAATTAAAGTTCATAATTGTTTACAATGAGACGTGTTTATATAGTAAAATTCAATAAAAATCCTAATCTAATTCAAAAATACCTAAAAATTGAACAAAATAGAGTTCTAATTGAAAAAAGAAACAAAAATCCAGATTTTTCCTCGAAAATAGCCTGGGGCGATCGCCCAGTGTAATTCCGAGAGATTGCCAAGTTAAGCAAATTCATTGCTATTTTGATATCATAGTGTAAGGCGATCGTCCACACTTTTGCCTGGGCGATCGCAAAATTGCTCTGTCCTGCATTTTGACCTTCAAACTTTGTTTCATATTTATTTTGGTCCTCCAATCTTCTATTAGCCTCCGATATGCCTTAATTATGGTCCTTAGTTTGAATCAGATGTACCAAAGTTGGATCTTCATTTGTCATACTCAATTTGAAGGTTGGTTTCTTGTTTGTTGCAATTTGGGCGTCAGTTTTGGCCCATGTAGCTTGGACAAGACCTTGTATAGCATCCATGATCTTCTTGGCTTTTAGTCTCGTTATTGGTCCCACCGGATTATGTAACGAGTCCCTGCTAGCAGGTCTATGGCTCGGATCATCCCCTCCTTCCTCAAAAGGAATCGACCTCGAATCATTACTTGCATCAAAAGGATAAAGATCTTATTCCATCCTCATATGCACCCAAACCCAATCACCAGGCTCAAAGATGAGTCTGCGGCCTTTGTTGGCTGTAGCTATATATTGTCTATTCTTCTTTTTAATTTGTTGCATTGGAAGCTCATTTGTCTCATCTGGATTACTTCTATAGGTTGGTCATTTTAGAATAACAGCTCCAGGTACAAAGTGAATTTGATGTTCAATGTCTCTAATAGGTGGTAACCTACTAGACATCTCTTCTGAAAATACGTCATCCAATTCCTGCAGTAAAGAAATAGCCAAACTGGGGAGGGATTGGTTAGTTTTACCTAGTACAAGGTAGGATTCTTTGTGTACTAGCAAAATCATTTGTTGATTTTTTTCCCTCGTTGTCGTTTCTTGTACTTCTAACTCATTTTTTCTTTTCTGCTACTCTAAATCATTTACCTTAATTTGCGAATGAGGAGCATGCCTCGCAAATAGGACTTCACCTTATATAGGGTACTCTACACCAACATCCTCCAACTTAAGCATCTCATCACTATCACTATTATCCTCAGTCTCCACATCTCCATTATCACGCAAAATCATTACTCTTTGTTTGGGCATTGTGATGCAATGTGTCCAAAATCCAAACATTTAAAACATTTGATATCCCTATTCTTAGAAGGTTGGAAATTTGATTTAAGTTTATTGTTGCTAGTTATATCCTCTTTTTCCTTAGGTGGTTCGGTCTCTCCATTTGAAACAGTCATACTACTCACATCATTACTATCCTACTTCGATTTACAAGGAGGGTTAGATTTCGAAGAAAACCTAGCTGTCCCTCTTTTTTTTTCAATTGCCTCTCCACTTTTATAGCCATGTGCACCATATCATCCAACTCCACATAGTGTTGTATTTCCACTACATTGGCTATATCCCTATTTAACCCATTCAAAAACCTGGCCAATGTGGCCTCCATGTCCTCCTCAACATTAGTCATAATCATAGCAACATCCATCTCCTTATGGTAATCCTCTACACTATTTGAACCTTAAGTAAGGCTCTGTAATTTTTGTTAGATGTCCCAATAGTAATGACTAGGTACAAATCTCATTCTTATGAAAGCTTTTAAATCACTCCAATTTTCTACAGGCCTCTTATAATTTCTCGTCATATTTGTCACCAATTGATCCCACCACATTATAGCATAGTCAGTAAACTCAATTACTGCTAATTTTACCTTGTTTTCTTCTGAATAGCTATGGCAATCAAATATTAATTCTAACCTCATTTCTCACTTTAAATAGGCTTCATGGTTATTCCTACCTTGAAAGGAATGTATTTTCATTTTTATATTCTCAAGGTTTGTGTCTACTCCATCGTGGCCTCTATAGTCTCCTCTTCTAGGTGCCCTTTCATACCTATCTCCTCTACGCCCCATCCTACCCATCTCAGTTACATAATTATAATCATCTTCATCCTCAAATTCAACCATAGGATTATGATCATGCCTATCCTGTCTTCTAACATTAGGGATCCCGTGTTGTTGCTCTCTTTGTAAGGTTGTAATCATCGTATCATGCCTATCCATTATAAACATCATCTCTTTATGACTATACCTCATCTCGGCAAACACCATGTTCATCTGCTCAAATTGTTGTTGCATGGATTTTAACAAAAAGAATTGGTTGTTATCTTCCATAGGTGTTGATTCTTCATTATTAGACATTTTGGGATGGAAAAAAAAAAGAAATTAGTATTGAAAGAAAAATTTAACCTCACGTGTTTATACTCGTGTTTCACTCTATTTGGCTTTTTTTCGATAATAATCTCTCGACACTTGTCTTTTACCTCTCATTGTTATTCTTGCCAAGTTCTCTAAGGAACTAACTAAATCTAATCAAGAATTCGGTCTCCGCAACGTTCAAGAACAAGAAATAGGGACATAAATGACAACGAGAATGATCAAGAATAAAAATTATAAACAGAATAAGATTTGAATACTTAAGCACCGAATGACAATATGGAATGTGTGTTTCTTGTCAAATATAACACAAGAATCTAAAAGAACTGCGTTTCTTGACTTTTCATGAATTTTAGCTTTTTTAACTTTTGTGAATCCAACGCAAGAAACTAAATTTTTTTTTATAACAATGCAATAACTAAAAAAGAATTAGCTTTGGTGCCTTAATGGATCGTGCCCAAACAATTCTTAAACATTCTTTGTGCAAGAAAAGAATTTTTTTTTAAATGATTCTATGATGTGATGAATCTGAACAAGAAAAATAAAAAGACTCTTATGAAATATAATGAATAACAAAAGAGAAATTTTTTTTGATATGATTCAAGATGAATCTGATGGAAACAAAAAAATAAAAGATAGAACCTGATTTTAGAGCCAAAGCTCTGATAGCAACTGATGCGAACTCGCAAAGAATTGAATCTCGCTACCCACAAGAAAGATTGATATGAACCCCAAGAAAAATAAAATCAAGCCGCAAGACCTTGACCCGATGAATTCTTGAATCAAAGAACCAAGTTTGAACACTAAAAAAATTTGTGAAGTCTTTGATAAGTTTTGATTAGTTCAATTAATAACAAGGAAGAAAAGTGAACCTCACTTTATTTAATCTCTCAAAATCAAAGTTTATAATTGTCTACAATGAGAAGTGTTTATATAGTAAAATTCAGTAAAAATCCTAATCTAATTTGGAAATAACTAAAAATTGAACATAATAAAGTTCTAATTGAAAATGAAAACAAAAATCCAAAAATCTAAATTTTTCCCCGAAAATGGCCTGGGCGATCACCTAGTGTAATTCTGGGAGATCGTCCAGTTCAACAAATTCATTGCTGTTTTGACATCAGAGTGTGGGGCAATTGAGTTTTGACCTCCAAACTTTATTTCATGCTTATTTTGGTCCTCCAATCTTCCATTGGCCTTCAATTTACCTTAAATAAGGTCCTTAGTTTGAATCAGATGTATCAAAGTTGGCTTTTCATTTGTCATACTTATTTTAAAGGTTGGTGTCTTGCTTGTTGCACTTTGGGTGTCGGTTTTAGCCCACGTAGCTTGGACAAGACCTTGTATGGTGTCTATGATCTTCTTAGCTCTTGGTCTCGTTATTGGCCCCACTGAATGATGTAACGAGTCCTTGCTAACAGGTCCATGGCTCGCATCACCCCAAGCCATCATTAGTTATGGGGGTAAACACTTTTGTAATCGTCTATTTGAGTTATTATTGGCTAAATATAGCGTCCGGCATCGTATTGCTACTCCCTATCATCCTCAAGGGTAAGTTGAAATCTCCAACCGGGAGTTGAAGCAGATTCTTGAGGTGACGGTTAGTTCATCAAGAAAAGATTGGTCAAAGAAACTAGATGACACATTATGGGCTTATCGGACAGCTTTCAAGACTCCTATATACATGTCTCTCTATCAGTTAGTTTTTTTAGAAAACATTCCACTTACTAGTTGAGTTGGAACACCGAACATATTGGGCAGTCAAGAAGTTGAACTTTGATTTAAAAGCAATCGGTGAAAAAAGACTACTTCAATTAAATGAGATGGATAAGTTTCAGTTAGAGGCCTATGAGAATGTAAAATTTTATAAAGAACAGACCAAAAAGTTGCATGATATGCATATTCAACGGAGAAAATTTGAGGTTAGGTGGCAAGTGTTGTTATATAATTCTCGCATCAAGCTTTTTCCACCTAAGTTGAGGTCACGGTGGTCGGGTCCTTACATAATAACAAAGGTCTATCCATATGGGGCTGTTGAGATCAATCATGAGAGCAAAGACACATTTAAAGTCAATGGGTAGCGGTTGAAGTCTTATTGGAGCAGTGGATTCTCGAAAGAAAAAATCCACCATTCATCTTGCAACACCGAAATGATCACCCAAAAAGTCGAATTCTAGACTATAAATCGAGCGCTAAATTGGAGGCAAACCATTTTTCTATCTCTACCTACTTCTTTAGATTAATACATTGCATTTCAAATATGTATAGTTCATTGCATTAGATTTAGGCACACCACTTTTATAATTTTTACACTTAGGTGATTTTTAGCATATTTTAGTTATTCTAGTTCAAAGTATACACTTCGGCACATATTTAAGACTTAACATATTAAATTAGGCCTAAATACACTTAACAAATAAAAAAAATTGAACCCAGTTTAGTAGCCTAGGCGAACGACCAAGCCTCCAAACCGGGCGTTCGCCCACTTTGCTGCAGGCAAACCTGCAACGAAATAAGTCACCTGGGTCAACTCCCGGTTTCACACCATATGTTCGCTTGGTGTTACTAAGGGGTGGACTCATCCCTAATTAAAAAGGGTGTCTGCTCTTTTTCAAAATACACACATGCACCTCCCTCAAATCTCTCTCATTCTTCAATCTAAATTCATAAAGGACATCTCAAACATGCCATTTCACTTGTGAATCCATTGCACAAACATTACACACATCAACTAGGGCAAGAAATTCAAGGTATATTTTCTCTTTATTTTGCCTTCTCATGAATGTGATAGCTTTTTTCTTTTTAATGAATTTTTTTATGAAATTGGAGGAGTATGGGAATAGGTAGTTGTTGGTTTAATTGATTGTGTGTTTGAATGCATAAATTTTTGCTAGAATTTGGGTGCAAATTCATTCAAATCTCTAAGGAATATTGAATGCATTGAAAGTGTTTGATAAAATGACTAAGTGGAGATTCTTGTACAATTAGGACTAGCCTTGAATTGGGCATTGTTGATACACATTTAGGCTTGTTAATTGTGCATGCATTCATTGGAGTTGCCAAGCCACTTAGCCCCAAATTAGAACGCTATGGCATACCATGGCTAGGCACCAGCAGCACTACGTCACCACTTTTGTCCCTCTCTCATCTATCCCACATGACCTCCGTTCGACATCAATTTGAACATGATAAAGACCAACCTATGAAAATACATGTGTCCGAAGATGGCTCGGGAAAACTTCACTATTTCATCACGTTTTCCAGTTGCAAAAGTTCTTGGTGGGTTTCGTTTTACAACAACAAAAATGCTTTCTTTATGGTAAAGGTGTACACCACATTTTATTCACATATTAAGCATCCACCGTATACCATAAACCTTTTATTTCGAGCATGAAAAGATTAGTACATGAATGCATCTATTGGTCATCTCTAGTCCATTATAGACAAAGTAGAATAGTTTGGGAGTGATTTTCATTTTATGCTATTGTTGTGCGATTATAATCCCGCAAGTGGACGGATCGTTTATAAGTAATAAAGTGATGAATAGAGTGTCGAACTCACGAGGACTAGATATCAATTTAACTAATTAATTTGTAACTTAAATTATAACAATATAAAAAATCACATATTTGATTTGGTTTGTGAATCTAAACCTATTTCAATTAAATCTAAATTATCAAACAATTAAAGTAAATTTATGACAACGAATTCGAATTGTACTAACACTAGGATTCACGAATCCACCAACACATTCCTTAATCAATTATCCGTTTGACCGTTTTAGCTTATAATTACCTTGAATTGAAAATCGGTGATCCTAAAATAATCAAAAGCCTCTCTCGATAGTCAATCAATTCTATACGATATGCGAACCTAATTATCTCTAATTAAGCTTCGAACATAAACATATGCATTAAAATCTCAAGAACACCTAAATGGATTTCATAAAGCATAATAGTAATTTCTATCTATTATTGGACCCTATGTTATTCAATACCACGTACTTAATCTATATTGAATCTCTCGACTTCAATATGGATCACAATATATTCTAATGGTGATCATACATTAAAATAATAGAAAACATGAATAAAGAATAATCAACCAAAAGCAATTATCTACTAAAACGGAAAAACTTCTAATTAATTAAAAACATGAGGTTTCATCGTTCATCTTAAAAATAAGTAAATTAGCCAGACATGATTTCATTAATTAACCAAAGAATTGTATCAATCATGTTCCGGCGAAAGAAAAAGAAGAAGAAATAAATAAAACCCGTGACTCTGGCTGAAGAATCTTCAATCCCGTGCCTTGATCTTCGATTCTCTTCTTGTATCTTGTTCTCAAAATTCGTTCCCCTTTGTTCTGGCTATTATCTGCCTTTTATAACCATTTTCCAACTCTCCAAGACGTGTATTAGGTAGTTGAATTGATTTGGACTTGGAAGAATTCTAATCCAATCAGGTTTCTGCCAAAACTGCTGCTCGTTTGAACCATGCGATCGCATGGTTACCAACCTTGCGATCGCATGGTTGGTGCAAATTCTATTCTACAGCAATTCTGGTCCTCTTGCGACCGCAGCTATATACAACCATGCGATCGCATGGTTGCCGTTGATGATTTCTTGGGTTCCTTTCTTTGATATTTGCATGCCAAGTCCCTCACGTCTCTTTATCTATTCAATTAAGTCCTCTTTTCTTCTGTTCGCTCTCTTTTCATCCGATTGACACTTGAATTTGATTATTTCTTAAATTAATAAGAAAACAACATGCAATTAAACTGAAATCAAATAATATGACTCATAATCATTCCTTTTTATGAGCCCCAATAAGTATAAAATTATACTTATCAGCTACTTTTCCATTTATCAACTATTGTACTAATATTCTCTATCTTCTATGTCTCTATAGGTACAAATGCTTCCCAAATGAAAATTCACTAATATAGAGAAAGGAAAAGGAAAGGCGAACAGACCTTCTACACGTCATAATAGAAAAATATCGAGGTTTTGAACAAAGGCGATAAAGGAGAGTTATAAAACAAATGGGGCACCAAAGAAATGTCACCAAGAACAAGTAACAAGGGAAGACTTTCCAAATCATGTATTAGAATGGGTGATACAGAACTTTGGGTGGCTCAAGGTGGTAGGTTCTCAGCACGTAGCATACCCTACTCTAACTTCAACACGGACATTGATGTCCCAAAATCCTCACATAGACACAAGACGTCGGTGTGGGGTAAGTGGATACGATTCAACCCTGCAATGATTGAGCGGTACTATGGGCTGACAACCACGGTGATAGACCACCTTACCACTATGCAAGAACAAGATATGTCATTGGTGACCAAATTTTTATACAGTAGAGATGATGCTTGGCCATTGGACACTCCCCGGTTTATACATGATAAGCTGACCAGAGAGTTGGGAATCCTACACATCTTCGTCAGCTCCAACATAAATCCCACCAGACAGCAGACGAGATTCAATGAGAACAGGGCAATATTATTATACCATCTGTCGCGGGTATGTAAGTTAGACTTGGGGGCTCATATTTTTGAGTTTATTAGAGAGTTAGCCACTGAGGTAGACCCCATCTCACTATTCAATTTTCATGTCTTATCAGCGAGATCTGTCCAACTCAAAGAGTACCCACACTACCCACTTAGGAGGCCGAACCCCCTACAGCCTTACTGAATGCCATCAATGTTGAAAACTCTGAGAACAAGATGAAAAGAAAATGGTAACAGAATACTGCTTGCTCCGACAGTGGAGGCGGACGGATGTGGGATATCATGATCAGGCACCTCCAGCACCACTACCAGCTCTAGCCGTCGATTCAGACATTAGCACTCAGATAACACAACTACTGGCAGCTCAGACAGAGATGGGTAGAGTGATTAGCAGCATAGAGAGAACAGTCTTACAAATACAATAGACCCAAATATCTATGCATAGTTACATGCGCACTGTGAATTGTCAGGTGCGAGAGTTACCGCACACCAATGCTAGGACTCCATCCGACTAGCATACTTTGGAGTACCAACGTGATGAACAGTCAAGAACTGTCTCCAAGATTTTAGAGATTGTTAAGCCCATGCAGCCTTCCACATCAGTAGGACCGTCAGACCAGCTAGATCCATTCTCTTCACAACTATCTCTGGAGAGTACCTGATCTCTTTCTTCTTTCATTTGCTTATATTTACTTATACTTGCTTATTTTTACTATTACATTGGGAAAAATGTAGTGTTTTAGTTTGGAAGTGGGATAAGTATCAAGATACTTATTTGATTATTTTTAATTTGCTTACTATCCGAGTTTGTATAATTGTCATAGTAGTGTTAAAAATAAAATTGAAATCTTTTTTTAAAAATCAAAAATATTTTCTAATTATTGTTGAAAGGATTGCCGCCAATGATGGTAATATTCGTTTAAAGATGAGTACATTTTTTTAGTTAGAATGTTAGACAACACTTTAGCTTGTGTTTTTATTTGAATACTTATCCATGTTAGACTATTAATAGAGCACGTAGCCACTATTGATTTATCACTTATATGGGAACATGACTTGAGTGTATGGGGTTATGTGTTGATATTGTTGACCTAGGATTATTGTGAAAAACCTCCGTTCCCAAATCTTTAAACTAGTAACCAAATTGCTTGAAAGCAATTTGGGGGTGTTAAAGTTAATACATGTGTTCGTAGAATTTTGATAGTTTGGATTTTCTAGATCTCATATTTGGTTGAATAGATTCTAGTCAAGAAATCTAAACTGGGCACTAATCACTGCTGAGAATCGAATACTATGCAAAAAAAGGAGAAAGAAACAGAAAGAAAATTACATCTTGCACTTCTCTTATAACTTGTGTGACACGAGCAATTAAGTCTATTAGGGTATCTTAAAACTTGGTGCCCTATGGTCGTTTGGCTTGGGAGTTATCAGTAAAAGCTCGCTACATGAGTCACATAAAAACTTACGAAAAAGCTTACGGAAGAGAAGTCTTGCACCCAAGATATAAGAATGTTTACATTAGTTAGATAAATTAAAAGAGTTAGAAGTGTTCGGTAAGGATTTTTAGGCTAAAACTCCAGAGACTAGATGTGAGAGTTGAGAAATTGCCCACCATCGTACTTCTAAGGATACAAATATCTAATTCTGATCACTTTGTTAGAAAAAAAAAGTATTGTATTGATCAATAGGAACCAAATTCACTAGAACACATTGGAATTGGAGAAAAAAGCATTAGAAGTGTGATATTGTACAAGAGGTGTAAAGAAAGAATGACTACAAAGGGTTCGAGATTATAAATATATCAACAACACAATACTAGTCGTGGTCTAATATATGTGTAAGTTCAATATTTGGCTAATCACACACTCACTAAATGTCGAGCATCAAATAACTAAAAATTTATTTTTGGTGTTGTTTAATATCTTTTTAAAAGTGTTGCTTTATATTCGAACTTGAAGCATTTTATAAGAAATTTAACATTGAATCCATTTTTTGTGATTCTCTTAGCTTAGTTTAGGTTTGTATTTTTGTTTTGTTTTTGTTTGAGGATGAACAAAGGTTTAGTTTGGGGGTGTTTGATAAGTACATTTTGTACACTTATTTGGGCTTTAAAACTAAGTTTTTGTCCTGTTATTTTATATGTTTTCTACTTAATTTAGTGTATTGTTATTTATATTTCAGTTTTGGACCAGTTTATAAAGAAGTGAAGAAGAATGGATGAAAAGCAACAAATTGGAAGATTTTTAAGAAGTACGAGCATACAATTGCACTCAATTGAAGCTTAAAGGACCACATTGGAGGTTGTTGAAAGCTTTGACGACTAAAGAAACCAAAATTCAAAGTTGGAGGATTAAAATGCATGAAACGGAGAATTTAAGCGGGGCAATCACCCAAGCTTAAAGTTGAGCGAACGCCCAACCCTACTTTCATCTAGTACAATTATTATTTTTGGCCTAGGAGAACGCCTGAGTTTGTATTGGGCGATCTCCCAGTGCAATTTTACACCAGCGAGATTTTTTTTTGACCTTTTGAGTTCTACTCCAATTAGAAAACCTTTTGGGCCACGATGTTTAGGATGTTTTGGGATCTTTTGGGACATGGAAGATGGATATAAATAGAAAAGATTAACTTTAATTTAGGTTGTCAATTTTTGGAAGATTTCATGGAGAGAAACAAGAAACGAAGAATGAAAAATCATCTGGGCAAAATTGAACGAAGAACAAGTATTGCATATTGGAATTTCTTCTTATTCAGGTGATAGATTTTATCTTTTTTTTTTGTTTTCTTCTTCTTAGTATGTTAGGCTAAATTCGTTTTGTGTTAGGATTACGATGAAACTTGTAGTTTGATTCTTCAATTTGGAAACTTGATTTTTGGTGATATGCATTAATATAGTTTTGAACAATTAATTTTGATATTTTTCATCTACAATTATATACGTAATGATTGTATGATTTTTGTGGTATGTTTTACTATCGAGAGATTGAAAACAAGCTAGACATAATTTTAATTGTCGTAAAGTCCAATAGAGGATAGAAATATATCATCATGCTTTATGTGATTTTTAATTATCCAATGCAACTTAATTTATTCTTATGTATTCGTATTCGTCATAGAGATATAGTCGAGTTATGCATATGAATATGTTTGATTTTATTCGAGAGAGACTATCGAATAATTTAGGGGTATTGATCATCATAACTGATGTATGTTGTCAAATTCAATAATCCAGATAAAAGAATCAACTATTACAAGTGAATTTGGGATCCTAGTACTTTTCTTTCCCATATTTAAAGTCATTTGCTGTGAACTTGAAATCTTTTATTTGTTTAAATTTTAATTAGTTAATTCTTTTAGTTAATACTTTAATTAGTTCTTAGGCACACAAACATCTATAGTTAAATCGAGATGGTTAAGGTTAATTTAAATGTGTTGAGCTATCTAAATTCCTATGGGTACGACATTCGAACCCAAATCCATTATATTATTTGTGCGATCCGTACACTTGCAGAATAAATTGCTAACAAGTACTGACTCAACCATCATAATTGATTGCTATACTCGTGTGGGCTCTACTCATATGCATCTCTCCTCCATCTCTTCAAGATATACGTCTCGGAAAGTGATGCAACATCATTACGGTTAATACTGAGATAGCATCTTGCAAACATTCCCTTAAACTCGAATAAGTGACAACCTACACTCAATTTTGACATACATGTCTCTGAAACGAAACCATAAATAATTTTTTCTTCATACCTTCATTGAGTATGATATCCTCTTGTACCTCATACTTCGTTACCAAATAACTCTCTTGAGTGGAGATTACCTCAAAATACACATTTTCAATAAACTTTTCTTGAAATTCCCTGAATTTTGAGATTGTAAACTGCTAGAAATTGCTTCTTCATTTCATTGTTAGTTGCACATGATACCATTTGTGTAAATGACTTAAAATATGCTTGAAACTCATTTTCCACTTTACTCTTTAATCCACGCTCATATTGTTCTACAAATTACTTTAACGAGGTTTTCAATTGGACATACCCGTCAAAGAATGCATCCATACCTCACTCTGTTGAGTGGTTGACATCCCTGCCCAAAATCTAGTTTTTCAAGAAATATGGTACCCAATGACTTCTCTCTTTGTATAGTCTACACAACCAATTGTACTCTTGCAATTTATACTTTTCAACCATCTTACTCCAACTTTGTTCAAATTCTTCAGGACTTTGTGAATCATAAACCAAATCATGTACAACAAAAAGTATAGAAGCCTTATGACTATGATGATTTACTCTAACAAAAGGAGCAAAATGCATGTCATACATGTTAGTATGTGGTATCAAAAGTGACTATATCGCCGAATTCCTTATATGATTGTCTGCACCTATTATCTTCCCAAAATACGTTTTTCAATCGAGCCTCTTCATTCAAATCCATACTAAAGTAAAAACCAGGATAATGTGTTTGCTTTGTTGAAAAATAAACTTGTATTGCAATAGCATCTCCTTCCCCAAATCTTAACCGTCTAACTTTTTCAATATAGTTTCTACAATCTTTTTCAACACATGTCATCTTTTTGTATCTACCTACTTAAACAATAGCTGAGTTTTAACTTTTTTGCAATAGATTTCCATCTACATCATCTACTTCAAGCTTTCTTTTCACACGTTCACTAAGTTGTCGATTGCATCGATACAGCCTGAATTTGGATTAACTTGTTTTATGATTATGCTCAAGACGGACTATGTGAATTCGTCATGTTCCAAAAATCTCTGATCATGCTTTCAGCCTAGGTTTACACCCTGTTTGAATGGTTAGTTGAGGCTTCAAAGAAGTACTTGTAGTGGTTCTTCGACTTTCTTGACTATATGTAAATGTCATATATCTACAATCATGTCATCTCCATTCTTTGAACTTCTTTTTCCAACTGGAAAACATAGATGGTAAGCATAGGTTTTATAAAATTTAAATACTTCATTACCGTCCTTGAACTTCATCCCAACCTTAGGCACAATGATTTCACTATCTTCTCGTAACATTTCAACATCAGATACTTTAACATTGTCCCATACTGTCTCATTATCAGAATCTTCCAATTTTCATCATCCACCACTTCAACATTCCTATTTAGTATCTCATCATCGGAAGACTGGATCTCCATTCTTCCATTCCAAGAATAATACATGTAGAATAGGAAATTGGAAACACAAAAACAATAATAATTAAACAAAGAACATAATCAAGACCCACAAAAATAACATAATTAACATGTCTAAAATTTCATCATCGACCACTTTCATCTTTTATCCATTTAATTTTTATTTCAATTTTGGCTTTTGGTATTTTCTCTTATTTTATTGATATAACTCTTCTACGAGCTTAAATATCTTTAGTTTTTTTTCAATTAATTATACAAAGCATTGAAAGTTCATCTAACTTCAATCTTGTTCCAGTATTTTGCAAACTCTACATAAATAAATTAAAGTATTATTATTTTCTCATTGGTCACAGTTGCATTTACGATGAATCATGTTCACTAAAAATGTACAACAAGTACACGGGTCGCGTTCAAGTAATAAAGAGAGTGTCGAACCCACGAGGATAGATAATTTTGCTAACATTCAAATCAATCTAGCCCTATTTTAAACACACAATAAAACATATTGTTTTGATGATTAAGCTAAGAATTCAAAGATGATGAAAAATAAGATAATAAGAAAAATATTAAAAGAGAAATTTGTAGGAAATAAAATCAACTATAAGAAGACACTAGGAATTCAACTTCACCAATTAATCCACTTTAAAGTTTCATTTTCCATTATCAATTCCAAAACGAGGTTAATATGGCAATCCATGCTCCTAAAATGTTTAGCAATCTCTCCCGAGTAAAGTCAAACCTAATTTTACACAAGACTCCCAAGCATTCCTACCGAGAGAACGTATATATAAAAATACATTAAAACTCAAGAACATTCATGATTGATTGCACAAAGTATGAAAGAGTATTCCTACATTCCATAAACCTTGTGTTATTAATTAAATGTGCTAAACCTAATTTCAACCTCGTGGTAGCAACTAAGTCACAAAAGCATTTCAATGGTGATCAATCATCTCAATACACAATAAAGTCCAATAATAAACAACCATAAAAGCCAAGTATAAGGAATCAATAACAAGAACAATGCACTTTAAAGTTTCATAAATGGATTCATCTCATTCCTAGTAAATAAAATTAACTCATAATATTCACAAGGACAAAATGTAAAATAGATACAAAATACATCACCGGATTTTATAAAGTCAAGAGAAATGGAAGATTTAGCTTGAGCCCATGGTTGTCTTCATTTACCCACTATAAATCTCCATTCATCTTCCTCTATTTACAAAATACACACAATGACGTACAAAAAAATCAAGGAAAACCCATTTCTATGGAGTTTTCCAAAAACCCTAATCTTCTTCTTCTTTCTTGGAGAGCTTTCTAATGTGTGGAGTATGAGAGAATGCCCAAAAATGTAAGAAAAACGACAACTAAAAACCCTACAAGAGATAAAAGTTGAAAGACCAAAAAGCTCTTGAAAAACTGAACAAAAACGCGGACGGCAGTAAAAATAGGCCATGCGATCGTATGGCTTTGTTCCATGCGATCGCATGGCACAGTCTCAAACCATTCTGCTGAAAAAAATGACATCGCGCGATCGCGTGGATCGTATGGGCCAAATTACAATGTGGCTGCATTTGACTTTTAATTAATTACAATTCCAGTCCCTGAACTATCTAAAATATTGACTTTGGTCCTTGAATTTTTGGTTATCTTTCATATAGGCCCTCCATAAATTGCAACAATGGTCCTCCATCTTTAGACATATTTATCTTTTGGTCTCCATGATTCTCGATTTGCACAAATTTAGTCCTTTTTGCTCATTTTTCGTGTGGATCTCTTCCAATCACCATCCAAGCTCGGGCTTTTACCTAAATAAGCAAAAGAACATAAATAAGTAGTAACAACTTGAAAGAACTCATAATTATCCATTTTAAAGGCTAAAATAAGTGCACAATCCGCACTTATCACACCCCCAAACTTGTATTTTTGTTTGTCCTCAAACAAAATGATCTAAAAACATCATGCAAGCACACAAGCACAATTAAACTATAAAAGGACTACAAACACGCGAAATGTTAGGGAGCTTGCCACCTTACCATGATCTTTTGAGACTTGCTTATAGTTTATGCAAAATCTATACAAATGCTAAAAACAAAAGAAACTTTTCAACTTAATCAATGCTAGATGTATGTGTGTGCAAAGTCACTTTGAATCATTGCAAAACAAAAATTTGTGAATACCCAACCCTCAATGGTCAAAATTTTCTTTCCTTCTCGTTGGATGCACTCCCCCAAACTTGATATTTTCTCTCTAACCCGGGGTGTCTATTCAATGGTTTCTCTCAAATCACTCAATCATTCCCGCTCAAGTTTGGTTGGATTTAGCCAATGATTGTAACTACTTAGGCTTGTGAAGATTCTCCAAAAAAAAATTGAGTAGTTCAACAAATAAACTTCCACCAAGTAATTCAAACCCACAAGTCATCTAAATCCCGAAAAGTAGTCACAGTGGCTCATACTTGCAAGATTTGCTATGAAAATCTCATGATGATTTTTTTTTCCAACCTTACTCCCTTAAGCTTTCTATTTGACCCATGTAACGAGCTTTAGGTCGGTAACTCCCCGGTTTAAAAGAGACCAAAGGGTACCGGGCTTTGAGATGCCCCAACGAACTTAATCGTTCAAGTCAAAAAGCTACAAAGTAAGGTGAAAGAATTAAAAATAGAGCAAAAGTATAGCCATCTTGAGTACAACTAACAAACTTTTATACAGGGATTAGATTCCAAGCATATGGTCATTACCAAGTTTCTGCTAGTTAGTCAAAACTACTCCACACACATGTTCAACAAGCATGGAATCGAACACACTCCTAAGGAGATAAATCACGGCTCAACCATTCCCAAACTATCCTTTCATTTGGACAAATTAAACGTTTAAGTTCTAGAAACCGCTTATGAAAAACAAGTGCACTCAACATTTGTATGCAATGAACATCATGACGAAAGTGCTAGAAAGGGTATCTAGCATGGAATAAGTATATTTATCAAAAACCACAAGTAGCATTTATGTCTACAATTCATGAATCCCAGCAATTTTAACAAAATCACAACATTAGCCGGCAAGGCTCTCTAACAAGCAAAAATAAGCAAAATACCTAAATTAGCCGGCAAGGCTCTCTAACAAGCAAAAACTCAAGCAAAATTCATACCTCCAAACTTAAAATGTACATTGTCCTCAATGTAAAACTGAAAATCAAAAGAGAAGAGAAATAGGTACTCCCCTGGGGTGAATTGGTTGGTGATGGCAACTTCAAGTTGGAGAAATCTTTGTTAGGACTAATGGAGATTGCTGGAGACTACATTTCTTCTTGTTGTGGATTCGTTGCTATTAGGCCTGCCAAACAAGGACAACAAAATCAAAATTCATCTAATGTCCAAGGAATGAAATCATGACAAAAGAATGAACTACTAGCAAAACAAAAAGTAAAGGAAAGAAAAATGGGTTGCCTCCCATTCAGCGCTTCTTTATAGTCACTAACTAGACTTTTAGCATATGATTAGGCAGGATTGGTGAGATGGACAATTGATTTTCTAGTGGAAAAATCATCACCCCAATAATACTTCAACCTCTAACCGTTCACTGTAAATGCCCTCTTGCTTTAATCCTCAACTTCCACAGCCCCAGATGGATACACTCGCTTAATTGTGAATGGTCCCGACCACCTAGAGCGTAACTTTCTTGGAAAAAGTTTGAGCCGAGAATTAAATAGTAGAACTTGTTGCCCAACCTCGAACTGTCTTCTTTGGATGTGGTTGTCATGCCATCTCTTAGTGCGCTCCTTGTAGATTTTAGAATTCTCATATGCCTCAAGTCAAAATTCATCCATTTCGTTTAATTGGAGGAGTCTCTTCTCAACGGCTTCTTTCCAATCAAAATTAAGCTTTTTCACTGCCCAATAAGCACGGTGCTCCAACTCTACGGGTAGGTGACATGCTTTTCCAAACACAAGACGATATGGAGACATACCAATGGGAGTTTTGAATGCAGTGCGGTATGCCCAAAATGCATCGTCTAATTTTTTGGACCAGTCCTTCCTTGAAGCATTCACCGTTACCTCCAAAATTCTTTTCAACTCCCGATTGGAGATTTCGACTTGCCCATTTATTTGAGGATGATAAGGAGTGGACACTCGATGACGTACACCATACTTAGCCAACACCGACTCAAATTGGCGATTGCAAAAGTGCTTACCTCCATCATTGATTATTGCTCGTGGAGTACCAAAACGGGTAAAAATATGCTTTCTCAAAAAGTTAATCACAACCCGGCCATCATTGGTGGGTAATGCAACGGCCTCCACCCACTTTGAGACATAATCAACCGCCACCAATATGTATTGATTAGAGAATGATGGTGGAAATGGTCCCATAAAGTCAATACCCCAAACATCAAAAATTTAAACTTCTAGAATACTGTTGAGAGGCATTTCATTCTTTCTTGAAACATTCCCTGTCCTCTGGCACCGATCACATGTTTTCACAACTCATGCGCATCCTTGAATAAGGTAGGCCAAGAGAAACGGATCAGTAACACCTTCTGATGAGTTTTAGAGGCCCCAAAATGCCTGTATATTCGATGAATGACAATGTCAGTAGGATATCCATTATCTCTCTTTCGGTATATATCTTCTGATTATCTGATCTGGTCCCCTTCTGTAAAGAATTGGATCATCCCAAAAGTAGTGCTTGATGTCCGCAAAGAACCTTTTCTTTTGATGGCTAGAGAGATCTGGTGAAGTGATGTTGCTGGCAAGGAAGTTGACAATATCTGCATACCACGGTGCTTCCTCAACTGCAAAGATTTGCTCATCAGGAAATTCCTCATTTATCTCTCCACTTCGCGACTCTTCCCCAATCTCAAGTCTAGATAGATGGTCGGCGACCACATTTTTACTCCTTTTTTTATCTCTGATCTCTATGTCAAACTCCTGCAGTAGAAATATCCATCTGATGAGTCGAGGCTTAGCATCATTCTTTGCAAATAGATGCCTCAGAGCAGCATGATTTGTATGGACAATCATCTTTGGTCCCACAAGATAGGACCAGAATTTATCGAAAGTATAAACCACTGCAAGAAGCTCCTTTTCTGTGGTGGCATAGTTTAGCTGAGCATCATTCAAGGTCTGACTAGCATAGTGAATCACATGAAAATTTTTATCCTTGCGTTGCCCCAACACTACCCCAACTGTAAAATTACTAGCATCACACATTAGCTCAAAGGGTAGACTCCAATCAGGTGTAACCAAAACTCGTACTGTCACCAGCTTTTCTTTAAGAGTGTTGAAAGCATGTAGACACTCTTTAGAAAAAAAAGGGGATATCTTTCTCCAAAAGGTTGCAAAGTGGCTTCGTGATTTTTGAGAAATCCTTTATAAAACGTCGATAGAAGCCTGCATGCCCAAGAAAACTCCGAATTCCCTTTACTGATGTTGGAGGCGACAATTTCTCAATTACTTGAATCTTTACTTTGTCAACCTCAATGCCCTTTGCTGAAATTAAGTGTCCCAATACAATTCTCTCCTGGACCATGAAATGGCACTTCTCCCAATTTAGTACAAGATTGGTTTCTTCACAACAAGAAAACCAAAGATAGATGATGAAGACACTCATCAAAAGATGCTCCAAAGACTGAGAAATCATCCATGAAGACCTCGATGTATTTCTTTACCATATCTGAAAATATAGATATCATGCAACCCTGGAAAGTAACTGGAGCATTGCATAGGCCGAACGGCATCCTTATATAAGCAAATGTGCCGTAGAGACATGTGAATGTAGTCTTCTCCTGATCTTCTGGAGCTATCAGAATCTGATTATATCCAGAATACCCATCTAAAAGCAATAATGCGAATGCCCGGCTAACCTTTCCAACATTTGATCGATGAATGGCAAAGGAAAATGATCCTTTCGAGTTGCAGTGTTGAGTTTGCGATAATCAATGCAAACTCGCCATCTCGTCTTCGCTACGGTTGGAATGAGCTCATTATTGTCATTGGGCACCACTGTTATCCCTCATTTCTTCAAGACTTACTTGGATTGGGTGACCCAATACCGCCCCGAGATAGCATAGATGATCCCTGCATCTAAAAGTTTTATCACCTTAGCTTTGACTATCTCTTGCAGTGTTGGATTCAATCTTCTTTGACACTGGACCGATGGCTTAAAATTATCTTCCATGAGAATCTTGTGCAGATAGACGGTAGGACTAATGCCTTTGATATCTGAGATAGACCACCCTATTCCAATTTGTGCTCTCGAAGGACTCGTAGTAATTTTTCCTCTTCCAAATTACTGGTGGAGTTTGCAATGATAACCGGAAGTGTAGAATCATCACCCAAATAAGCATAACGCAAGTGAGATGGCAATTGCTTGAGTTCTAACTGCGGAGGCTTTTCAATAGATGGTGGTAACTTTGTTGACTTTTTCCCAAGCTCCTAGAAAGGTGGTTGCCATTTATAAGCTGGATTTGCCTCTAGTTGCTTCACCATGTGCTTGGTTTCTTCTGAATTGAGAGCCTCGGTGAAAGAATGAACCAAACACATCTCAAGTGGATCTTGAGGATGATTTAGTGCAAATGATTCTCCCACCATTTCGTCTACCACATCAACCCTGAAACAACTGTTAGAATCCATTGGGTACTTGACTGCCTTGAAAACATTGAACACCACATCTTCATCATTTAACCTCAATATCATCTGGCCTTTGTGCACATCAATCAAAACTCTTCCAGTAGCCAAAAATGGTCTGCCCAATATTAGAGAAATATCCTTATCTTCTTCCATGTCCAGAATGATGAAGTCAACAGGGAAAAATAAATTTGTCAACTTTTACCAAGATATCCTCAATGATTCCCCTAGGATATTTGATTGAGCGATCGGCTAACTACAAAGAAACTGTTGTTGCTTTTGCCTCCTCCAATCCTAATCTCCTGTAGACAGAAAATGGCATCAAGTTAATACTTGTACCTAAATCACAAAGAGCTTTATTAAAATTAATATCACCAATGGTACAAGAAATAGTAAAACTCCCTGGATCTTTAAGCTTAGGTGGCAATTTGTTCTGTAAGATAGCACTACACTCTTAGGTCAACATCACTGTCTCGTGCTCCTCTAGCTTCCTCTTGTTAGATAAAATCTCTTTTATGAATTTTGCGTAGCTAGGCATCTGAGCTAAGGCATCGACAAAAGGGATGTTAATTTGCAACTTCTTGAAGACTTCCAACAATTTCTCAAATTGCTTATCAAACTTGTGCTTTTTCAATCTTTGTGGAAATGGGATTGGAGGCACATATGCCTTCACTTGAAGAGTTGCTTTAGTAGGTGGAGTATCCATGTCTTTCTCTTGACTAGCATCTTGTTGTGCATTAGCTTGATCCACTTGTTCATCATTAATAGAGGGTGTCTTGTCATGAGTGGCAACCTTTCTCTTCACTTCTATCTTAGGAAACTGAACCCCACTTCTTATAGTGATTGCTTTAACCTGCTCTATTGGGTTGGTTTCAATGTTGCTCGATAATTGCTCTTGTTGTCTTTCAGAGAGAAGTTTTGCCATCTGACCCAATTGATTCTCCAAGCCCTTCACTGATGCTCTGATACTCTGAATAGATTTCTCAGTTCGTTCTTGAAATTTTAATTGTTGGTGTGCCAACTGAGCCATAGCTTCTTCCCAACCTACTTTCTGTTGAAAATTCGATTGTTGTCTCAGAGCGCCTTGTTGATGCTGGTTGTTGCTCCATGAAAAATTCGGATGATTTTTCCAAGATGGATTATATGTGTTGGAGTAGATATTACCTTGCTGACTAGGATGATTCTAAGCATAACAAGCTTGCTCAGTGGATGTCGAAGAAATGGTCAACAGTGGGCAATTTCGGTTGAATGATTTGCTCCACAACCATCACATTCAAGAGTAGGTGTCTGAATGGCATGAGCTGTCTGATTACGAGCTATAGTATCCATCATCTTTTTCTCCATGGCGGCCATTTGTGCAGAAAGAGCAGATATAACATCAACCTCATGCATCCCTGCTGCCCTTTTAGTTACTCCCCTATCAGCCGGTCCAATTTGAACTTGTCTCAGCCATTCTTTCGAATAATACCCATGCCTCTTTGATTGTCTTTATGTTGATTGACCCATTTGAGGATGAGTCAACAATGGAACGACAATGTGGAAGTAGTCCAGCATAGAAATATGAACTTGCAAAGCCTTCTTGATACCATGATTAGGACACTTCCGAAGCATCTCTTTGAACCTCTCCTAAGCTTCATGAAAATTTTCTATGTCTTGCTGCCTGAATATGGAGATGTCATGCTTCAACTTTGCAACTTTGGCGGGAGGAAAGTATTTGTTTGTGAATTTTTGAACAAAATCATTCCAAGAAGTAATACTCCCCGCAGAATGTGAATCCAACCACTCTCTTGCTCCATCTCTCAAAGTATGTGGAAATAATCTGAGTTTGATAGTTTCCATATTGACATCTTGATATTCAAAATTGCTCACTGTCTCCAAGAAGCATGATAGATGCATATGAGGGTTTTCATTTGAACGCCCATAGAATTGAAGAGTATTCTGGAAGAAATTGATGACATCCGGTTTCAATTGAAAATTTTCCTTCCCATAAGCCGGATATGCTATACTAGATTGTCTTTGAACCACAGCTGGAGTAATAATATCCCCAACTAGCAAATCATCCTCATCTATCTCAACCATTTGATCTTCTTCGTCTGACCATGGTGTTCACTCTATGTCGTGCTTCTCTTTGTTCTCTTCTTCGGTGTCTGAAAGTTCTTTCAATCTCGGGGTCAAATACCAAATTCTAAAGATTTTCAAAATCTTGCATCTACCAAAAAGGATATGCCTGAAAAGAACAAAGGTAGCACTGGAACTTTAAATGGAAAAATAAAATAAAATTTGAGAAGTAAAGCTAGAATTAACAAGGATCTAACTAATTAAATATATCTCCGGTAACGATGCCAAAAACTTGTTCGCTAAAAATGCACCGCAAGTGCACGGGTCGCGTTCAAGTAATAAAGTGATGAGAGAGTGTCGAACCCACGAGGATAGATAATTTTGCTAACATCCAAATCAATCTAGCCCCATTTTAAACACACAATAAAACATATTGTTTTGATGATTAAGCTAAGAATTCAAAGATGGTGAAAAATAAGATAATAAGAAAAATATTAAAAGAGAAATTTGTAGGAAATAAAATCAACTATAAGAAGACACTAGGAATTCGACTTCACCAATTAATCCACTTTAAAGTTTCATTTTCCAATATCAATTCCAAAACGAGGTTAATATGGCAATCCATGCTCCTAAAATGTCTAGCAATCTCTCCCGAGTAAAGCCAAACTTAATTTTACACAAGACTCCCAAGCATTCCTACCGAGAGAACGTATATGTAAAAATGCATTAAAACTCAAGAACATTCATAATTGATTGCACAAAGTATGAAAGAGTATTCCTACATTCCATAAATCTTGTGTTATTAATTAAATGTGCTAAACCTAATTTCAACCTCCCGGTAGCAACTAAGTCACAAAAGCATTTCAATGGTGATCAATCATCTCAATACAAAATAAAGCTCAATAATAAACAACCATAAAAGCCAAGTATAAGGAATCAATAACAAGAACAATGCACTTTAAAGCTTCATATCCCCCTCCTGTACTACCATTTTTATATAAATACGAGGGCATCCTAAAACCATACTTTCAAGCTTCAATAAAAAAAAAAATAGATTCATCTCATTCCTAGTAAATAAAATTAGCCCATAATATTCACAAGGACAAAATATAAAATAGATACAGAATACATCACCAGATTTGATAAAGTCAAGAGAAATGGAAGATTTAGCTTGAGCCCATGGTTGTCTTCATTTGCCCACTATAAACCTCCATTTCCTCTATCTTCAATGATGTACAAAAAATCAAGAAAACCCATTTCCATGCTAATCTTCTTTTTCTTTCTTGGAGAGCTTTCTAATGTGTGGAGTATGAGAGAATGCCCAAAAATGTAAGAAAAACGACCACTAAAAACCCTACAGAAGATAAAAGTTGAAAGACCAAAAAGCCCTTGAAAAACTGAACAAAAACGCGGGCGGCAGTAAAAATAGGCCATGCGATCGTATGGCTTTGTTCCATACGATCGCATGGCACAGTCTCACACCATTCTGCTGAAAAAAATCACATCGTGCGATCGCGCGGTATTTGGCCCATGCGATCGCATGGGCCAAATTACAATGTGGCTACATTTGACTTTTGATTAATTGTAATTTCAGTCCCTGAACTATCTAAAATATTGACTTTGGTCCTTGAATTTTTGGTTATCTTTCATATAGGCCCTCTATAAATTGCAACAATGGTCCTCCATCTTTAGACATATTTATATTTTGGTCTCCATGATTCTTGATTTGCCCAAATTTAGTCCTTTTTGCTCATTTTTCGCGTGGATCTCTTCCAATCACCATCCAAGCTCAGGCTTTTACCTAAATAAGCAAAAGAACATAAATAAGTAGTAAACAACTTGAAAGAACTCACAATTATCTATTTTTAAAGGCTAAAATAAGTGCACAATCCGCACTTATCAAATCCATCAAGTGGGAGTCAGTCATGAGGAATGAGATGGACTTATTATTGGCCAATCAAACATGGCAACTGATACAGTTACCAAAAAGGAAAAAAGCTTTGCAAAATAAAAAGATTTACTGGATAAAATAAGAAAATGATGGTAGCAAGTGATATAAAATAATGATGGTTGCAAAGAGAATTCAACAAAAAGAATGCAATGACCACACTGAGATTTTCTCTCATATGGTAAAATTCACTACAATCAGAACAGTGCTAGGACTAGAGGCAGAGGAAGACCTGCACTTAGAATAGTTGGATGTAGAGACAACATTTATTCATGGTGATTTAGAGGAAGAAATTTACATGATGCAGCCACAAGATTTCAAAGTAGGATAAATGAGAAAATGGTGTGCAGACTTCAAAAGAGCTTGTATAGTTTTGAACAAGCTATGGGCAGTGGTATAAGAAGTTTGATAGTTTTATGTGTAGTAACGACTTCTTGAGATGCTAGGCGGAACATTAGTAACTTCTATATTATCTTACTACTATATGTTGATGACATGTTGATTGCATGTAATTGCAAACAAGAAATCAACAAGTTAAAAGACGAGTTATCCAAAAAGTTTGTAATGAATAATTTGAGTGCTGCAATACAAATCCTTGGGATGAGAATTACTAAGGACAGTGATGTCTTAAAACTGTCGCAAGAAGAGTATGTGAAAAAGGACCTGAGTAGATTTAAAATACATGAAGATAAACTAGTGAGTACTCCTTTGTCTAGCCACTTCAAGCTATGCAATGAGCAGTAACCTTCTACAGAGTAGGAACAGACCTACATGGTCAAGGTGCCTTTATGCCTCTATTATTGAAAGTCTTATGTATGTTATGGTGTGTACGAGACCGGACATAGCTCCTGCAGTGGGGGTTGTGAGTAAATATATGAGCAATCCGGGAAGACAACATTGAAAGGTAATAAAGTGGACTCTCGGGTACTTGAGAGGTACTAGAGATTCATCCTTGTGTTTCAAGAAATCAGGCTTGCGATTAAAGGGTTATGTAGTTGTTGACATGGCTGGGAAAGTTGATAGAAAGAAGATACACACACACACACACACATTGGGTGCAGTAGTTAGTTGGGTGTCTAAGTTGTAGAAGATAGTTGCTCTTTCTACTATTGAGGGGCAATATATTGTCGTGATCAAATCTAGCAAAGAGATGATATGGCTGCAGTCTTTCTTGGAAAAATTGGGTTACAAGCATAAGAAAAGTGTATTGCATTGTTATAGTTAAAGTGCTATTCACTTAGCAAAGAATATATATCATGCGAGGAAAAGCATGTACAGGTTCGTTATCACTTTATCAGATCGGCTTTGGATAATGGAATCTTAGAGTTTGAGAAGATACAAGGAAATCAAAATCCAGCAGACATGGTGATCAAAACTGTTCCAAGTTGTGCACAACTTTAGTTGGACTTCTAACTTGAGGATTGAGAAGTTGTTGCCACTGCAAATGAGCCATTGCTTGTAGATTAGTCTCCAAGTAGGAGATCGTTAAGTTTTGGGGCCTAATTATTATCTTTCGCAAAGTCGTACGTAGGCCAAGGATTTCATTGCTAGTAATTTCAATTGTCCTAATTTTTCTTATAAATAAGGGGTTGTCACTAGGGTTTCATGATCATCAAGCAAAGAGAGTTAGAGAGGTTGAGGGTTTCGATTTTTCTTGTAAACGACTTTTTCATTATAGTGAATTACTGCAGCGGCAGGGAGAAGACGTAGTCTCACATTGAGGAGAACCTCTATAAAACTTGCGTGTGCGTTTGTGCCTATTTTCTTCTGAAATATTTTACTCTCGGTGATTTAGAATTAAGGTATCTAATTCTCAACAATTTTAAAAAGTCTTTTAACAACAATTAAAAGATAAAAAAGGGATAGAATACTTTCTAAGTTCTTAATAAACTTAATAAAAGGAGTGGAGCAACTTGACACAACCCGTCCCAAATCACCCTAGTAGACCAAAGACGTGCCGTGCGCCAATGATGGATGCCAGCTGGATGCCAGACCCACCATTAAGGCTACTTAGACTTTTCTCTGACTAAGAAAATTTTATAAAAATTTTGACAGAACTTCTCTTATAAATTGGACTAAACCAAATCTGAAAATCAACAAATTCCCAAATACAATATATACAGTAGCAACTGGGTCCACATGCCCCCTAATATGAACCAATCAAAAGTAAAGTATAGTCAAATCGACCATTTCTACTATCATTTACAAAACATGCCGAATTTATAAAATTTACATCCCAAAAGGTGACAAGCCCATCTAACTTCAACATGCCACAAATAATACCAAAATAAATCATCAAAAGACCTAGAACATATATCCCAAAAATAAATGATGATATGCTCAAAGGAGATGAATCATACAAACTAATACTCGTGTGGCTCTAACTCAACAATCAATAGGCTCTTCAAAATGCTGCTCAAACTCAACTACTATCTGAGTAGAAAGCATAGAAAATCTGTGAGTTGATAGCTCAGTAAGTGGAGAGTTTGCAAATAATTATACTTTTTCAAATTTATCTATTTTTACTGAAATTCTGAACTGTTCTATAATACTTGTAAGCAATAAAGATTAAGAATTCCTTATACTTGATATAAGTAAAATAACTACAAGTATAGAGAAATTGAGAAATGCTAGTATAATTGTAGATCTCAAATAAAATGTAATCTGATTTACTGTAATTCTAGAATTTAAAGTCTGATACTGCATGATCTATGATATGAAATCGTAAATCTGAGATCTGAAATCTGTATACTGATTATTCTGAAATATATACTACACCAAAAAAAGTATCCTGAATAACTAATAATCTGTAATCTGTAATCTAATATCTGGTCATACGCACGCAGAGCTGCCCCCAAAGGACTAAGCACCCCGGTACACAGCCCAAAGCCTATATGTGTACGAGAGTGGGTCCCAAAGACCTCTAATAATCTGGTCTTGCACTGTGGAAACAGATTCACACATGTGCAGAGCGGTAAATTACCATAACTGGTTATACACTGTGGAAACACATTCTCACCAGTGGAGAGCGGGTAAAATCACCATATCTGGTCATACACTGCGGAAACGAATTCACACCAGTGCATAACGGGTAAAAGTCACATGGGTACTTTTTGGTGGTTTTTAAAATAAACTTTACTGAAATTCTCATTTATTAAAGCTAACTTGTACTAAAAATCATGCTTGTCTAACACTTGAAAAATAATTCATTTTTGCAATTTACGTAATTTACTAGAAACACTGAAATAATGAAACAATTCATATAACTTTACTAACTGATATAATATATTGAAATGCTTATTTCTAAAAAATAAATTTTTCCACTCACAGAGCTAGAGATCGAAATCTAGATCTGTTGATAAGTCTAACCAATCTTCGTGTCATGTCCTCTTAAAATTGCAAACGAAATGGACAACCTCAAGCCTAAAACGTTGATTTCGGTCGGCCTCTTCTTCATCTTCTTCTTCTTCTTCTTTCTTTCCTTTCCTTTCCTTTTCTTTTCTTTTCTTTCCTCTCCCTTTTTCTCTCTGTCCACGACGTCCCTTTTCTTTTTCTGCCACTGGAAGTCTCTGGAATGGTCCCAAATTAATTTTACAATTCAACCAAAATTGCAACTTAAACCCCTAGCTTCCTTGAGGAGTCATTTAAATCCCTAAGTAACCATATTTTACAAAATAGCCCCAAACAATTTATTTACTTAATTTAAGTCCTACTTTGACTATTTGACTTGGACTTGATCAAAAATTATATTGACTTTGACTAAATAAATTTTGACTTTGACTAATTTAAAACAGGTCGTAACAATCATATGTTAATATAGTAGGCAACAATTTACATAAGTTGTATTAATTTTTTTTCTTAGTTTAATTTTAGTAAGGAAAAAAATCTTGTGCCTTCTAAACTACTATCAAAAATATAATTTTGAGGAAAACTATACTTTTTAAGAATTTAAAGATGACACTCCACATCTAGGATTGTGATGTTGTACTTGTTTGAGCCTGAAGAGAGACGGTGAAGAATTAGCCCATATATGAATTTGTTTGGGCAAGAAGATCTTTTGCTCATATCAAGACTCAAAGTGTTTGTTTGGTAAAACTATATAGATTATAAGTAGTGAATCCTACGAAATGTGTGAATAAAAGCAGTGCATTCTTATGAAAATTTAAATAAAAATGATGTTTAACCTGCTTATAAATTGTTAAAAGCACAGCCAAAGTTGCTCAACATTTCATTTAAAGGCACATTTCCATCCAAATGATTATTACGCTGGCATGAAGAGACAATTATCTTAATGCTCTAATTAACAAAAGATAAAAGAAAAAACTAAAAAGAAAAATGAAAAAAAAAAAAAAAAACCTTTATCTTTTTCTTCGAGTCCTTCCCAACCCAACTATCACATTTTCCAACTACCCGTAGTCTAAAGTATTTCATCTTAATAGTCACAGAGAATATTATTTTAAGTACACACCCTTGACCACCCTTCTATATAGTTTGATCGAGACTTAACAAAGTCAGTAGATTTGAGATAAGGGGTAAATGATAGAAACAATATATATGTTAAGTTAGTATTAATGGATGAGATATATTAGTTTATATTTTTAAAAATTAGAGTTTTTAATTGATTGCCTTCATTATCGGATGAAGCAAGCATAAATGTTCAAATGGATTGTGGGAGAAATTGTTACACAAGATGCATGTACCATCATATCAGATGTGATGCGAATGTTGAGAAAGGTTGCTTTTCCCACTTGTTTGGGCCTAAAGAGAGATAGTGAAGAATTAGCCCATATATGGATTTGTTTGGGCAAGAAGATCTTTTGCTCATATCAAGACTCCAAGCGTTTGTTTGGTAAAACTGTGTAGATAATAAGTAGTGGGTACTACGAAATATGTGAATAAAAGTAGTGCATTAGTATGAAAGTTTGAATAAAAATGATATTTAATCAGCTTATAAATTGTTAAAAGCACGGCAAAAGTTGCTCCACATTTCATTTAAAGGCACATTTCCATCCAAATGACCATTATGCTAGCATGAAAAGACCATTTTCTTAATGCTCAAATTAACAAAAGATATAAGAAAAACTCAAAAGAAAAAAGGAACAAACCTTCATCTTTTTCCTCGAGTCCCCCCCAAACCCAACTATCGTAGTCTAAAGTATTTCATCTGAACTCACAAAGAATATTACTTTAAATACACATCCTTGACCACCCTTCTATACAATTTGATCAAGACTTAACAAATTCAGTAGATTTGAGATAAGGGGTAAATGATAGAAACAATATATATGTTAAGTTAGTATTAAAGGATGAAATATATTATTTAAAAAAAAAAAAATTGGAGTTTTTAATCGATTGCCTTCATTCTCTGATGAAGCAAACATGAATGTTCAAATGGGTTGTGGGAGAACAATTTACACATGTTGCATGCACCATCATATCAGATGTGATGCGAAGGTTGAGAAAGGTTGCTCTTCCCACTACACAATAGATGTTGAACTATTTTATAATAGTTTTATCTTTCTTAGAGAGTCTTTAAGAGAAGAGTCTCCATAATTTAATATCAAACTATTTTTTTGTGTGTCCGTGATAGTGATGGAAATCGCTGGGGCTGAGGCTTGGAATTAGGGTGGCGGAGATAGGCAGTCTTGAGGCAAGATATGTGCAAGTATCGTAGCGGTATGACTTTGATAGTTAGGGGATGCAAATGGGCTTGGTATAGATCAGGGTGGGGAGATAAAATATTTTTCTCGTTTTTTTCCTTCTTTCCTAATTTTTATTCCATTTGAGCTTATAAGTAATTTTCTTTTCATACGAAGTTTCAGACGTAAACCGTCAATAGTGACTATATTCGCTTTAAAGTAGAACATTGAGAAACTTATTATTAGAATGAACAAAAAACTACAAAATAGCAAAATCGAATTGAACCCGTCACTTTGGGTTCACGTAGATCCATCAACATTTTGATTTTTAACTGAACCAAACCGTTTAGAAATGGTTTGATTTAAGTTTTGATAGTTACAAACCGCTTGAAATAAAACTAAATTATTCACCCAATTAAAAATAATAATATTTGTTGTACCCAAGATATGTGATATATTAGTTTAATATTTTAATTTATACTTCAATACACTTAATTGCTAGTCTGTTCTGGTAGACAACACCGGTGGACATGGGATGCTATCATTTATAGATTCTTTCTATATATATAACCATATCAAGATGGTTGAGGAAGACCGATCTATTTCGTTGAAGGAAGAAGGTGATCCACAAGAAGGGAAAGAATCAATAAACAGAAGGCAAATGAGCAAAATCCACCCATCGATTGCCCTCTTCAAACTAGTGAAGAGCCTCAAGGGGAAAAACCCACTCGGTGATGGCGATCCAGACTTTTATTGGCGCTTTAAGGAAGAATAATGATTCATGATAATATTTTCCTTTTCTATTTCAAAAAAATCAATTTTGAAAGCTTCAACTTGAGGTTTAACTTCGTATAATTTCATTGCTTTAATCTTATAGTAAGACCAATATATTATTATTGTAACGATTATGTTAATAAGGTTTTAATTTTATGCGTTGTATTGATATTTTAGACCACTATTTTATGTTTTTAGTTGTCTGAAATATATTATTTTTATATCGTTTAAACTGTGGTTTGAAATCAAATTGAACTTTAAAAATTAGTTTGATTTGGTTTGAAAATGAGTCAAAAACAGTCCAAACGGAGCCGCGTCCACCCCTACTTAATACTAAGAACAAAAGAAGTTAAACAAATAAAAGGGAAACGAGGGCATGAATCGGGGACGATACGATTAATGTACCCAAATAAGAAATAAATTAGGATGGTAATATTAACACCACACTTTTATTTGTTGTACTTCATTTTACTTGCACTTAAAGTCCTTAATCTTTGTTCATTATAGCACTTATGTCCTCAAATTATTCTGTTTTGTATTTTGAAATGAGAAAAATATATTTTGTCGCACTTTGTGTTTATTAATTTTTAAACAATATGACGGGAAAATAAATCATTTTATGCTCTCCCAACAGACCTTTTGGACAGAAACCATTATCAAAGAGAAAGTGTGCTAATTAATAGAAAAATGTGGATAAGAATGCAACAAAAAAATTTGGAGACATAACTACTACAATAAGTAAAAATCGAGGACCTTTAGAGAAATTAAAATGTGGCGCAACCATAGGAAAATTTGCATATTTGGTCTCCAACCTTTCAAAAATATAAGAGATATACCACTAAAATTTAAAAATAGTACCAAACATTTCCAACGTTTGAGGAAATAAATATGGTAGGTCCCCAACAGAAATCCGTCCATTTTCTGTGTTATCTAATCAAGTGGACTACACCCAATGTTTGACCCAAAATTAAAGTGATAGAAACCACATGGGGTAAAATTGTAGTCTACTAGAACTTCGCTTCATTTTTTCCCATGTTCTTGTTTATTACTTTTGTTCTGACATCCATATATATACTCGTATAGTATTTTCAACTATAGTTTGCTCTCTCTTCTCTGCCTCTCATGTCCTACTGCGAATATGGCGAATATGGCAGGGAGGCTATGCCACTTTAGAAATCACATGTATCTAAAAAAAATTAAACTGACACAAACCTGACTAGGAGATTCTTCTTTTATGAGGCAAGTTCATTAATTCAGAAGATTCTGTTGTTGACGACAATAATGAAACATTTCATAACTTAATTTTTGTGCCCTAGGACAATCAATGTGATTGTTTCGCGTGGTTTGACCTACCAATTTGTAATCGAACAAAGCAAGTGATTCCAGGGTAGCTGAGTTCAAAGAGAATATATAAAGGAAAGATAAATGAATTAAATGCTTATTTGAAGAATTTTGAAGAAGTGATTAACAAGATATAGTTAGAGATTTAGGGTCTTAAAGAAGAGAACAATGTAGTAGGAATTGAGAATGTGCAAACCATAAATGAAAGACATCGGTGGACTTGTGTTTGGATTTGATTATTTGTTTTTAGGTTGTTCCTCATGCGGGTCTTCTTGTTTTACAATGTCTGTAATTTTATTATTTGTGATAATCGGAGCTTGCATTGTTAATGTTACTTATCTCTTTAATTTAGGTTGTTGATTTCCAAACATTGAAATTTTCCTTTGCCTTCGTTTCTAGTTGTATGCGAAAATTGCAGATTAATAATGTGAATCGTATGTGCAAATGACAATAAATGTTGAGGATATTATGCTATGTTAAGTAATACCTTAGTATTAATGACCCAACACATGATAAAGTTCGGGGACAAACACTACTATTACATTTAAAGGTTAGAGATGTAACATACAACGGACAACCAATGTTGGGAACCTTCAATACCAAACATTTTAAGCACATAAAGACGAAGATATTGCCTCATCCCTACTTAAAGCAGCTACAAATCATTCATCTAGCTACCCAAAGCACAATACATGATATTTCAATACCGACCCAAAACATGATATTTCAATACACGTATTTGACTAGAAACCCAAAACACAAAACATTATCCATGCCTAGTTGTTCATGAACCCACTAGAAAGGAAATACATGAGAGACCCAAAAATTTATGTAGTATACACGAAAATGACTTCTTCCATGAGGACGAATATTGAAATAAAAGACCCAAATTCACTTTTTCGGCTTATTTTTGGAGGGTCCTTGTAGTTGGTCTTTCTCTTACGACTGGTACTTGCCTTGTCAGTGGTAGTTGATTTTTCGTTGTACCTACGCCTTTTGTGCCCAACCTTCCTATATATGTTGCATGTCATGCCCATCCCTTGACTGCCTCTTTTTGCTACTTAATGGTGTTTCATCTAGTTTCCTCATCTGTACCTTTGACCTACCAAGTCGTGTTCGATGAGGAGGTGGAGCAACTGGATTTTTCATTTACCTACCCAACACTGTGGCCCATCCATTGGGTGTATCAATGGATTGTATGCCTACAAGAATATTGCTCTGTTGTAGCACTCATCCACGTATTGTTCAACAGCCATGTCTCTATCCAGTATGCAGTTCATTGCATGGCTGCACAAAATGCCACTCAACTAGTAGCTTCTACAAGTCACCTCTTCAAACGAAAGTTAATTGTCTGAGTATTACCTGAAATGAAGTTCTCAACCTCGAACTCATCATTACCAGCCATTTTAGCTTGCAATATCTGACTCCCTTTTTTTTCAATAATTTTTCAAATTTTTGGGGCAATGCTATTTGTGAACTTATTTTCTCTTCTTCGCTATGCATGTCATGAGATAAAAACCTCATCTTATCTAGCAAGAAAATAACTGCCTTGTCAATGGCTTGCACTATTACAATATTGAAAGACTCACACAAGTTGTTCATCAATATGTCATACTTTGTTGTATCCTTGAAGTGTAACCTATTCCATTGCCCCTACTGGCTTCTCTGCCAACCATTTATACATCTCAACATCCTCAACTTTCAATTTTTTCCATCAAGTCCTCCCATACGGTCTCAGTCGTCCCCTTGGCTACTCCCTACAATATGTTCCTAAAATTTAAACCTCGACACTAACATTTAAAATTATTATGTAAATTCCTAACACAAAAATGATGATATGCCTCTTTATAAAACTTATCCAATCTATCTACAAAATCCTTCTGCTTATCACTAATGAAGGTCCAACTACTTGCATCAACAATACACGCATCGTCAACCAACAAGTGCATGAACTAACTCCAACTACTCTCATTTTCTACCTCCATCATAGTATACGCAACATGATACATTGCATTCTCTCCATCAATACTTACAACTGACAAAATGTGGCACCCAAAATCACCATTTAATAAACATCCATTAAGCACTATTACTCTCATACACCGTGCTCTAAAGGCTTCTGTGTACACAACCAAGCAAATGTAAACCCTCCAAAACTCCTCAACTCTCTAGAAATCATAGTCTCTGATAATTATGCTACCAGGATTACTAATCCTCGGATGTTCATAGTAATCACCCAATATTGCAAACTATTTTTGACTTGTACGTCTAATTACTTCCAAACATTTGGTTTTAGTTCTATAATTTTTTTGCTTTGAGGCAGTTGAAGTACAATTCTTTTTCACTGCATCCATGAAACCATTAAATCTCCACTATAGGTTATGTTTAAATGTATCCATGTACTTCTCGATTAAGAAGTATGCATCAACGTATACCTACTACGAAATGTCATCGCACAAGTGTGGTCCAACGTCATGGTGCGAATAATGAATATCTTGTCTGTCTTGTAAAACCTTGCATATAACACCCATTGGCATTCATCATGTACACTCACAGCCCGTAGACGAAGCTTGCCATCCTTCTTGTACTTCACTTCTCTAGCACACTTCATAGTATGCTTTAAATCGGCTTCTTTAACACCTTCTTATTGATAAACATAAAATATGCACAATGGAATGTACAAGAGATAAGAATTCAAATGTTGAAGACCTGGTATGCAACACATGTGCAGCAGATATGAATGCAAAGGTTGGAAACATGCTATGCAACAACATGTTATACATTCCAATTTCAAGGCATTTTTTTTTTCCTTTTTGTAGTTGTCATCATTGCTCAAACTTGGTAATTCTTTAGACGTTTCATCCTGAAGCTTGCACGCTCTCATCATTCATGAAATGACTCCATTTTTAGTTTGTATCAAAGTTAGCATCTCATTTAGGATGAGAACCTCTGTTTGTAATCAGAATCCACTTAGTATTCCTCTCTATCTACTCCATCTCTACTAGTATCACCCATTTCTCTTCTCTTCGTCATTGATTTGGATAAGGAGTGCACCTAGACAACTTTCTTGTATTGCAACATAAAGAGTAAATGGCTTCTTCAGGATTAGAGCTGTAAGCATCGACGGATGAGATAAATGTTGTTTAATACTTTAGAAATCATTATAACAAGTATCATCTCACTCAATGGCACATCTTTCTTTACCAGTATGTTGAATGGATGACAACGTATGGAAAGATTTGAGATAAATCTTTGAATGTATGCTAGCTTTTCTTGAAGACTTTTCAACTCATGCAAATTACTTGGCTTTAACATGTTTATTAAATTAAAGCATAAATTTTTGATTAATCTATTCAATACTGCGATATCGAACAATGAAGCCAATAAATTTTCTGGAAATGACACCAAATGAACACATTAATGGATTCATCACCAATTAGTATCATGGAATCTTTTGAAAATCCTGCAAGTTTTGTAGATGAACCATCTTGTTTCTTTGTTTTGACAACAAGATCATCAACATAGCATTTCACTGGCTTATGCATCATATCATCAAAGTTCTTTTCCATTGCCCACTGATAAATTGTTCTAGTATTTTTCAATCCAAACGATAGGACTTTGTAATAATATATGCCCTTAGGAGTGCTGAATGTCATAAGCTTTTTGTCGTTTGTATTCATTCGAATTTGGTTGTACTCAGAAGACCCATCCATGAAAGATAGAACTTCATATCTGGTAATTTCATCCATCGTTGACTCTGTTATTGGAAGTAGAATTCATTTTTTGGACAAGCTTGATTCAGATCTCGAACGTCATCACAGACTCTAAATTGTCCATTCTTTTTCACGACTAGAACAATATTAGCAATCTAAGTTGGGTACTTGACGTCGTGTATGAACCCTGGTTCAATAAGTTTGTTGACCTCTACTTCAATTTGAAAAATCAATTCTAGTCAGAATCTTCTTTGGGATTACTTGATCGAGCGAACTCCATGCCTTACTACAAGATGATGCACTACAACTTTAGGATCCTATCCTGGTATTTCTTTGTAAGACCATGCAAACATGTCTTTGTATTCCTGGAGTAAGTTGAAGTACTCAGATTCATCCTCTTCACTGAGAAGAGCACCAACATACACTGGCCTAAGATCTTATTCTGTTTTAAATTATCTATGATAAGTACATTTTGCGCACTTATTCGAGCCTTTAAACTAAGCTTTTATTCTGTTATTTTATTGATTTTTTACTTAGTTTAGTGTATTATTCTTCTTATTTCAGTTTTGAACCTGTTTATAAGCAAATAGAGAAGAATGGACAGAAAGAACAACAATTTGGTGAAATCGGCGAGTAAGTTGAGTTTTTGAAATAAATATCAAGAGCCAAACATTGGAGGATGAGGAAGATGATAAAATCATTAAGTTTAAGGTGTTTTGGAATGACAATGAAGAGTTGAATCAATGGTTGAGACACCAGAAAGCTAAATAACCGAATTGAGAAACTACCTACCAAAGCATGTAGAGAAATTAGAGTACAACTTTTGATATTAAAATCTCCACAAGGAAAATGATATACCATTGGAAGGATAATTGAATTACAAGTCCAACACCTTTTACAGATCTCAATTTGGAGTTTCCTATAAGAAGTTATGGCCATTTGAAAAACAGCCGCCGCAGAGAAAAAATGTTGAACAGCGCGATCGCCCACTATGAAGCTGGGCGATCGCCCGAAACCTTTTTTTGGCAGCAGAATAGTTTTTACTTTGCCTGGGCAACCACCCGGGTTTGCAGTGGGCGATCACCCAGTGTATTTTCGGCAGAAACGTAATTTTCTTTCTTTTTTCAGTCCTGATACACTTAAGAAACTTTTTGGGACGCGATTTTAATAATTTTTTTTGGCATCTTTTGGGGGACAACAAGGATACTATAAATATGAGTTATTAACTCATAACGGATGGAATTTTGGGGTGCCAAATTTGGAGAGAAGAACGGGAGACAAATCAAGAACGAAGATCAAGATTCATCCTTTCAAGATTAAAACGAAGATCAAGTTCAATATTTTCTCTCCTAATTATTTTCTTCTTATCCGGGTGATGAACTCCATATTTTCATCTCTTCTTTATTTTTATATTATTAGTATGCTAGGCTAGAATTAAATAGCGCTAGGATCGTGATGAAACTTGTATCATGAATCTTTAATTCTTCGAACCTAGTTTTTGATAATTAAGCATGTTTTTATTTTTGAACAATTGATATTGATTTTCTCTTCATCTACACTTATATGCGGAATAGTTGTATGAGTCTTGTGGCTTATTTTACCTTCGAGAGATGGAAAATAGGTTAGACATATATTAATTGTCGTAGAGTCCGATAGGGGATAGAAATATACCGCTATGCTTTACGTGATCTCTAAGTATTTACAAATTCTAATGCATTCTTGTATGCTCGCATTCGTCATAGAAATATAGTCGGGTCGCATATAGGAATAGGTTTAATTCTACTCGAAAAAGATTGTTAAATTAAATTAGGAATATTGATCTTCATAAGTAAATCATGTTATCAAATTTAATGGTTCGGGTTAAAGATAATTGATATAAGTGGATTCGAGATCCTAGTACACTTTTCTTTTCTTTTCTTTTCTAATTTTAAAGTAATTCTCATTTAGTTTAATTTCTTATTTGTTTGATTTATAATTAGTTAATTAATTTTAGTTCATGTTTTAATTAATTTAAGAAACAAACATTCAAAAGTTCATTAGATTCGGTTAAGGTTAGTATAATTGAACTGAACTATCTAAATCTTTGTGGGAACGATACTTGGACTCAAAATCTACTTTATTACTTGAGCGATCCGTGCACTTGCGAAATTATTAAAGACATAAAATCGCTGACAAGTTTATGGCACCGTTGTCAGGGATTTAGTTTTAGTTCTTTTCAGTTATATTAGCACTAATTCGATCTTTATTTAATTAATTTTTTTATTATATTTTTTTTAGTTTATTTCAGTGTTCAACTTGTCTCGTTTCAGACCACAACACAAGATGGAAGACCAGGAGATTGATGAAGACTATATGCTAGTTGGAGACTTTTTTACTCCACAAATCATCCAAAGACAATCTATCATTGATGAGGACAACATGCTTGTTGGAGATATCTTCGCAATGCACCAGGCTAATATCGTGAGATATGACGCAATTTCTGATATTGATGAAGACAACATGCTTTTTGGAGATTTCCTTGCAATGCAGCAAGCCAATATAAAAAGATATGAGGCTACTTCGAGATTAAGATTAATGAAGATAACAAGCTTGTTGGAGAATTCATCGTAGATCATCCAAATTTCTTTTGGAAGGATAATTACAATAATATCGGACCACAAGGTCCTCAGTTTTAGCAGCCAGAAAAGAAAACTTCACTTGAAGACATTCTTGGTAAATTCATCTAGAAAATTGATAAATTCATAGAAAAAACTGATCAGTTCATGAGACAGACGGAGATCAAATTTCAAAATCAATGTGCTTCAATAAAAAATTTAGAAATACAGATGGGTTAGATGGCAGTTGCTATATCAGCCAGAGTGCTATCTACATTGCCAAGCAATACAGAGGTGAGTCCCAAGGAAAGTGTAACGGCTATTACTACCAAAAGTGAGGTTCAATTATTAGAAATTCATATAAAGAGGCCAGTTGCAAATAAAGAAAATGAACCATCCACTGATAAGAAGCACGTGGAACAGACTGAGCAGACAACAAATATTAAAGAGAGTTCAGATACACCACATGTTAAGGCAACTGTTCCTATCAAACCATATGAGCCTCCGATCCCATCTCCTCAGAGATTACAAAAGCACAAGTTAGACAAGCAATTCTCCAACTCTACTCTTTCTTCTAAAATTGATTTTGTTATCAAGGTCGACGAAGAAGTTGAAATTTTTGTGGTTGTGTTCGAGCAAGATGCTACACTAAAATCATATTTTTTTTGGGGAGCACAAATTCAAAATTTTGAGGATAAATGAAAAATGGTGCAAAGTCAATAGATGCAAGAAAAACAAGTCCTCAAAAGCATTATACAAAGTGCCGTGAGCAATTAGACAATAAGTCAAGCTAATGACTATAAATAAGCGCTTAATGAGAGGCAACCCATTTTCTAACCCTTTTATTTACTTGCTTTACGTGTAGTAATTTTAGTTAGTTTAAATAATTCATTAGTTTCTATTTCATTTATTATTTAATGTCCTTAAAAAGCTTCACTATGTCAATCGCAGGACGTCCCACTTTGCAAGGCACATGAGTCCTATCCCACTTCAGTCCACTTCAACCGGACCTTCAACCAGCCAGATCCATCTTCTTCACATCTATCTCCGGGGAGTAACTGATTTTTTTCCTCATCTATTTGCTTTATTTCGTTATTACATTGGGGACAATGTAATGTTTTAATTTGGGAGTGGGTTAAGTATCAAGATACTTAAGTATTTTGAATTTGCTTATTTTTCAGGTCTAAAAAAAATAAAAAAAAATATTTTCGTTTATTTTTATTATTATTATTTAGTTTTAAAAAAAAATCTTTCATAGTTATTGTTGAATATCTTGTTGCCAATGATGAGATTTGTTTGAAATTGAGTACATTTTTAATAAAATATTGGACAACACTTGAACACATGCTTTTATCTGAATACTTATCCATGTTGGACTAGATTTGAAGCACGTAGCCGTTGTTGACTTATCACTTATTGAAAACATGACTTGAGTGTATATGTTGATATTATTGACTTAGATCATTGTGAAAAATCCGTTCCTAAATTCTTAGACTAGTAACCAAACTATTCAAGAACAGTTTGGAGGTGTTAAAGTTAGTACATGTTTTTGTAGAATTTTGATGTATTGGGATTTCTGGATCTCATCTTTGGTTGAATAGGTTATAGTCAAAGAATCTAAACCGAGCACTACTCGCTACTGATAACAAAATAAAAAAATAAAATATCTTACTCGAGCAATTAAGTCTGTTAGGGTATTTTGAAACTTGGTGTCCTATGGTCATCTGACTTGGAAATCATCGGCCCAAAGCTTGTTACATGAGTCAAAAAAATTAAAAAAGAAAAAAAAAAGAAAAATTACATCTTCACTTCTCTTATAGCCTGTGGGACTCGAGCAATTAAGCATGTTAGGGTATTTTAAAACCTGGTGCCTTACAGTCATCTGACTTGGAAGTCATCGACCCAAAACTCGCTACAAGGGTCACATAGAAAGCTAGTGAGAGAGAAGTATTGCACAAGATATAAGATCGTTTATATTGGTTAAACAAAATAAAAATAGTTAGAAGTGCTCGGTAAGGATTGCTAGGTTAGAACCTAAGAGATTGAAGATGAGAATTTAGAAATCACTCACCATCCTAATTCTGAGAATACAAGTTCTAATTTTTACCACTTTATTTGAAAAAAGTATTGTGTTAATCAATAGGAATCAAATTACTAGAACACCTCGAGATTGGAGAAAAAGCATTAGAAGTGTGTAATTTACGAGAGGTGTAAGAAATAAATGACTAAAAAGGGTTCGGGATTGTAAAAAATATCAACAACATAATATTGGCCATGGTCTAATACAGGTATAAGTTCAAATTTTGGCTACTCACACACTCACTAAAGGTCGAGCATTGGATAAGTGAAAATTTTTTGTGTTGTTTGATCTCTTTCTAAACATGTACTTTATTTTTCAAACTTGAGGCATATGGTAAGAAATTTAGCATTAATTCATTTCATGTTAATTCTTTTAGCTTAGTTTAAATTTATAGTTTATCTTTATTTTTGTTCGAGGACGAACAAATGTTTAGTTTGGGGGTGTTTGATAAGTACATTTTGTGAACTTATTCGAGCCTTTAAACTAAGCTTTTATTCTGTTATTTTATTAATTTTTTACTTAGTTTAGTGTATTATTCTTCTTATTTCAGTTTTGAACCTGTTTATAAGCAAATGGAGAAGAATTGACGGAAAGAACAACAATTTGGTGAAATCGGCGAGTAAGTTGAGTTTTTGAAATGAATATCAAGAGCCAAACATTGGAGGATGAGGAAGATGATAAAATCATTAAGTTTAAGGTGTTTTGGAGTGACAATGAAGAGTTGAATCAATGGTTGAGACATCAGAAAGCTAAAGAACCGAATTGAGAAACTACCTACCAAAGCATGTAGAGAAATTAGAGTACAACTTTTGGTATTAAAATCTCTACAAGTCAAATGATATACCATTGGAAATATAATTGAATTATGAGTTCAACACCTTTTACGGATCTTAATTTGGAGTTTACTACAAGAAGTTATGGCCATTTGAAAAACAGCCGCCGCAAAGAAAAAATGCTGAATTGCGCGATCGCCCACGATGAAGCTGGGCGATCGCCCAAAACCTTTTTTTGGCAGCAGAATGGTTTTTACTTTGCCTGGGCGACCGCCTAGGTTTGCACTGGGCAATCACCCAGTGTATTTTCGGCAGAAACGTAATTTTCTTTCCTTTTGAGTCCTGATACGCTTAGAAAACTTTTTGGGACGCGATTTTAATGATTTTTTTGGCATCTTTTAGGACACAACAAGGATACTATCATATGAGTTATTAACTCATAACGGATGGAATTTTGGGGTGTCGAATTTGGAGAGAAGAACGGGAGACAAATCAAGAACGAAGATCAAGATTCATCCTTTCAAGATTAAAACAAAGATCAAGTTCAATATTTTCTCTCCCAATTATTTTCTTCTTATCCAGGGGATGAACTCTATATTTTCATCTCTTCTTTATTTTCGTATTATTAGTATGCTAGGCTAGAATTAAATAGTGCTAGGATCGTGATGAAACTTGTATCATGAATCTTTAATTCTTCGAACCTAGTTTTTTATATTTAAGCATGTTTTTATTTTTGAACAATTGATATTGATTTTCTCTTCATCTACAATTATATGTGCAATAGTTGTATGAGTCTTGTGGCTTATTTTACCTTCGAGAGATGAAAAATAGGTTATACATATATTAATTGTCGTAGAGTCCGATAGGGGATAGAAATATACCGCTATGCTTTACGTGATCTCTAAGTATTCACAAATTCTAATGTATTATTGTATGCTCGCATTCGTCATAGAAATATAGTCGGGTCGCATATAGGAATAGGTTTAATTCTACTCGAAAAAGATTGTTAAATTAAATTAGGAATATTGATCTTCATAAGTAAATCATGTTATCAATTTTAATGGTTCGGGTTAAAGATAATTGATATAAGTGGATTCGAGATCCTAGTACACTTTTCTTTTTTTTTCTTTTCTTTTCCAATTTTTTTTCTTTTCTTTTCCAATTTTAAAGTAATTCTCATTTAGTTTAATTTCTTATTTGTTTGATTTATAATTAGTTAATTAATTTTAGTTCATGTTTTAATTAGTTTAAGAAACAAACATTCAAAAGTTCATTAGATTCGGTTAAGGTTAGTATAATTGAACTGAACTATCTAAATCTTCGTGGGAACGAAACTTGGACTCAAAATCTACTTTATTACTTGAGCGATCCGTACACTTGCAAAATTATTAAAGACATAAAATCGCTGACAATCTACAGTAGGTTGCCCTCCTTCTTCAAATGTTGGCGAAGATGGTTCAAGTTCATTTGTTAGATTCAGACTCTGAGTCACAAGGTTCATTTGCAATCTGGATTTCTACATCATGGGCACATGTGGCCAACTCTTCAAAATAGTAAGGCATATCTGTCTAGAGATTATAAAGTAGTCCCCAATACATGTCTTCAACACACATCTCCATAGAGGATAATACTCTGATGTGTTCTTTGCAGTTAAGAACAATATTTTTCCAACATACTCTACGACCGACTCTTTTTTACTCTACTTTGATCGGGCAAGTTCGAGAAGGCTTACTCTCCACCTTGTACTATATAAGCATGTTATGAACTCCAGCTTAAGTTGAACCTAACTATCAATTGAGCCAGTCGTTAAGTCTGTATACCATTCAAACGTTGTGCCTTTGAGAGATCGTACAAATTGCTTCACCATTGTGTCATTATAGGTGCTAGCATTGTTACATATTTCAATAAAATGAGCCACATGTTGCTTCAGGTTTCTCTTTCCATTAAAACATTGGAACTTCGTGGGTTGGTAGCTAATCGGCATTCTCATTTCATCAATTTGACGGCTGTAGTGTTTGGCATAAAGCAATGTATTGGACAGAAAGAAAGTCTACAGACATTCACCACTATTTTGGGCACGAATGGTGTCAGCAATCATGTGTTGGAAAAAAAGAAGTCTACAGACGGTTGAGTGGTATCACGCAACACATTCTGCACCACAGTTCGATCATAGAAATCTTTTTTCTATTGGTACTCTTGGACTTCTGGGTCTATAGTTCTGGAAGAGCCTTTATTTTCTGGATTGCCTTTCATCAACGGACTTTACAATTCTAATCGGCGCATGAGTGTAGTAATTTGTACATCTTTGTCTTCTAGCAATTTTTTAAACTTTTCAATGGCCATTTTTTGAATTTGATTATAAGGGCCAGGCGCCATTTCTGTTACCATCACCTACTCGATGAAATCTTCAGACGAGGTATAATCTCCTTATTTCTATGGAAAAATGACATGTGTGGTGGATTCGGACATGAATCTATCACTAAACAAAAACCAAAAGAACTTTTTGGCAAGCTCCTGGACTTTTCTGTCGAGGATGAACCTGGCTTCTTCTTGAACTCAAAGATCTTAACCTTACCTTTGTTAGAGAATTTCCTCAATGGTTATACCAATTGAGTTTCTTCGGTCTTCGTCTGGGCTTAGCTTGGATGGTAAAGTTCAGCAAGTGTCTCTTCGAAAAGAGTCACAATGTTCTTTGCTTTCTCACCTGTCATAGTTGATGTAGTGGTTGAAGCTTGAAGACATCGCGAAATTGAAAGATAGGAGGACAAAAAGGTCACACCGGGTGTGCTAAGAAATTTGTACGACGAATTTAGTGTATTAAAATAAAGAAATTGTTACAAAATGGAATTTTGTAAATTACAAAGTGCATTGATATTTTTGTGATTACAAAGTTGCAAAATCCTATTATTAACGATCCGAGTATTGAAGACGAAAAGCATCATGGCTTGAAACCTAGACTTCGAGACTTGTTGGGAACTTGATTTGCTTGAATCTTCAAAGCTTAGATTTGATTTGCAAAGAAGATTTTAATCTTCTTGAACTTGATTTGATTTGAAGAAGATTTTGATCTTCTTGAGATTTCTCAGATTTTGTATTTGAGAGATTTTCTTCTCTTCTTCCTCCGAACTTTGGATTTTCTCCAGGACTTTTTTCTGGACTTGCGTTTTTTCTTCTGAACTTCAACTTATGATTTTTCATGAACTTAATGTCCTATTTATAGAGAAATCTTGTAACCACCATCATTTTTTAATTCTTTTAATTTAATTTTACAAACTTTAAAAGTAGGATGGACTTCCTACGTTTACTTCTTTTAACACAGTCGGGCCATAATAAACTTGAACTTTAATAGACTTAAGTAGACTATTAGTTTTTAGAGAAAATTCAAGGCTGGTAATTGATCATGCACTCATGGACTCCGAAGTCATATGGGCCAAACTTATTTCAATTAAAGTCATATTTCAGTGTTAAAAGACCAACGTGTCCCTGCAATTGCAAAACTACTAATTCAAACACGATACTGTTTTATTATGATACTATTTCATTAAGATACTATTTTCTATGATACTGTTTTATTAAGATATTATTTTATTATGATACTGTTTTATAAAAAATGTTTGGTATTGTTTAACGTTTAATATTGTACACTATTTTTCATTACATAGCATGTTTGGCCAGGTTTATTTTAAATGTTTTGTTTCAAACTCATTTTTAACCACATATTTTATGGGACCCACAAAATTTCTCAACTACACATTTCACCAACTTGTTCAAAATCTCTAAAAAAATTACTTTTAAAATCTACCAAACAGACACACGTTCAAAATTAAATATTTTATGGTTGAAGTATTGTAATGATATTGTTTCAAAATGCTCTATTAGTTGTACAAGATTATTGATTTTATTTTCAGCTTGTTACTATTTCAATCTATCATATTATTTTTCTTTTGGGTTGTAGTTTGTGTGTGTAATACTGCTTTATTAAGATACTAACATATATGATACTGATATATTAAGATACTTTTGTCGATGATACTGTGCTATAATTTTCTGTTAAAACATAACATTTGTGCTCACCTAAGCATATGTACTTTTGATACTATTATATTTACTTAACTTATTTGGTATCTTTAACCATATGATACCGTTATCTATGATATTGTTATTATGATATTGATACAAATGTGCTTATAATACTATTTTATTAAGATAATTTTATTATAATATTGTTCTTCTGTTGTGTTGAAATTTTCTATTTTGAGTGTGTGTAATATTGTCCTTGTTTATAAAGATATTGATACTAATGTGCTTATTATATTAATATTGTGCTTCTGATACTAAAATATTAAGATACTTTTATCAGTGATACTGTTATATTAAGATGCTGAAATACTATTCTTAATAAGATATTGTTTGTGATACTGTATTGCAAGATACTGTTCTTAATAAGATACTATTTGTGATACTGTTTTCTTTGATACAATATCAAACAACACATGAATGTGTGAGAATAACATCCCAAAACACATAAAAAATTTGATGTATGTGAAGCAAATGTTGCTTTCTTTTATTCAACCAAAAAATAATTACAAAACAATTATGTTCCTATCTATCAAAAAACAATATCTACAACAAAAACAACCTAATTGAAGAAAAGTAAGAGAAACCATTCATAAAAATTTAATCTACCTACAAAACAACATTCAAGAAGCAATTGTTTCCAAAAAATTTGTAATCCAGAGACTGTCCAATACTTCTTAGAATCACTGTCATTATCTAATAATAATAACAGGCTATTAAAGTTTAAAATGTTATCTTTTACATCATTGAGAAGAAAAAAACAGTATAAAACTGTGAATCCACTATTATTACTCACGAAAACAATGGGAAAAGTTTGGGTGGCGGGGCGACGAGTTGCGAAACGCAACGAGTTTCATTAACCGGTAGGAGGAAAAGACGGTGTGCACGTGCGTTGCTGCTGAAGTTTTAATTAGATTTAATTTTAATTAATTTGTGTCACATGGATATTTATTTAATTAACTTAAATATGGCTGAAGTAGTATGACTTAATGGCAATGTTGAAAAGTATTTTAACCTAATTTGGAACAAGTTATCTACAGGTGACTTAAAGGCAATTTTCTCTAGTTTTTAATAGGTCAATTCTATTTATTTTATTTTATTTTAATTTTTACAAGAGTATATTCATTTTATAAAATTTAAGATCTATACCATAAAATTAAGGATATGTCTAGAATCAATTTGGATTTAGATTTTTATAAAATCCATTTGACTATGCAATGGATATTAATTGAAAGGTCCCACCATAGAGAGAAAGCTACGTATCTAACAGTAATTGACATAACTCAAACATTCATCAATTTCCAAATTTGTCCCTAAACACTTCACTTTCTGAATTTCCAAATCTGATTTCTAGACTGCTATTCCACTTGCAAGCAACTCGCCGATCTAGTTCAGAAATCACAAGTCTTGGACTTAACCAAGATCTATTTTGGAGTCAAATATCAAAAAAAATCAAAGGGTCGTCAAGAAGTATGCCCCAAAATCCATTTGAAAATGTATAATCCAAGAGGAGGGGTAGCATTTTTCTACTTTCTTTCGTTGCCTTGGCTGCACCCTTGCTCTTCGCTGTCGAACAGTTTTCGAATTTCCACAATGGCATGGCTGCGTTATTTTTTATTTTATTTTCATTTTCCTTTCCATTCCTTTTTCCTCCAGACATTTACGCATAGAGAATCCAATCAAAGGGCCGGAAAGTCCACTGCCGTAACACTTGTCTCGCCTACCAAGAAGAATGCGAAATGGGCCGAGTATGAACACCAAATATTTTTCACTGCGTCCAAAACTGTGATTGCGGAGAGTCACCATAGGAGAAAGTGCTTTAGCAAACACGGTTGGGAGAGGTTGGTACACTTGTTTAACACCTCGACTGCCAAAAGGAGCTGTACCCAGCTTAAGAATCATTGGGACTCAATGAGGCGGGAACACAAACACCTTCACGAACTTCTACGATGTACATGCATTGAATACAACCATTGACAACGTCATTGTTGCCGATGACGAATGGTGGGAGCGAAAAATCATGGTTCGTTTCACTTAAAATCTTCATGGTCATTATTTGCTTCATCCAGATTTTTGTTCCAATTGTGATTGATGCATTGGATTGTGATGATGAGTATGGTGGAGTTGTGTAATCTATTGATGTATTCGTGGTGAAATGGTGGGGTTGTACTTCTAGTTGATTGCTTTGTTTGGCTAATTTATTTTCATTATGTCCATTTCTTTTGTTTTTTTATTTTTGGCCAGACGTTAGTTTACGTACCCGAAGAATTGAGTTTGAACATATTGAAATCACATTATTTTACATGCATTCTCAACTTTCAGCAAGTTGGCACTTGGGATTTGAGTGTTTGTGAAATGCCAAATATGTCAACATTATTTGCTGAAGATAAGGTAGCATCTTGATTGTTTAGCAACAAAATTTGATGGCCTTAGCATTCATATTGAGTATTGTATTATTAATTTTTTCCATGAAGATTATATGCAAAATATTTTCTCCTTCAAACATGTAAATCTTTGAGAGGTGATTTTACAATAGTCACTTCATATAAGAAAATTGTATTTTTGTAATTGGTTGATAGTGTACGGTAATTGATATGTGTTTAAACACTGCATGAAAAGGCGGAGTATGCCAAATTCAGAAACTAGGATGTTCGCAAAATATACCACCGGTACCTCCCATTTTTTGGTAGGTTTTTTGACTCAAAAAAGTACGCAATGACACTAATGAAGTTATTGCAACGGAGATTTGACGAGGTTATAAACAGTGGTAGTGAGAATCTCTATGACATGCTGCGCATCAACGCAGAGACACGGGACTCCAGTTATGAAGGTCCGGTGGAATTGAGATCCAGTTCATGAAAGGATATCTCTGGTTGTCACAGTGGCAAAAAGCGAAATGTTCAGCACGTAGATCTAAGGAGAAGAAAAAAAGAAGAAGTGTAGACTTGTCTTATTCAATAGAGCATCTAGTAAGTGTAGGCGAGGTGCTAGCTTCAAGTCGTCAACTCTACCAGGAAGAGGTCTCGAGCTGTCACCAGCGCATTAAGGAACTCATGGCTAAGGGTACAATGCTGAAGGGTAGTGCATTGTATAACTTAGCGTTGACATTCCTAGTCACCTGCAAGAATAGGGAAGGTTTACAACTACAGATTACCCCGAGTACAAGCTGGGTTGGATTCAATACAACTTCGACCAAAGCCATAAGTAGAATGGAATGTGCCATGTGACTTCTATAAATTTTTTTGTTCACTTCGGCCTGTATTGTATTTTAATGCATGTAGTTTGTTTGCACTCTAGTATGTCTAGGGTCGTGATTTTTACTTGCCCCCTTTTATTACTAATAAAACTTTACAATCAAATGTGACTTGATAGTTCCAAAAATGGCTACTATTTTTGTCAAATATGTCATATTCCAACACGGGAGTCTTTAAATGGGTACTATTCTTGTCAAGCAGGTAGTTCCATAAATGAGTACTATTTTTTTCAACTAGGTATTATTCAAACACATGGGTCTTAAAGAGGGTAGTTCCATAAAATTTACCATTATTCTATAAATTGCAGTTGCATATCTAATTTTGCATGCACACCAATTATATGCTTTCTTCTCTACCAAGTAATTTTATTTTAAACATTGTCAAATATGTGATTTGATTTTGATTGTGTACTAAGATCATACTCAAACGATGAGGACGAACAGGATAAGGATGGGTACGAAGAACAATTACAAGAAGATATTAGCATATGGCTTGAGTTTTGACGAATGACTAATCGAGCCGTTCGTGCTTACATTCGTAATTCCAGGCGCCGAATTCTAAGAAACCCACGTGCATGAAATGGACACATGTTCATGATCGAAGCATTGGACGGAAATGGCCAAATATCATATTAGGAATTTCGTATGTATCCTCATGATTTTATTCGTTTCACACACGTCCTTCGCGATGAATATGGCTTACATGATAGCACCACAGTTTCTATATACGAACAAGTTGACATGTTTTTATGTATCCTAACACACGGTAATATGTATAGACAGGTGAAGACCATGTTTGGACACTTGTTGGAAACCATCGGTCACGATTTCAAAATAATGTTACGTGTCGTGGTGCAATTTGGTGGTCGGCTAATCAAACCAGGCCCAAACTACAACCAAAGTCCGTTCCACTATCGTCCAAACCTAGATAGACACCCTGTGTTCCAGGTATGGTGGAATTTTTCTTGCTAGGATTCTTATTCATCATTGTTCCACCGTATTTATACATTCTTTCATGTTCATCGTATATACGTAAAAGACTGTATTGGTGTAATTGATGGAACACACATGAAGGCTATCCTACCTCAAGAAGAACGACTCAATTTCATTAGTCGAAAGGGTATCCCAACATAGAACATTCTAGTTGCATGACTTCAACCTTTGCTTCACGTTCGTACTCCTGGGGAGTATGGGAAACACACACAATAGTCGCATTTCTTATGAGAGAAATATATAGTCTGGATATTAATTTTCCAGAGCTGGCACCCATTAAGTATTATCTGGTTGATTCCGATTTTGCGAACATGCCAGTTATCTCGCCCCATATAAAGGGGCAGACATTAGATATCACTTTCAACAATTCAGAGAGTCAATGCACGTAGACAGTTCAGAAATACAAAAGTCTTGTCGAAATGTGATCGAGAGGGCTTTCGGTGTTTTCAAGCAGAGATGAAAGGTACTTGATCGTATGCCGAGTTACTTGTTCCCTGCACAAATAGCTATCGTGGTTGTGAAAATAACGGTCCACAACTTCCTTAGATGGTAATGTCAAATCGACTAGGGCTTTTATTCAATTGAAGCTAATCGTCGTGTTGATAAGGTGGACATGCCGGACGAACAAGATCAAATTGCGGCCAGGGGCAGAGGGGGGAGTCCTGGGGGAGACCAGGACCTCCCAACTTTATGAAAAACATTTTTTTTTAATTTTTAATTTTTTTTAATAACCAACCAAAGCAAAAATACTAAAACCCAAACTCAACAATGAATGAACTAAACAAATAAAGCCTAACAAAATTGATTTATCCAAGATCACTTCTTCTTCTTCACAGACACATTTCACGTCCACGTCTTCAACCTTTGACACCCAAAAAAAAAAAAAAAAAAAAAAAAATTGATTACGATTTCATCTTGAGCCTTTTTCACTTAAGCTATAGATTTTCTTCTTCTTGCTGTAGTAGAACATTACTTCCACGAAAAAATTCTAGCTCGAGTTCAAATCATGATTCTTTTGTTGTCGGCGGGTTCTCAAATTAGAAGAAGAAACATAGTCTCAGAAAACATATTGAAAAATTTAGTAATGTATACAACCTATCTCGAATTAAGTCTGAATCATTCAATAACCAAAAAGAAAGTATTGAGGCTAGTCTTTTCAAGCAACCAGATCAAACACGAAGTGAGTATCAAATACTTCTGACTGCATCGTTCGATATCTTGTAAGCTTTTTAAAAATTATGACTTATAAAAAACATTAAATTTTCATAAAAATGGGTCTAATAATTGTAGTTTGAAAAAAAAATTGGGGGCGCTGCCGCCTCGCCCCCGTGAAAAGGGTTCCCCCCCTCTCTACAGCCCACCACTTTGCTATATCCTAGCTCCAACCCTGTTTGAGGACCCCCCCAACTTAAAATGTCTGGCTCCGTCACTGATTACATCTGAGATGAATGCACTACAACACCAAAACATGACATGGGATGAAATGAACGACTACATGGCACAACGAATGTGTTAGTACATCATGACGACTAATATGCACATGAATATTAAAAAAAAATTGTTGTACTCCATTATAAATGAACTATATAATTTTTACAACATTCGAATATAACAATTGTACAATTTATGAACAACATATTTCTGCAAATGTGGTTCAACATCCAATTTATGACACTATTATAACATGAGGTGTGAATAGAGCTGGCAAATGGGCCGGGTAGCTCATCAGGCTAACTCGGTCATAATTTTTTTTTTATTTTTATATATAAATTTTTTATACAATCTAATACATTGCATCAAATACAATATTAGATAAACTTAGATAATATATATTTTGATATTTTAAAAAAATTAATTTATAAAATTGAGACTCTCATGTATTAGTCAATATATAAATATCAATTTTCTTTCAAAATAATAATATTTTTTTGGTTAATTGTAAACTATTTTTTTGACACTTTTTTCTAAAACATAAATCGTAAGAGCATGCTAGTCTTATTACTTTAAGGTATAAACATGTTTGTCTTGAATTAAAAAGTTTATTTATAAATAAATTTAAAATAAATAATTTACTTGTCACATCAAATATAATTTGGATTGAAACTTGAATTAAACTTTTAATTAAATCTAAACAATTTTATGTTGGAGATTGGAATTTTTAGACTAATGTTTCAAAAAAAAGACAATTTAAGTTGGAGACTTGGGCTTAGGTCATTTCAGATTGATATTATTTGGATTATGTATTGAAGCTATTTACAAAATGAGTGATTAGTGTTAAGGAGTCCAAAAAAAAATTGTGAGCCAATCCGACGGGCTAGACAGGCCGGACCATATAAGTCCAATTTTATTTGGGCCAGGACCAGCCCAACCCAAAATCCAAGTTATATGAGCCATAGACTTATATTGCCACCTCTAAGTGTGAACATGCAAATATAGGATGCCGCTGGTTTATTCTTCGCATGGGACCTTACACCAACGGTATGTTTCAAAATATATTGGGGCATTTTAGTAAATGTAGTTGCATCTATGGTCAACAATGGCATGCACATTGTCAGAATGCCTGCTTTGATTTTCTGAAAAGTTGACAATTTATTCAATACGTAATACATAAAGATAAAAATTTGTGGTCAAATAATCTGAGCTGCTCAGAATCCATTACAGACATCCTCCAAGGAGGAAATGTTCCCAACCATAAAGGATCTACAGATTGACCCATGGCCACGTGACATAGAAGTTTGACCACACCCACACAACACTGGCGACCTCTCTCCTTCGATCCGCTTCTACCGCTTCTCAGTCAGAGAAATACGAAAAAAAACCTTTGTGCAAATTACATCCCAAACCCACCGAAACAAACGCATTGTCATTATTCATTTTTCAATTTCACCCACAACAAAATGGCTCTTTCGTTTTCTCTTAGAATCCCAGATTCATACCCATCACATTACCGTTTTTCTTAGTGAATGAATTGGTTTCTTTGTAATCACTAATAATAAAGCCTGCCCATTTCTCTTTTTTTCTCTTTTTTTTCTCTTTTTTTATTGTTGTTTTTTTCAATGAGAATGGCCGTCCCATTTCAAGAAAATAGCTACTTTCTGTCAATTGTCAATGCAGCCTGTATAATAACAAGATTGTAACTAACAGAAACCCGGGATTTTTTTATTTTTTATTTTGGTTTAGTTCGTATATAAATTATGTGTGATACTTTGGTGGCGAGAACAGGCCGGCATCAGCAGCGGTATGATTCCGGTTTTCGCCTTGTGGCTGGGTAATTCTCAGGCCCATTTTCATTACTTTTTGTATTTTCTTACAAATATAATTATATTGTGTATGTGTGTGTATGTATGTATGTGTAAATGAATTTGATCTAATAATGCATGACGCGGAATATTAATGTTTGTATTTTGTTGGGAAATGTCGCAGTTTAGTATTAATTCTTTCGTATAAGATTGCATTTTTTTACAAATATTATTTTCTTGTGTCAGATTTTATGGTTTTACATGCATTTAATTTAAGAGCCACGCTAGACGAAATGTATCTCAGGTACATCAATTAGAATGTTATGAATTGAACTCAATCAATGGAGAATTCAACTCAAAACCAGCTACATAAGAATGGGTATCGTAATAATCGAGCTAAAATTAATTGAATGAGCTAAGAATTAAAGAAGAAAATGAAGAAGATGAAGAACAGAGGGAGAAAATGGAAGAAATTTTCACTGCAAATTTTGTTAAACATTATATCTGATGTTTTCTCTCTCCTAAGCTACGTATCTATATCAGCAATAAGTTAAAGTGTGTTTTAAGATATTACAACTTTTAAAAGTGTAAAACATTTCACTGAACTAAAATATTAAATAAAACGGTGTCCGTCCTCCATTGCCAAAATGGTGTCGTCCCTCGTTTGAATTTCTGTTGGTCCTCTTCTTCCTCTTTCCCCTATATAATCTAGTTGGTTCTTCACCATCTTCATCATAACAACTCTCTCACATATCTAAACATTGTTCCCAAGGTTTAAATGTAGGGTATTGCTACTGGATATCTTTAGAATCCTCCCATATGGCTTCTTCCTCAGACGGATCAATCCATTCGATTAACCGCTTAACTCTAGCTTATCCCTGTCGGTTAAACATTATGGCTTGTATGATCCTTAAGGGTTGTTTGTCTAGGTTTTGTGTACTTGTACCCTTTGGGAGTTCTGCAACACATACTGCTTTGTCCCCAATTTTCCTCTTCAGCAGTGACACATGGAAAATTGGATGAATCTTAGAATCCACTTGAAGTACAAACTTGTAGGCGACCTCCCCAATTTTATCTTCCACTTTCTAAAAGCCATAGTATTTAGGACTTAACTTCTTATTGTCTCTCTTGACTACTATCTGCTACTAGTATAGATGCAGTTTCAAATAGACCCAATCCCCAGCTTGAAAATGTCTCTCAGATATGTTCTTGTCAGCATAGTGTTTCATTCGAGCCGCCCTTGCTTGTGCCAAGCTTTCTTTTAAGTACTTATCCATTTTATGTCTTTCATATAGTAAATCCTCAACAGCAGCAAGGTTAGTTTGCTGTTATGGTCCCATGGCTAATTGAGAAGGAAGAATTCCATAGAGAGCTTCAAAGGGTGTCATCTAGATGATTGTGTGACATGTGGTATTGTACCACCATTTAGCCAATGGAATCCATTTAGCCCATACTTTGGGTTTACCATGTGTCATGCACCTAAGGTACATCTCCAAGCATTGGTTTAACATCTCAGTTTGCCCATCAAATTAGCATATGTAGCTTGATATCCAATAGTTTAAATAATTCCTGCCAAAAAGAACTTGTAAAGACTTTGTCTCTGTATGAAACAATAGACTGTGGGAGGCCATGTAACCTGCTAATATTTTCCATAATATTTGGCCACTTTCTTTGTTGTAAAGAGATGGGACAATGTAATAAAAATGCCCATACTTGGTGAATCTATCCACCACTACCATTATTACATCCTTCTCCTCAGATTTGGGTAACCTTTCAATGAAGTCTAGGAAGATGTGACTCCATTGGTAAAGGCTGGAGAAGGCCTGGGTAATGAATATGTTCTTCTTTGCACTTCTGACACGCATCACACTGCAGAACCTCCATTCTTATAGCCAGTGAAATGCCTGGCCAGAATAAGTGCTGTTTGGCCCTCTGATGCTGGCTTGTATCCCAGAATGACCACCATCTTGGGATGAATGAATACATTATATCATTTTCTTCCTGATATCTCATCTACTTCCAATATACAGCTTGCCTTTGTACCTAGGTACCCTATTGCACTATTGGTATGATTGGTCAACTGTTGGATCAATTACTAAAGATTGAATTTTCTCTGTTGTTGCTGTGCTGTCACCTTCATAGCTGTTTCTATGCAGATGTAACTTGTGTCAATGCATTGCATTCTCCTTCTTCCCTCCTCGATAGAGCATCTGCCACCACATTTTCTACCCATTTCTATATTGTACTTCATAGTCCAAGCCCATCAGTTTAGTAAGCCATTTATGCTGCAAGGGAGTAGTGATGCCATTCCAAGTAGTGCCTTCATTTGACTACTGCAGTTACTAAGGTCAGCAGCTCCTTATGGATGGACATCCCCAAATTACTTGGCCCTATAGAGTTGCTCATGTAGGATAGAGGTCTTTTGTTTTGCATCAGTACAGCTCCTATTCCTCCATAACTGGCATCAGTTTCTATGATAAAGACTTGAGTAAAATTTGGTAAAGCAAGTACAAAGGTGGTACTCGTAGTCATTTTGAGGTTGTTGAAAGCTATCTCAGTTGCCTCTGTCTATAAGAAGCTGTCATTCTTTAATAGATCTGGCCTAGCTAATTTCCTATATTCTTTCACAAATTTTCTGTAATAACTAGTTAATCCCAAGAATCTTGAGATTAGTTGGGGAAGGTCATAATTGCATAGCCTCTCCTTTTAGGGATATGCTGGTACTCCTTGTTGGTCTATTATTGAAATGCCCCAAAATTTCTAAAGTCTCGGAGAGTTAGTAAAATTCATAACCATTAAATATTGCGGAAAAATGACTTTAATAATAAAATCCCAATTGTCAAACAATTGGTTAATTCGTAAACAAATAAGAAAATATTTATTATATGCTAAATAACTTGAAAATTGCAACGCAAATTGTCTAAAGCATCATAAACAAAATTATCTAATTTGGCGACTATTGGCTTGACAGCTTCACTGACCCTCCATGCATCCATCACATTAATCATTACCTGAAAATTATTTAAAATGAGGGATGAGTATAACTAAATATACTCAGTGAGATACTTGCTAATTTCTACGAACAATCCAAATATTATAATTAAGCATGGAATTAACTTACTAAATTGAACTATGAATTATCACACCATGACAATGATAATTCATACAAGCGTTATAAATAAACTGAAATTCAAAGGTTTAACTAAACCCAAAAGTTTAACTGAAACCCGAAGGTTTAAATGAAATGGTTCATGATTTCTCCCGAAGGAGTACTGAAATTAAGTAATCAATTTACATGCACAAAAATAATAATTAGAAAGTTATAGACATCAACAATAGCACATAGTATCTCACCTTAGTTCTTATGAATAAGAATTAAACTAGAACTTGAATGAGTTATGATCGTAAGAGTTGCAAAGAGAGCACAAATGGATGGTGGAAAAATAAATGAATTATATGCGTGCGTATAGGTGGGTGCTAAAGCTGCTAATGATTGAAAAATGTGAAAGGTGGACTAAGTTTATAGATTAAGCATTGGTTTAAAATATAAGAACTTTAGAAGTATAGGTAAATTAGGATTCTTGGTATCTGAAAGCAAATAGGAGAGAGAGAGAGTGATAAGCTACAGAAAAACAAATTTGAAAATTCAGAAGATAATATGAAATCTGGCCGAAAATTGATTATCTCAAAAGAGTCCCTTTTTAGTTCAATCTAATATAGAAATCTTTAACTGACTCTATCTTGAGTTCAGCTTATCTAAAAACACTTTTTCTTGAACCGATAATCATGATTAAATACAAGCTACCCAACGAAGCCAATATTGATATACTAAAACTCAATATTTCACTAATTAATTGTTTAGTCCAAATAAATTAATTGATTCTAAAATTTACTTTCACTTCGGTCCTTTGATAATAAATAATAATAAAAAAATTCGAGATTCTACAATTATGTACCCCAAGTACTCTACGTTGGTCTTCTCAAAACTGCATTTGTTGAGCTTAGCATATAGCTGGTGTTTCCTCAATAGTTGTAACCCAATTCCCAAGTGTTCAGTGTGACTTGGCATATGAATATCATCAAAGAACACTAGAACATATTTCCTTAACTCATCCATGAATATTTCATTCATTAAACCCTGAAACGTTGTTGGTGCATTGGTCAACTCAAGTGGCATTACTTTAAACTCATACAAGCCTTAGTGTGTCTTAAATGCAGTTTTGTTTATATCTTCTGGTTTAACTCTTATCTGATGGTAGCCAGCTCTGAGGTCTATCTTGGAGAAGTACTTGGCATTAATCAACTCATCAATCAGTGGCATGAGATACTTATCTCTCACAGATAGGCTATTAAGCTACCTATAATCTACACAGAACCTCCAATTGCCATCCTTCTTCTTTCTTCTTTTTACAACAAAGCACTGGGGAAGCAAAAAGACTATTGCTGGTCTGAATAAAGTCCAGTGGGTAGCATCTCTTTGACCAGCTTTTCTACTTCAGTCTTCTGGATGAATGGGCATCTATAGGGTCTGAGCTTGAATGATTGTGTTCCCTCTTTGAATAGGATGTGATGGTCATGGGACCTAGTTGGGGGTAAACTTTTGGTTCCTCAAAGACATCACTAAAGTCAGCGAGGATGGGTTTCAACTCCTCTAAAGTGTCTACCATGTATCCATTTGATATTGCATGAAGCTGTCCCATTATTCCATAAGTTTGCTTAGCCATTAAAGATCTCATCTGTGGTCGAGTGATCATTTCAAATTTACTGGTAGTGGTTTCACTACTTGGTGTCACCTTCTTTCCTTCACTAACAAATCTGATGTTTCCTTGAACAAAATCAAAAGTTACTGTCCCAATTGGCTAAGCCAGTTAACTCCTAACACCATATCACTCCCCCCAAGCATCAATGATTTTAGCTTGTATTGAAACTCCATTCCTTGCATCTGCCAAATCATTTTAGCTTGTACTAAACTACTTTTCAACTTCTGGCCATTAGCTACAGTCATTGTCAATGGATTGGTATGATCATTCTCGTAACCTAAGGACTTAGTACTCCCACTATCTATTAGAATGGATATCTTCTTGCCCTTAATCCTCCCTGGTATCCTGATGGTTTTATGCTTCACACTCCCCATCAAGGCATCAAGAGAAATCTGCATGATCTCCATCAATCCTTCTTCATTAGTCCACTCCTTTTGTGGTTCCTCATTATCTCTATCTTCCTCCTCATTCTCCTCATCAACCACAATATAGTTCAACATCCTATTTTTGCAAACATGCCCTAGGGTGTATTTCTCATCACACTTAAAACAAAGTCCTAGGCTCCTTTTAGTCTGTATATGAGTAGGGGTAATTGTTTTATATGGAAAAGGTTGTCTTTCTTGGGGTTGTAGTGGATGGTTAGGTGATTTCCGAGGGCCATATAAGATCTTGGAGGTGGGAATAAATTTATTGGGTTTGTGGGTTTTGTTTAAGGCTGAAATAGTAGTCTCTTCTAGCAGGGCTATCTCAAAGGCTTGGGTTAATGACGTAAGCTTGATCTTTTTCACCATGGACCTAATCTCTCCCTTCAATCCACTAGGTGAAAACACTGATATAGTATGACTCGGGTAGGTTGTGTAATGATTGCATAGCTTGGGCATTAAGGTCTTCAAACCTCTCCATATAATCAGCCACTCCACCATATTGTCTGATTTTACTAAAAGTAGAACCACCTTTTCTCTGGACGTCAACAAATCTCCTACATATCTCAGTAGTGAGTAAGCGCCATTCTGCATTTGGGTTACTAGATAGATATCCATGAAATCATATGTCAGGGCTTCCCTTTAAATACATCTCAGCTATGCATTTTTAGTCCATCAGGTACTTGGTGAAGTTGAAGATATTTATTTGTTTTTCTCACCCATTCCCTCGGGTTATCTCCTCCAAATACTGGGAAGTCTATCTTAGGCAGTCTAGTGTAAGCCATTCCTTCTCCAAATCCTCAATGGCTATTAGCATTTCTATTTCCCAGATCATCACTATTCAATTCATTCCTACCTTTAATCTGCTTATTCCTCCGATCATTTTGGGTCATGTTAAGTCTAGCCATCATAGCCACTAGAGATAGATATTTGGAGTTCATATCTTGCAATAAATCCTCTACTCTATCTTGCTTACAACTCATATTCTTGAGAACTTTATCAGATGAGTCAATCTTACCAGATAGAGTTGAATAAGCAAGGCTCAAGTCACTGATATCCTTATCCAACTTCCTAAGGTGCTCCTCTGTAGCTTTATGTCGAGTTTCCACGGTTGGGTTCCTTCCCAAAAAATTTTAATGCTATGATACTAATTTGTTATGAATTGAACTGAATCAATGGAGAATTCAACTCAAAACCATCTAAATAAGAATGGGTTTAAGAGATTGAGCTGAGTTTCAGCTCAATCATAATAATCAAGCTAAAATTAATTGAATGGGCTAAGAATTAGAGATGAAAATGAAGAAGATGAAGAACAGTTGGAGAAAATGGAAGAAATTTTCACTGCAAATTCTGTTAAACATTATGTCTAATGTTTTCTCTCTCCTAAGCCACGTATCTATATCAGCAACAAGCTAAAGCATGTTTAAGATACTACAACTTTTAAAAGTGTAAAACATTTCCCTGAACAAAAATATTAAATAAAACAGTGTCATCCCGCTCTTGAATTTCTATTAATTTCTGTTGGTCCTCTTCTTCCTCTTTCCCCACTCTAATCCAGTTGGTTCTTCACCATCTTCATCATAACATAGAAGATAACAGGATTGATGCAGGATCCTCAAGGACAAATCATTGATTTACCCATTCAAATCAATTTATGTGAAGGACTCTTTATAACAGAATATATTGTTTCTTGCTACGGATGTAAATGATATTCTTTTAATTTAGGGAAAGGGGAAGAGCTGCTATAATTAAGACTACTTGAGGGTTTGTACTGAAGAAAAAGTGCATTACATAACTGGGAATACTTGTAAATTTTTAGCAATAAAATAAAGTTTCTTTGGTAGTGAATTTCTCTGCTTGAATAAGAATTGTGCTTTGAATTGCATGGATCATCAAATATGTTTTCTGCCTGCAAAGCTTGCGACAACTCGCATTTATTTTCTCTTTTGTCGGGCAGTATTCTAATTAATGAGGCCCAAACTTCAAAGCATCCGTCGATAACTTTCTATACACTAAAAGTATAAATCAGTTGATGAAGCTTGATTCATCTTCCTACCTCTTGTTATTGCCGATCTCCTGATTTGTGTAAATGGGACCCAACAGAAAAGGATTAAGATTCTTCTCCCATATTTTTTATTATTGTACAAGCTCAGTTCATGGAATTTGTTAATTTGATGTTAAAGAAAGGACTCTGGAATAACTGAATAGCCATCTGTCTTTGTTACTTCTCAATCCCACTGCCATACATTGAGAAGAGCTTCATTTCCCACTGCCATACTGTCAAGGAAGCTGTTAATTTGAAAGTTATTTCAAGTATATTTTGGTTGTCCTCATATAATATGTTAACTTTGGAAATTGGTCGTCTTTTGTCAGATGCATTCCTTATAGATATAGAGATTCTGATGCAAGTAGTTGTGAGGATTCAGAGAAGATTGTAGAGGTTCTCATGATAAACTCACCTAGTGGTCCAGGACTTCTATTTCCAAAGGTATCAATTACACCTCTCTTTCTTACTGCTACTATATTCAGAGAGTATTTCCAAATACTGTTAATTGTCAGAGTGTATTTCCAAATTGGTTTTCTACTGTTCAGTGTGCTATCGGTAAGTTGTTAGCACAATATAGAAGCCATGTCTTCAAATTATTGCCACCTTTAGACTTGTGGGATAGTACGTGTAGTTGGTGAAAAGACAGGATATAACACTCTTTCTTTTGTTTTGAAAATGAGAAAAGACTAATGTTTAAAATGTATTTGAAAAGACAAAAACTACAAAGGGTTCGAAACCGTTTGAAGGAATTGACTGGTAAGCATAATTTTAGATAATCATGTCGCTGGGAAGTCAATTACTTCTTCACATGTTACTTAAATCAGATAAATATTTGCGAATAAACAAAATTTCCAGAAAATGGGAACTTGGATTCGGATTCATATTATAAATCCAATAAATAGTGTAATAAAGAGCTAGTATCTTAGGCTCTGCATGAATAGAAATATATTATGAGGAAAAGTGTTTCTTCTGAAAAGTGAGGTGCACGAAATTGAAAATAATTTCTTCTTTGTGTGGCACGTGGTTTAAAATAAGTGTTAAACATAGAGATTCTCTTGCATTTGTATATAAATATCCACCCCCCCAATTTTTTTCCCTATGTTTTCAGTTCAATAGAATTCGTGTAAGGCAAGAGTAGTTATTTATGCTCATGCATCGTATTAGCTTTCTTAAATATTTCCATTTTGGTTTGCCCTTTTTTATTTATTTATTTTTTTACTCCAGTTTTTGGATTTATTAAATATGTAGCATGTGATGCATTGTCAAACTTTGACAAATACTTGATCAAGTTGTGTTTATTGGAAGAATGTATGAGACATTGAGTTTTATGCAATTATGTTTTCCGAAGTATTGCATGAGGGCTTCTTGTTATTTTTGGTTAGACAACCAATTTGTTATTTGGTTGAACATGGCACCTTGACTTCGTGTGAAAATTAGTCTTCAACAATGAAATAGCCTAACCTGCAGAACCTAATTAAACTTCATCCTTTTATTTTGTGGTTTCTTTTCTCAATCTATTATGAACTTCACGTCCTTGTCTGTTGGGAAGCAGTTCTGGAACTTCTATTATTTATCTATTATGCTTTTGTTATTATCTTTTCTTTATTCTCTATCTGTTTGTATTGTCAATGAGAAGACAATTGTTAGTTTAAATATGACGTGCAATATTCATTTATGACCTTTTTGTGATTTATTTGAAGAGAAACGGGATATGCATGTGGCTCATTTAGTCGTTTTGCATTGCTATGTCTCACTAGGGAGGCTGGGAAAACGATGAAACAGATCAACAGGCGGCAATTAGGGAAGCTATTGAAGAAGCTGGAGTACGGGGAAAGATAATGGTGAGAAGTTTTTTTGAATGTGCATTTTATGCTTCCTGCAAAAATTTCTATTTTGTTAGTAACAGTTTTAGCTTATTAAGTAGGAAAAAGGTAACCTAAACAAAAAGTTGGTTTAAGTAACTTTGAAGCTTCGATTATTTTAGGTTTTATTTCTATTTGTCTGTGTTTATTCAAAAGGTTGGTTCAATTTTGGAGAAACTGTGTGGATGTTAACGAGAGAAGAGGAGAGGAAGAGTGGAAATAAATGGTAATTTTCAGGTGATACTGATTGGAGTAATGATGGTGTAAACAAGGTGGCCTTCATGGGTTCACCGGAGAAGGTGGCAGATGAAGTTTTAGTGGGTGAGACTGAAAGAAGAAAAGAAGGGCTTGGGAAGAAGAAAGGATGAGGGTACATTGGGAAAAATAGTCTTGTTCAATAATTTTGAAAAAAGAGGCCTTATTTCATTCTCTCTCTTATAGGGTACTCCTAAAAAATGTTCTCCATGATTTTTAAGTATAGATTTCATATGTAATGACAGTTTCATATGATTTTAGTTTGACAAGACTTAGCAGGTTTGTTGATGTTACCACTCCACTGTTCATTGCAACAGATATAAAATACGTTTACATCCCAGACCACCTTTATTTTTGCCCACGAGTTAATAATTTTATAATTCTGATAATAAACTCTGTATTTTTCTTCAGAAATTTCTCGGGTACTACAAATTTAAGAGCAAAACCCACCAAGATGAATGCAGTCCAGAAGGTTTGTGTAAGGCTGCAGTGTTTGCTATGCTAGTCGAGGAAGAGCTCGAATCATGGCCAGAACAGAACACCCGAAGTAGGAAATGGTTAACCATATCTGAAGCTGCAGATAGTTGCCGGCACCCATGGATGAGGGATGCTTTGATTGGAGGCTTTTGCAAGTGGCATGACGAAACTACGCCTACCGAAGAAATTGTAGCCGATTGAGATTGCTTTGAGACAATGCTTTCAGGGACAATTTTTCTTTCGAGTATGTCTTTGCAAATGGTTTATTGGGTGCATTGTCAATTGTATTTTCCATCTCGTCTTGGTGTACTTGACCTTAGAAAAGAAACATGTCAGATATTTTCGTTCTCAAATTAGATAGACATAGCTTTCGCATGTAACTTGCTAACGTTTGTGCCTTGCTCTTTAAAGGTGATGCAGAATTAAAATTTTCTTATGGATGTCATCTTAATCTCGTTGAACTTCCATATTAACAGCAGCTGAACATGTGGCCAATTTTCTGCAGTATGCACGTAGGTGTGTCACTACTATCTGATTTCGTTTTTGCCTTTTAACTTACAACTTCGAATGCTAGCTAATGTCAAGGCGAATATCTTCCAACATCCAAAACGAGGTGGTCTTAGGTAATGCTAAGGGCATCCACCATAATACTAATTTACCTTTATGCGTAATTCTATGGTGTAATACGATGCACCAACACAACCTGAATGAATTAATCGCAATCAAGGACTAACAAATTTTGTACCAGCCAAGCTGTGGCTAGTTGGGATGTGGAAGCACCATTCAAAGAGCTAATATACACAATCAGTCGTAGCTCGAAATAGTCATCCATGAAGACAATCCTTATCATCACTGAGCTAGATGGCTCCAGCTTGTGCCATCAAAGGTCAAGTCTAGAATATCAAAGCACATGACAAGGAAATATGCCAAGAAACCCGAATCAGGGTCATGAAAACGAGACGAGTTCAAACCATATTTCTTTACACTAAGCTTGTCAAACAATCACAGGATTACATTCCATACAAAAGTCAGCCTGGCGAGGTTACATGACGAAAGACAATTTAGAAAGAATGAAGCGACAAAAACATCGACAAAATTTACAAGGACCTCAAAGTTTGTCAAAACAGCAAGGGCAATGAGGATCAATACATTCAGATTGCACCAAGATAAATGTTTTCAGCTGCAAACCAAAACAAAGACAAACAAGAAGATGTAGCAATCACTTTTTAGAACAGGGGAGGCCTATAAGCCTGCACTGTTCTGGAAGTAATGAACAGATCACTTGCCCATTCACGGGAAATAGTTCACCATCAATGCCACAGCCATTGTGTGTGTGTTTTCCAGGTTTAATCTTCACCGACTTTACCTGCATTTCCATAAAAATCCAAGTTACATGGGGCATAACTCATTGCATATGGGATCTACCTCAAATTCAAGAAGTTCAACATGAGGTGATGCGAAGTCACAGAATAAATACCACAATCCCAACACTTCGAGCTCTAACTATAAAACAGTTTGTCGCTGCGTACTTTTCTGGATTTTAAACTGGTAAATGCTACTCAATATTAAGTCTGCTAGGATATGACCATCCAACATTCCCAAATTGAAAATTTCAATTTATCAAGAATAAATTTCTTCATGGCCAGAGATCATCTCATACAACTGAAGATTTGACTAACATTTGCAAGATTACAGAACTAAAGTTTAGAGTAGCAGGTAGAGTCCCAGTCCGAAGGTAATATATTATCCTTTCGGGAAAAATTCCACAACTGAAAGGAGGCAATAAGCAGTTGGTTTTCATCTTTTCTTTTTATTTTTATTTTTGTGTGTGTGTGTTGGGGGGAGTGTTTGTTTGGCCCTAATTTTTTTTTCACAAGAGCAGCTTCTTTACCTTAACATATTCAACATATGGAAGTGAAAGGTGTCTTCCCATTTGCAGACGTAAGAAGAATCTCAACAGCCTCAGACGACCACTTCCATGAACCAATAACAAATCCAAGGTGTTGTCGTCATGCTCTGCCTTTGGGGCAACCACCTGAGAACTCAAACTTTGAACGGTTTTACACGAGTGATTGCATACTAGGACACCAAGAAATTGGCCTTTTCTGACCACCCAATTATCTTCAGATTTTGGGACCATTTCATTTTGGTCACCATCTTTGGGGTCCTCTGATGGCCCTGGCAATTCAATTGGATTTTCCACTGCCCAGTTAGGTTCAGTATCCCATCTCGGTTCAGCATCCCAAATGGGACCAGGATCCGACATTGTTGATGAAATATCTTCTTTATCATTTGTAGTTGTATTTCCCAAGGAAGACCTAGTGGGATCGTTTGTGACAGTCAGACCAGCCCATCCTTTATCTGTCCTTGACTTGGACCTAGTCCTTGGCCAATTTGGAGCACCTGAATGTGGCAACTGAGGATGGATAACTTCTGGTTCAGCAGCAGTCAAATTGCTTCTTCCAGCAGATAACCGTTTTGATTTCTGATCTATGGCACGCACATATTCTGATGGTTCAGTGCTGCTACAGGTAGTATCTAATTCTGCTCCAGACATGCGACTGGGTGTCATTATTGAATCAATACTTGATAGGCTGGAGGCACGAGGAAGGCCTTCCTTGCTGGATCTCCTCATTATGTCAGTGTAAAGCTCTGACATGTCAATAATTTCGTGGTCAGCCGAAACTTTTCCCTCCTCAGCTTCTCTTTGTGCTGGAAGATATTCCAGTTCATAATTGTACTTTGGCAAGCACAAGAATTTGAGAAATCCGGCAACAAAATAACGTAGAGGACCAAATCGTTTTTGATATTTCTCAGATAGCTCCAAAACTGCAACAAGTAGAAAGAGACAGGGAAAGAATAAAATTCCAACCCAGTAAAAATTAAATTTTGATATCCCAATGTCAGCCAGATTATGTCATCAGAAAGCAACGAAGAAGAAAAGACTATATTAAACTGACACAATATGTCAACATATTTATTATTCTGTATACACAGAGCCAGAGGAAAAGAAGATTTGATATAACACTTATAATCCCAAGGGAAAGTTATATAAAGCTCGCAACCCAAACACACAGAACCAAGCACCAAAATGGTGACACCAAAAATTTAAAGATCCTAGTTCTCTATATCAAGAGAAGTAACATTTAGCGTGGTTCACATGTGCTGGCTTTTGCTTTATAGCAATAACACAAAGCTATTTGCCAAAATGAAAATATAAAAATCTTAACCACCGACTATATGCCGTCAATATGACAAGAATACGCTGACATGCCATTAGACATGCATTTTCCCCAACTGCCTCCTTGACATGTGAAAATGTATCAGTCTAATGTTGGATCATGGACTGAAGAATAAAGACGTGGCAAAGATGCACGCATTACACATGACAAGAACACACAGCCATATCATTTTTTTCCGAAAACTAGAACACAACATGTCGGCAACATTCTAACAAGTAAATGCAAATATTATGGACGTGTATATATGTATACTATAGTAAGCTAAGTTGCATGGAACACCACACGGACACTGTGACAAGTGATTTTTCTAAAAATTAGGACATAGACACGTCGATTTAAATTCTTCAATATTTTAAATTTATAATTATATCTTTTTTATACTAGGACATGACACATGCCATGTTGAACACTTGCCCGAGGAATGTCCCTAAAGTATTCCTAGAACGTTAGAAATTTAAAAAATATATAAAAGTTAGGACACAGCATGTGGCTTGTTGGACCCATGTCATGGAGTGTTCTTGAAACTTATCATGGTTAATGTTCGAGTACGTAGCTATACGAAACAAATAGTATGTTAGATGGACTTGGGTACAACAGCTGGTGGCAGGTATGTCCACATTTCAGATCCATCAAACCTTTAAATGTTGGATCTTAGACACAACAAAATATCAAGTCTCATCTTTTTCATTATTCCATGGACAAATGATATTTAATATAATAAAAGAAGACAAAAATGCAAATTTGAATCAATTTGAGATAGTTATAACACAAATCAAACACGCTTAACAAACTTTCTAATTTATGATCATTGCAAAACATCAGAAAAGTTTCTCATAATCTCGATTGAGTGTTAAGTAGCTAATGCAGGTAATTTATCCATTTGAAAAGGTCAAAGTAACATATAATAAATGTATCTTGAGATGCTAGTGTCTTCTCTTTTAATATTCTTACAAATTTTGCTAGTGAAGATCATTCTCTTTTAATAATCTTACAAATTTTAAACCAAGTATTCGTAAACATGTTAGTGTGCTACAATAATTAACAAACTACGATAATTTCTATTATATTTGAAGAGAGGTATATTGACTCTCATTCTATATCATAAAGTTCAATGTCAGAGAAGCTTTCTATACTGTTGAACAAGTATCTGACACAAAAGATTTTGATCTTCACATAATAAGAATGATCAGATTCACCAACTCAGAAACAAACTTCAAATATTTGCTTTTAGAATTAGAAGTGATGGACATCAGTGTCTATGTTATCTTAGTGAAAACTTGCAACTAAAATTAATCCTATAAATAAGTCGCTGCTACTAAAGTTACCATCACTAATAAATCCGAAGTATGTAACTGTTGTCCCGAAGTGAATAGCCCCAGTGTCGATCCACTCCACGGCAAATACATCAGTGGCAGTAAGACCTCCCTGAAAACAACGAAAGCAACTCACATGTGAACAAAAGTCAAGTCTGACTGTGCTTTACAACAATACAAGGGCATTCAAGTGAATGGATTTGCTATTTTGAGAAGGAAAAAATCCACCTTTGCAAACACTTTCTGCAAACAAATACAAAGTTTACACAGGTGGAATTTGTAAGAGGAAATAAAAGAATGGCCTTCAGGGCACCAATTATATTGTCACAGGTGCACTTGTGGGCCGCGGGGCCCAGTATATCCAATGACCCGTTCAGGGTGTCCAGGATAATTTCAATTCGCTGAAGTAGAGTAGAATGTATGATGATGCAATATCAAATTTTCGATTAGTTGGCTTAACCCAAAAAAGTACTGCCGAAGCAAAAGAAAATGTTAAAGCTACAACAACCAAGACAATTTATTGGCTAGAGAGGGTCACTCAAATTTCAAAAGGATTCTGCTCCATACATATTTACTTTAACTAATAAACTTAAGTTGGTGTTTAAATATCCTCAATATTTGTTTAGTTACTCGAATTTCGCCCCTATGCTTGTTTACAGAGTAGGATCGAGTAAAAAACCATCAACTGTAGGGTCATCAGCCTTCTAGAATAGACCTTTAGTGTATAAAGATTTTTCTAGTTATTATTTAGACAAACGAGAACAAATTATGAGTCAAGAAACATAATTCAAGTTTACTTGTACTTCAAAATAATAGAAAAAGTGGAGCGTTAAGCATTTTACCCTAATGTCTTAAATTTGCTAGACATGAGAAATTTCCTACCCAATATATTCAGTAATACTTATCCAGATTGGTCTACTTTTCTCTACCTATATGGAAAGCATAAATTATAGATCATTCGCCACCAAAGTCATGCAAATCTTCAATCCTAGTGAGCGACCATATTTCAAAATACCAATTTCATCCTCTTTAGTCCTATTCTCGATTTATTATAATTAATTCATATGATACACATCCAGAAAGATGAAGTTCCTTAGAAATAAAGGCAAGAAATTAAAAGAAATTATACAAGATCTAAAAAAATTACTGTATAACATGGTCGAGGTATATTTTCCGTATCATGGTAGATATTTTCCTAATCAATTTCATAGATACATAAAGTATAAATTTCTCAATATAAAGTTAGATAAAAAGCTTAATGTTTTGCAGTATATGTTGCTGCCAGAAGTCAAATTATGCTCTTCTAGGTACTTCAATCCATGGCTCTCACCTATGTGGTCAGATACTTCTAGCCTTTTCTCACAAAGAAATTAAAGGTCCACCTCAGAGCTTGTTAGGCAGTGTAAAATTGCCTTGGGCCACACGCATTAGTCTTGCGAGTTGAAAAACTCATGGGCTCCAAAGGAAAAGGTAACTTGGGCCATGAGATTTTGTGCCCAACACAAAAGGTGCACGACACGTGTCTCCGCCTTATAAAGGACACTTTTGGTTGAAAAAGAACAAGTGAGATGTCCCACTCCAAATGTGCTAGTCATTTTTTAGGTTGCCTAGCACTAAAAACAAATAAACAAAACACTATACAGATAGTAATTCGATATTTGAGCAAAAGAAACATTCTTTAACCAATACTTGAATTTGGTAGGCATTTTATGACAAGCAAACATTTTGATCTCTCTTTATTGACAATCAAGTTATGACCTTAAATTAGTGGATCTTCATTATAGTTTTTCGAAAACATTTGAAAGATGAATTCTAGGATGAAAGAAAATGAGACTGGCCTATATTAGCATACATTATTTGCCTAAAAATTAAATATTACAGTCCCACAAGAAGGACACGGGACTAAAAGAAACATGTACCTTAACTATAGATATTGCTGCAGAAACTGGATCTCTAACCCCAAGAACAGTCCACACTAAAGAATTATCAGAACCAGCGGGTATAATTCCAATTGGGATCGAAATTGCTTCTTTTTGGTTGTCTCTGCTGAGTAAACCATTCAAAACCTGCATTTAAATAGAACCATGTAAGAATTCACAATACTTCAAACGAAAGGAAAAAGGTTGTACTAGATTTGGAGATATAGTCACAATTCATGAGCATCATCAGCATAAAGAAACCACAATAATGAAGAAATTACAAACATTTAATCATATTGACACCTCAAGGTCATGTCAGCATCAAACCTCAAGTGCAGCATGCACAAGATAACAGACACAATTCAAACTCCTAAAAGGATATGAAAGACAATGGTGATGAATGAACAGAAATTGCAATACCTAGTAACTTTTTTATAGACAAAAGAATACACATTGTTGCTCTGCCTGTTACTAAAGCTAAAAACTCTTCGAAGGACAATGATGGACACTTTCAGAACCACAGACTTGCTAACTGTTTTACAGGTAACGAATGAAAGGTTAATATTAAAATATTCCAATGATCTCCACTTATTATTGCCTTAGCTAATAATTTTCACTAGTCACTCTGCCAGAAATTGATTGATTTCTTAAGATTAGGATTGGATATAATATCCTAAGATTATGATGAAAACAGATTGCCTAAGATTATGATCAGATTTGATTATGATATGATTTGTTGTACATCATTTAATAATCTATTTTTATTAGGATGGCTGTATTTTAGGGATTTGATTTTCTGATACTCTTGGATGAATATGTCTTGACTATTTCACATCAGGACAATGAATTGGTTTAACCAATATGGTGTCAAAGCACTTCAGTTTTCTGGGCTCAGTGGTTTTGGCATTCCTGCCCTCCTTTCTTCTTTCATTTTGTGTTTCCCTTTTTTGGCATATTTGCCGTTCTTATTGCCCTCGTCTTCTTTCGGACTCCATTCACATAGATGAGCAATCCACCAATCAAAATTCCTTAAAACACCAAGACCTCAAAACAGCCTTGACAACCCTACTCTTCAGACAACCTCCGAAAATTTCAATGGCCATAATTTTCATGAAGGGTTCCGATTTGCCAAATTCTTCCTCAAAAGTTGAGGGAAAATATATTTACGTGGAACTGTAAAGGAACCTAAACCCACAGATTTTACCTGACTCTTGAGTCCTGAGGAGCCAAGAATTCCGTGCTGATGCCTGGGTTATTGAATTGAATGGAACCAGAGATAGGAAAGTCATTTTTATTTCTTACCACAACTAAGGAAATCTAGGATGTTGTTGCACAAACGTTCAGAGAAGGAAGATGCAATTCAAGTGTATGAGTAGAAGATCATGATTCGTGATTGGGAGAATGGTTCAAACACAAACAAGGGAGGAGACAGGATTCAGGATAGTGTGTCTATTGCAGAAGATCCAAGCACACTGATGGGATCTGGTGGTGCTGTAGGTGAATTTGCTGCTGCAACTTGGAAATTCGACTGAAGTGCGGAGCTCAAGTGATGGATTTCTCACTGGTTGACATTGTGAACTTGATTTGTAAATGTATTGAATTGGAAAAAAATTGAAGAACAATGGAATTTTTTCTTTAAATTTTATTTGTACTGACATGAAGTTCGAGAGCCCTGCCTCTCTCCCAAATGTAGTTACAAAATGATTTGCTTCCTGAATTAACTATCCCACGCTTTTACATTTATACCCCTTAGTACCTTGTTTACTACTCTTTTATTCCAATTACAATATCAATATTGTCAATAAAACACAATTAACACTCCATTGCTTCAACGTTGAGTCGTTTGCTGGTTGCGCCTCACATACATGAATCGAACCTCTGGCCTTTGCATCCTATCAATAACCCCACCTCCCCATCCCCATCCCCATCCCCATCCCTCCCTCAACGAAGCCACCTTGTCCTCAAGGTGAAACGAGAGAAATTGCTCTGCGATCATATCAAATGGTTCCCATGAAGCCTCAAGCGGAGTCATACCCTTCCACTTATTAAGAACATCCCTGGACAGTGAACCTGCTGGTTGCCCGTACCCCCCAAGACCACTTCTGGCTCTAACAATAATAATGTGTCCTCCCCTAACTGCTAAGGCAGGGGCATGATGATATGGGTTTCGCCAATAGCCTTTCTCAACTGTGATATATAAAATATCGGATGAATGGATGTAGTGTTAGGTAAGAGTAATCGATAAGCAACCTTTCCCACACGGCTTACCACCTCAAATTGACCATAATATCTAGATGCCAACTTCTTATTAGCTCAGGCAGCTACCGTCTTCCGGTGATATGGTGATATGGTCTGAGCTTAAAATACACTATTTCGCCAATTGAAAACTCCAACTTCCTTCTATGTTTATCTGCCCCTACCTTTATTCGTTGTTGGGCCTGATGCAGCTATGACCAAAATTCTCCCAACATTAAATCTCTTAACCAACTGCTGTTCCAATGATGACACAGCTGTCAACCCTCTCTTGAAAGGAACCAAGGGAGGAGAGTCGCGGTCATACACAATGCGAAAAGGAGTGGTATGGGCGGAGATGTGAAATGAGGCATTTTACTAATACTCGGACCAATGTAAGAACTTAAACCATACCTTGGGTTGATTCGATACGAAACAACGCAAATAAGTCTTCAAAAATCTATTCACCACTTTCGTCTAACCATCCGTTTGGGGGTGATAAGCCGTACTCTTTCTCAATAAAGTACATTGCGGCCTAAAGAGCTCAGTCCAAAATATGCTCATGAAAATTTTTTCCCGATCAGACACAATGGAACGTGGAACACCGTGTAGGTGGATTACTTCCTTTGCAAAAATGGCTGCCACTGTCAATGCCGTGAATGGATGCTTCAGCCCGATAAAGTGACTGTACTTACTAATCCACTACCACCAAAATAGAATCGACCCCCTCGGATTTGGGCAGTCCTTCTACAAAATCCACGGTGATATCGTCCCATCTTTGTCGGGCACTGGTAGCGGCTGCAACAACTCGGCTGGCGCAAGAGATAAATACTTGTTACTAGGTCAAGTGTTGAAGGCTAAGTTCCAAGTTATGGCCCTAGGTATTTGTGTACGAATGTGGGCCAAAAGTTCACTAAAGGAGTTACACATAGAGGTTGAAGATCCTACCACTTATTGTAACAGCAATGCAACCATAAGCATTGCTCATAATTATGTTCCACAAGATCAAACTAAGAACATAGAGAGAAGATGAGAAGTTGATAGCAATCACATATGCACCCCTTTTGTTTCATCTAAAGGGTAGCTGGCCAATGCATTCACTAAAGGGATGCCTGACCTAAGTTTCAACCCTATGACGTGCAAGCTGAGAATTGAGAACATTTTCTAAGCAACTTAGGGGCGGTGTAGGAAATATACGGATTTCCTGAGCTTAAGGATCAAATTTGATTTCGTAAGATTAGATTTAAATTGATAGATTTCTTAAGATTCACATCTAATTAGTTGTATATCATTTACCGGGTCTATTTTGATTAGGATAAATGTACATTAAGGAATTGATTGTTGACCGTTTTGTATAAATTAGTTCTTTAACATCAAAACAACAAACTGGTTTTAACCAATATACACACTTAACTAATATAACTTTGAATGGAAGATATTTGTTTGCATAAGTGGAATCATTTAAATATTTTTATTTGCAGAAGCCCATCTAAAATATAAAATAACACCTTTATGGTAAGGGTACTTCAACTTAATGGTTTACCGAGTTAGCAAAAATGTTTGTAGAACCGCTTCATCTAGAATTCACACGCATACCACCTCAATATTACCACACACCCTAGAGGTTCGAAATGTACATTTATCAATGAAAATGAGTATCCAGCTATAGCAGAGACCCAATCAGCTGAGTTTGAAAATATCAAAAATCTTTGCACAAAGTATTCCCATCATTCATGGAATATAAATGATAATTTCTGCTAACCTCATTTACGATTCCATCACCTCCAACACATATAATACCTACAAGTTCATACAAACATCAAGTGGATAGTCAAATGCATCAGTTAAACTAGATCAAATGTTTATTAAAAAGAGAAAAGAGACAACAAATACCATTCGGGCATGTACTGAAGTCAACACTGGCTGCGAGTTTTCTAGCATGACCAGCAGAAGTTGTTTTGACCACCTCTAACTCAAACCCAGCAAGCTGTAAAATAGCACATCAAGGAAAAACAAACTTAATCCTACCCCCAACCATAAAAATACATGAACTGGTTACTTCAGCCAAATAAATGTTGCAAAATATACCATGAAATAAAGTATAAAATGAAAGAAGTTCAGCAATCCATCTATGACTATCAACCTAAACGTCATTACATAGGAAACTGGCACAATTAACATACTCAAGTAAACTAATTTAACAAAGCCTTATTACACATTTATCTGGTGGCTGCTACATCAATCCTCCATAAATCAGGATAGAATTAGGTAGTCAAACAGCTTGATGGTTTCCTCTTGAACATGGATCTTCAAATTTCATGCTCCATAACATAAACCAAATAAATAGAGTTCATGCATATTGTCAATCATAGAGCAATTCATCCATATCTCATGTATTCCTTACATTTTTTATTTTTCCGTCTCTTGGATAGAATCAATGGCCTCTTGTGAATTCTTTATATCATTAAGAGGGGCCACAAGAACCCTGAATATGGCTATAAAGAAGTTTCATAATCGAACAAAGAGACCAAATGAAACAATTTTGTTTGGTCAAACTTCAAAAGTAGCAGCTAATTTCATTCATTTTGCTCCTCTTGGGATTTCTTCAGGTGGAAAAAGATGTCACTGGATGGAGGACTACCAACAAAATATTAGAAAAATGATTTTAGAAAAGATTAGTTTGCACATTAATATGATTTATCCAACGTTGAAACATTAAAACTTCATCAATAAATAACTAATTCTTATGTCACAAGGTCGCATTAGTGAACCAGAAATACTTTACTCCACTTTCACATATCTGAGCACATATTAGCAGATGTGTAAACGAAGAAAAACCTTGCACGGATATTTTGATCATTCCGTTTCATTAGTAATCGTTTTCCAATTTTCAAATGGGAAACCTTCCGATATAGATATTCTTCCCTCAGTCCAAGTGCATAAGAACGATACCTGACCTAGTTCCCCCATAATTTTTTCTATTTATGAGGGTGATATTTTCATGTATTGAAGCAGCACATCTTGATGTCAAGATTTCAATGTATAATTCAATGCGGGGAAAAAGGGAGTACCAAGCCACTACGACACCATGTTCATGCCTCCTCTCCCTGACCATATAAACTTGATGTCAAGAGTTCGACATGAAATCCAATGAGAGGAATGAGGATAAAAGGAGCATAAAAGACACTGGTACCATGGAACCCACTACAGAAGCATGTTCTTGCCCCTTCTCCCCATTTATAACCTTTAAACAAGGCTATGCCCAATGAAGAAGAAAGATAAGAGGACAATGAAAAGCCATCTTAGCTTCTCCATGTTTATATCCTAGTCAAACAATTTATCCACTAACAGTGAGAATGATGCCTGAACGCATGCACAAATCATCAGAGAAATTTCAGTTAGCACTCCTGTTCAGAATATGCATGAGAAGAATCCACATCTGACAAGTAAAATCTTTCCATACAAGGATCAAGACACAGAAGAAAGCAATGTAATCAAGTTTAAAGCTTATAAATGAGTCCTACTACTACCTTCATGTTCTTTGTGCACATGAAATTTTCCTTTTGTTGCAGTTGGACTATCGCACTACTTCAATCTAAAATGCCAAATGCCTATTACATGGTTGTAGTGGTTAATATCCATTAAAAACCACATTCACAGCTCCAAGATATGCACAAAATACAACTAATAGTAATATCTTTTCCATTATAGCCCTTTTTTTAGTTTTATAAACGTTTTATTATTATAACTTGTATCTTAAGAAAATACTACTATTGATTTTTAGATGCTCTAGCAATGTTTTGATCGCACAACTACCAAAGGAGTCTCAAAAGAGGCACTCTTGCACCACCCACCCGTCATCCACAAACTAGTGATCCTGAATAATCTATTTGACATGCCAAAGTGGCGAGTGAGACTCCTATACATATTTTAATTCCAGGCTACGTGACAGTATCACGAACCAATAGTTCATAGTCATATTGCACATTTTAATAAAATTCAAAATAAGATAGGACAGCAAATTTTATATCCAAAAACCATTAACAGAAACCCTTGGTTAGTTGAACAGTAAATAACAGTAAGAGCTTACTTTGAATATGGGCTCAGCCATGCCATGAAAAACTTTACTTGAACGTCCACGTCCAGACCGAGGATTCAAAATTACAAGCATTTTTGGTGGACTTTTACATCTTATATATGACTCGGGAGGAAATTCATTGAAAAACAAATCTGAACCCTGCTTCTTAGAAGCCATAGGATGAGGCAGGCAATTCACATAGCACTGCTGATCTGCAAATGAATTGACCCACTGAAGTGCATAATCCGAGGTAGAAGCTAAGAAGCGGTAGTCTTTTCGACGTCTCCCACTTTTGACAAAACCTTTTCTAAAGGGATATGCATGCACAGTAAAATGTCTTACACCAACACAGTATGATACCTGCCAAAGAAAACTAGACGTTGGGACCAAATAGGATAAAAGTGGCAAAAAGTCGGCCAAAAAAAAAAACACATCTAAGAAATTTACCGAAATCACATCTTCCAGGCGTAACATCTGAGAACCACAGACCAGTGCCTTGCTTGTCAATTTAGCATCAACTGTGTCCTGGCTTGTAATCTCTGTTGAAACTTGTGCCTCGGCATTCTTACTACATTTCCTTTTGTCCAAAGCCAGTTTCCCAGAAAATACTTCATATCCTAGTAAATCAGACTGTTCATCCCCAATGTCAATCCTGCATTCCTCCCTTTTGGCTTTCTTAGAATCGTCATTGTTGATAGTGTTGTCACCACGTGTTGCAGCCTTCCCTCTACCACGTTTTTCTGGAAATACAACTGGGGATGTTTGCTGTCCAGTTGCTATTTGAGAACATAATCCCAGACGACGAAGAGACTTCTGAGACGTCAGTCTCAAAGAAGTATTCTTGGATATATTCTGCATATTAATTCCCAAACAAAATTGAGAGATTATGGACAAAAAGAGATCTAACGATGAAGGCGTCCCAGGATTTGAGGAGAAGATGATCCAGGAATCAAATTAAAACCCAGCAGAAGAAATCTGCCTGCATAATGAATTTGTCAATATATCTTTCAGCGCCATCATAATGGAAAAAGAGATGCAAGGACTCAATATTTCTGACAGGTAAAGAGACCCATACAAGTGGCTGGTAGCTATATTGCTTCCTTTTTCACTTTTTGCAGAAGTTTAAATAATTATTTGGTTGCCCCAGCTCTCCACGTAATTATAATCCACTTTTCTCTAACATTTTATCAGATATAATCTTATTAATTCCCAAATAATATAAAGTTCAAATAAATCCAAATTGGTGAAATTATCCCAATTATTTAGGATGGCAACATCGACTTCATTCCTTGTTATGCTAATTCAGGACTGACGGCCCCATTTGAACTTACAAGCCTATAAAAGATAGCATCAATGCTTATAGTTCATAAATTACCCAACTGTGCTATTTCTTCAAACATGTATAAAATTGCAGATGTTCAAAATTCAAAGCAGGTGAAATCGATATTACTGTATAAATGCGGTGTTTATTAGCTACATGTTATTTTGGAATCGCATCCCCAAAAACCAGTTCAGAATCCACTCAACTTCATTAAATCAATGTCCCAAATAATTAACTTCGGTGAGCAGCAGCAAAAGTAAAAGGGACATCCAGGAAATAAAGCACCCCCACCCCAAAAAAGATTAAAAACAAAAAAAAAAAAAAAAAGGAATTTTAATTTCATCACTTCCATATATTAATACATATTATTTCTCAACTTTCACCTGTAGAAATTTAAAAGAACTTCAAAGTAGAGACAAACCCAGAAAGAATTCAACCTCCCAAATTAGTGATAGGAATATGACATCCATCTAAGCAACTAAATATTTCTTTCATAGTCTTGTACAACAATTACTTCAACCAAATGATCTACCTATCAAACTCCTTCCATATACATACAAATTACATGCATACAGACACATAGCCACGCATGTTTTTGTGCTTTCTAAAATCACCATGTAAGTCCAGACAATATATTGATCCTCCTTGAGCCAAATAGCAAATTTTGAATATACAATGACTGACATACAAAAGTAGAAAAGTTAACCCCATATCTGTACACTATTAAAACAACAATTTGAAAAAGATCTAGATTCATCAGTAATTCTTAGATTCCTAGCTTCAACTCCATTAACAACAACTTATGAATCTTTTTTCAACACCCAGCTGGAGAAGAAATCAGGGAAATCAGGAAAACAATAAATACGTTCTGTCCAATTTTCCCTATCAGAGCTGATCATTTCCATTAGTGACTAAACACCCTGTGCACCGCAGCTGACCACGGGATTTGTCATTTTCAAGGTATTTTAGTAATCGCTGATATGGGCTCTAGCGCCTAAAACCTAATTTTTTTATTCAATAACCCGAATACCAAGGTTTACCAAGTATGTAAATACACCAACTATGCAGATAACACAATTTATTTAACAATATTATGGAAAATAGGAAAATCCCAAAATCCAGAACACGTCCAACAAAATTTAATACGATAATCCTTATGCACCGTCCGATCACCCTTTAACATAAAACCCAAAACAAACAAAAAATGATAATCCAATAAATTAAACCCAGAAACAAAATAATTCTAGAAATGCACATATACTCATAGATATACATATAAGAAAGAATGTGCATGTGTTGGAGAGGGACTTACCTTTTGTCTTGAGATAGTAGATAGTGTAGCCGGAAGTGGTGACGTGGAGCTGCACGGCGGGGAGATCGGTCGACGGTAGTTGGTGGGTGGCGGGTGGGATGGAGGGGGGTGTCGTGATTGGAGAATGAGCTGCTGACCAAAGACTGGTTTCTTGTTTCTTAGAAATTGTTTTCACTTTTTTCTTTGATCCCTGTTTTTGATGGGATAATTTTCAGTTATTGTATTTGTACATTTGATAAATATTTTTGTAAAGTAAATAAAATATATAAATATTACAAAAATATGGGTTTAAAAATAATTTTCAGTCAACTTATAATTCACAAACATATTCTTCATTTGCTTTTGGATAAAGATTAGTATAATTAGAAAACCTAGTATTGAAGATTAGTGGTGTTTTTGATTGTGACAATTTTGAATATATTACAATCAATTTGAATGATATGCACACATCCTATTGGTCTTATGTATTATATGTTTAAATATTGACTAGTATGGTCAATATTTTTATATATATAAATTCAAGATTGTTTATAGTTTACATTATTATTCAGATCAAAAAATTTGCAAAAGTTGCTTCTCATCTATGGGCCTTATGTGTAACAAGATCCAATTCTTTTACTCTTAGTCAAATTCTCATCTACCAAAAGTTTTGATATGAAGATAAGTTGGGGACGATTTATGCAATATTTCCTTAGAACCCGTTTCTTATATGGTCAATGGATAAAGATAATGAATAAAATTTGTCTTATCTTCTTTGGACGAAATTGATGTTCGAATACACTATTATTCGGATAACAATTAAAGCAAAAAAATGAGAATAAATTTTAGGGTAATTATAATCACACTACAGTTTTTATTATCTACACTACGTTTTAATTATAATGAAGATCCCCAACCTTTGATATTTTGGCACGTATGTCTCCAATTTTTGTTCGTCGTATTTTTATTATTAACTTTCAATTAATTTTTACATCTTATTTCGATGACGATTTTTGTCTAAATATTCGCTTAATGTGCATTGAAATGAGAGAAATATTTTTGTCAAACTTTGTATTTATTATTTATTTTACTTATTTAAAAATATGAGAGGCACACAGATTATTTTATGCCCTCTTAATTAATTTTGTGGACATAAATCAACATCAAAGATAAATATAAGATGTATAAATTAATAAGTTGATGATAAAAATGTGATAAAAAAATTGGGAACCTAAATTCAAAAATGAGCAATAATTGGAGACTTTTATTACAATTAAAATGTGGTGTGGTTAACAAATAATGTGGTGTGAATATAATTACCCTAAGTTTTATCATTGGAATGAGGATGACAAATATTTTTATTCAAATAAATATTTTAAATTTATCTGGATAATAGATATTTAGATAATATGTTTATCTTTATCATGTTTGGTTCAGCTAGGTATAAGAATGAAAAAAGTCATTATTAAAATGTCAACTTTACGTAAAAAAGACAATTATTTCATTATTCTTAATTAAAAGTAAAAAAGTAAATAAAAACAACTAAAAGAGAAAAAAAATAGGTGGAGCGACGGAGGGAGGTGGCGACAATCGATGGCAGTGGGCAGCGGTGGCAATAGCGGAGGGTGGACAACAGAGGTGTCGATTATTCTAAGGTATGGATTAGAGGAGTCAAGATGGACGGACTGACTAAGCCCGCATCGACCCACTCGTGGAGGTCAGAGAATCGGGCCCGCCCATGAACCGGCAGTAGTTCACAGTCGTAAGACGCCGAACCGTCGTGGTTGGGCGATTCGGCTCACCGACCAAATGATTAAAATAAAATAAAATAAAAAATTTACTGTAGAGAGCGGCTCTCCGCCTCTTGATTGATTGACAGCTGCTGCAAAATAGCAGCTAAAATAACTGCTCCTGCCTGCAATTGTAGGCATGCAGAAAATAAAGGAAAAAAAATTTTAAAAAAATTGTGTGCAAGTGTGTTGTCCCATAACATTTACACACAATTTCAAAATTTAAATTTGTAGGTAGATTGTGTGTAATGTATTAGTATTTGTGTATTTATCATTGTTATTTATTTTTTATTTAGTAAATGAAGACGGCTCTCCTTCAATGGAAAGACGCTATACTCATTTTCGAGCGTCTGGTGACCAACGATTCTTGATTCTCCTGCCTTTCTGCCATAGTCTACACAAATTTAACACATTTTTTGCTTTAAATGTAAACATTTTTTTGAAGTAAGTTAGTAATTTTTTTTAATAATTTCAAAAATAATAACTTTTTATTCAGACGGGCCAAATTACAGCCTATATGGGCTTGACCCGGATGGAATGACGGGTAGGCTAGGTTCGCATTCAAATTTTGTGGGCCAGATTGACCCACCCCGCCTGACCCGGATTGACCCCGCTAGTATAGATGTTCAAAAATATATTTATTTTATATTATACAAACCAAATGAACCCTTAATTTTTTTGATCTTGATGGTAACATACCTTATAAATAATCTTGAATTTAATACACATGACATATCATAAAAAAATATCTATTTTAGGAGTTAAAGTGTCTCTTTTGTAAAAAAATTTGTAGATTATAAGTATGGCATCCTATGAAATGTGTGTAAAATAATTATGGGACATACAAAATGTATATATAAAAATTATATTTGAGCAGCTTATCAACGGAAAAAAGTACTGCCAAACATACTTGGTTGTGGGTTTGGGCAAAATTGATGTGGGCAACTTGGCTTTACACAAGGCCGGAGGCAAGAGTTATGCCAAGACTTCGTGGGTTTTGTAACATTTAATTATTGGTACCATCCTCCTCAACTTAAAGTTTTTATGTGAAATTAGTTGGGCACAATTTGTACAAATTTCCTCAATGTTTTGATCTTGATGGTAGTATATTTTTTCGAAGTCAAAATCAATACATATAATTTTACATGTGGAAATTATGTACCACACTATCTTTTCTATTTTATTTCTTATTTTGCTGTTTATGTAATTTTATTCTAGAAATATTGTTTCAAATGTCCAAAACTCCAAAAGCTCAAGTTGGTGAGGGTATAATTGCACCCTGAGAAATTCCCAAATCGCCAAACATGGAAAACTAAAAAATTGAAAACCCCAATTTGTTTCTGTATAATCTTCCTCTAAATTTATCGATCTAGAATCATTTTCTTCCAACACTCTTAACCTAGAGTCTCCTGCATCTTCAAGCTAGGTGAATCGGAGTTTGCCGTTTTTTTCTTAGTGATTTAGAATAGAACAAGTATTCAAATGTAAGAGAATGGATATGTATTTCGTTAATGATGTCAAATTTTAATTAACTAGCAAGTGTACGAATCTATTAGAATATAGAAAAGTAGTAACGAGGTTGATCCCACAGAGACTGGAATGAGGAAGGTCTAATTTAATCCAAATTAACTATTATTCTACGCTAGTTGAGTCAAAAAGAGTTTTGTTGAAAGAATTTATTTTAAAGACTAATTAATTACGCACAAAATAATGAAGTTGAAGAATCAAGAAGTTTAAAATACCAAGGTTTCGGAATCCACCATTGTCTAGCTTAGCAATTATCCAATTATCGATTAATTCTTAAAAACACACGACAACACGAAATCAATGTATTGTCGTCCCGAAAGATTTATCAATTAATTCCAAAAAAAGAAAATCAAATATAGACTCCCCTTAAGCTTCAAACATAAATTACTTAAACATTTTTCGTATCAAGTTCTATTGAAAGAAAACAAAAATCAAAGATTTTTTAAACATTCTATGTATCCCAATTCGAATTAAAGATGACGAAAAATCAAACGAAATTAATAGAACATGTTTAAGCACTAAGCACGAATTAATTAAATCAATTTCTAACAATAAAAAATTCATGATATTTAAGATAAAAGGAATTTTATCTAATTAATTCAATAAGAACAAACCATGAACGTTAAAGCTCCAAAACTGAATTAAACGAATAACAACATAATTACTTTGCTAAAACAAGATTTCACCGTCTACCTTGGCTAAAGAAAGTTAGAAGAGCATAATTAAATTAAAAAGACAAGAATTGATAGAACCCGGCATGGATTGAATAAGAAAAAATCTTCAAAAAGAACTCTTGATCACCAAGGAATTGTCTTCTCTTGTTTCTTCCGTCTTCTTCCAAGTTTGGCTCCCAAAAAATCCTCCTCTGTTATGAGTTAATAACCCATACTTATACTACTCTAATTGTGCCCTAAATATCCCAAAAAGTCACAAAATTCGTGGGCCAAAACGTTTCCTAGTTGAATTGGGAGTAAAAAAGGAAAGAGAATAAAACTAAAAAATCGCAGTCAAAATTTACACTGGACGATCGCCCAGGCTGGCATGTTTGGTCTCTGCTTCTGGTTGGCCACGCTAGGCGCTTGCCCAACTATAAGCTGAGCGATCACCCATCTTGGTTCTTTTAAGGGTTTTGCAGCTTGGTCCTTTTTGTTTCATCGGTCACCAATTTGGTCCTTCAACTTTAGGTCTTGATCATTTCAGTCCTCCATCTTTTCATAACATCTCATTTGGTCCTTCAACTTTACATAATCTCCAATTTGGTCTTTCAACTTTCAATTGAGTGCACTTGAGTCTGCATACTTTTGGACAAAAAGAGCAATAAATTAGAAGATATTTCAAAAGTATGCTCACTCAAGTACACTCAATTGAAAGTTGAAGGACTAAATTGGAGATTATGTAAAGTTGAAGGACCAAATGAGATGTTATGAAAAGATGGAGGACTGAAATGATCAAGACCTAAAGTTGAAGGACCAAATTGGTGATCGTTGAAACAAAAAGGACCAAGCTGCAAATCCTTAAAAGAACCAAGATGGGCGATCGCTCAACTTATAGCTGGGATTGCCCAAATGCCAACCGTAAGCAGAGACCAAATATGCTACCAAGGCGATCGCCCGATGTAAATTTTGACTGCGATTTTTTAGTTTTATTCTCTTTCCTTTTTTAGTCCCAATTCAACTAGGAAACGTTTTGGCCCGCAAATTTTGTGACTTTTTGGGATATTTAGGACACAATTAGAGTAGTATAAATATGGGTTATTAACTCATAACAGAGGAGGATTTTTTGGGAGCCAAACTTGGAAGAAGACGGAAGAAACAAGAGAAAACAATTCCTTGGCGATCAAGAGTTCTTTTTGAAGATTTCTTCTCATTCAATCCATGTCGGGTTCTATCAATTCTTGTCTTTTTAATTTAATTATGCTCTTCTAACTTTCTTTAGCCAAGGTAGACGATGAAACCTTGTTTTAGCAAAGTAATTATGTTGTTATTCGTTTAATTCAGTTTTGGAGCTTTAACGTTCATGGTTTGTTCTTATTGAATTAATTAGATAAAATTCCTTTCATCTTAAATATCATGTATTTTTTATTGTTAGAAATTGATTTAATTAATTCGTGCTTGGTGCTTAAACATGTTTTATTAATTTTTTTGATTTTTCGTCATCTTTAATTCGAATTGGGATACATAGAATGTTTAGAAAATCTTTGATTCTTTGTTTTCTTTCAATAGAACTTGATACGAATAACACTTAAGTAATTTATGTTTGAAGCTTAAGGGGAGCCTATATTTGATTTTCTTCTTTTGGAATTAATTGATAAATCTTTCGGGACGACAATAGATTGATTTCGTATTGTCGTGTGTTTTTGAGAATTAATCGATAATTGGATAATTACTAAGCTAGACAATGGTGGATTCCGAAACCTTGATATTTTAAATTTCTTGATTATTCAACTTCATTATTTTTTGCGTAATTAATTAGTCTTTAAAATAAATTCTTTCAACAAAACTCTTTTCGACTCAACTAGCCTAGAATAATAGTTAATTTGGATTAAATTAGATCTTCCTCATTTCTGGATATTCCTCAATGTCTCAATTATTTACGAACGTGAGAAGCAAATGAGTTTTTTCTTACTAGTAATAGAAAGGGGCTCCTTGTACATAGAAAAGACCATCATTCATCCTTCTTTCTAGAGAACTAGTTCTCCATGGAAATATGTTGGTCTAGCATAAACTATTAGAGAGTTTCAATTTATTATTTTAGGGAATTAGATGGTTTTCTTCAACAGGTAGAGCTGGCAAATAGGCGGAGCCAGGCAGGTGGGCTACACTTGAAACTGGCCCGCCCCGGATCGGACCGGCCCAACCCAGTTTTGTGTAGGCCAGCATGTCCCATCCCATCGGGGCAACGAGCTAACCTGGTTTTAATTTTATTTTATTTTCTTTTTAAAAAAATAATTTTATGTTTGAAGGATATTTTTGTAATGTCGAAAAATCTGATCAAATATATCGACTTTTATAATGTTGACTTCTGTGTAATAAACTAGTTCTAAATGATGTCGTAGAAAAGTGTTTTGTAACAAAATCTTTTTACTACCTGTCTAGTCTAATATATTAAGCTTTAATCTGAGTCGGGGTTAATATATATTTTTATAAGTTAGTTATTTCTTGTTTTTTTCAAAATTATAGGCAATGTGGGCCAGTTCACAAGTGCCAAACATGGTCAGTATAGGCTAGACTGTGATTTTTCTTTATCGAACCTGTTTTGACATCTTTAGTGTCATCTAACATGCAAAACACGTTAAATAAGACTTTCGTTTAATAAAATGCATACGAGACTTGTGCAAAATAATCAAAATGGAAGACTTATTTTTTCAATATATTTTTCAATTTATGTAACTTGTAATCCTAAGGCTTCTCCCAAGTTTATAGTTTTTCTCATGGTTCTCCTCCCAATTCCTCCATTGCCTTTTCTCATAATTGTAGCAAATTCCCCAAAATCAATCTAATGATACTGCAATAATCAAGCTTTAATCAATGTATGAACAACAATGCAAATGTACGCTACGTTAAAAGTTCATGTCCATTAGTTTGTTTCTAAGAGCTGACACTAAGTTTTTTGGTTGAAAGATGGCATAAAAATTTAGGCCAACCCGACCATAATTAGATGGCTGAAAATAGGCTAGAGTGCATGTTGAATAATAATTTAAATGCATTGAATTAAATTTTCTTTGTTTTAATAATTCAACCGTGGTAATTGGATTTCTGAGTGGTGGTTAAACAAAAGTTGCAATTGATGGAGGCAATAATAGTGTAAAAAACAGAAAAAGCTATTAAAAGAAAGAAAGAGATAAATGAACAATTCCCCATTGGCATTCCATTAGAGAATGCACCCACTATTTATTTTTGTTGTATGCCTACATATCTTCTTTTCCATTTGTGTGTATATATATTCACATATGCACAAGCATAGTTCGAATTACATATGAAATTTGAGTTGAAACTTGAATCAAACTAAATTTTAATTAAGTCTGAACAATTTTTGTTGGAGCTTGGAATTCTTAGACTAATGTTTCAAAAAAGACAATTTAAGTTGTGGACTTGGATTTATTAGGCCATTTTAGATTGAGATTATTTAGATTATGTATTGGGACTATTCATAAAATGAATGCATAGTAATTAACGTCAATGATAAAAAATAAATAAAATTACAAGCCAGCCCTGTCAAGCGGACCCCCATATAGGCCCGTTTTGTTCGGGCCAACATTTTATCGGGCTAGCCAGATCCGAAATCCGGATTATATGGGCTGGCTGTCGAACCAGACTTCTTTTGCCACCTCTATTAACATACTTTTTATTTAAGTGGAAATTACATCTACTACTTATCAATCTAAAAATAATAATTCCAATTATAACAACTTAACTAATTTATTTTATAAATACTACATTGTTAATATTAGATTAGTTAATTTAATAATGAATTTAAATTAGTTTTAAAATTTAAATTACCAATAACCGCCTATAACTATCATAAATTACTGTGTCCATTAAAGTGAAAACCCCTAAATCGTGAAGAAACTTCCCATTTACAAAATGGTGCAAATTATTTTCAAAACTATTAGCAAGTCTTCTTCCAAAATTCCTAAATCATTGTGCATCTTCACAATTTTTTATTTCAGTTAGAAGAATGGAGACTCCAAATCGCAGAATTACAAGGTTGAAGATAGCGTCACCTGGAGGAGAAACCATACCGAAGTCGAATACTTCCAGTCACCGTGAATAACAAAAGAGACAACGAACTTGTTGAAGTTTAAAGTTGGTTTTGTATTTGTAACAGTTTATGCTTAGTATCATACAGATGTTATAAATGATATTTTGTATCACTAAATATGTAACTGAATATGTTACAGATTATATTATGTTGTTTTACACAGCACATGTAACATGAATTGATATTGTATATCACTAATGTTTCATATCTAAATTTGTAACACAAATTGTTACAAATGTTGAAATTGAAAAGAACATGAGTTTTGTTTGTATTTGTTACAGATGATTCGGATACAATGGTGTATATTTGATAGTTATAACAATAAAAGATTTTATCATATATATATTTCAATCAATTTCGATTTTTAAGGATACAGTTACTATAATTTAACAATAAAAGATGTTATTCACGGAATGATGTTTGTCTGATTTTCTGAAATTGTTTATTTTCTATTTTGACAAAGAATCAATTAGATATCAATTTAAGGTAAATAACAAAAAATTGTCCTTTTCAAGTATTCAGTTACCAGCTGATAATTAATATATGAAATTATAATAAATATATTTAAAAAACAAGATTTTTAGAATATTGGTAAAAGAAATTGTTTTTTGGAATTATTTTCAAAATGTGGCTCATTTATGAAAAAATCCCTTTATTTGACAAGTATATATTAGGGATAATTAGCTCATATAATTTTTTTTTTTTAATAAAAAGTTGAAATATACCTTCTTTTTAAATTTTTTATTCTTACCCACGTCTAAATAATATTTATGAAAAATATATTGCTTCTCTATTATATAAACTCTTTTAAAAATATTTATTTATTGCATAGTAGTCTATGTACTTTATATAATATTCACTTTAGTCCTTATATTTTCAATTAAGTCCTTAAAAAATGGTATCTTAAGTCCTTAATCTTTTACTTCTTTACACTTTAGTCCTTAAATTTTTAATTATCTTTCAGTTAAGTCCTCCAAAAATTGTATCTTAGGTCCTTAAATTTTTACATATTTACACTTTGGTCCTCAAATTTTTAATTATCTTTCAGTTAAGTCTTTCAAAAATTGTATCTTAGGTCCTTCAACTTTTTACATCTTTACACTTTGATCCCCAAATTTTCAATTATCTTTCAGTTAAGTCCTCCAAAAAAATGCATCTTATATGTGGTAACATATGTGTTACCCGTGTCAAATTGATTTTAATGAAATTGAGGAAGTAACATATAGAAACAAATACGGTAACATATATGTTACCCGAGTAAAAATATTATTTTTAAAAATAAAAATTAGAAATATTTAATTTTAGACCAAACTAATGTATTTTTAAAAAATATTTACAAGGAGATAAATCATAAAATAGTAATTGTATTGAAAATGAGGAAGTAACATAGGGTAACACATGTGATAACATATGTGTTACCCGTGTCAAATTAATTTTAATGAAATTGAGTAAGTAACATAGGATATAATTTGATTTTAGACCAAACTAATGTATTTTTTAAAAAACATTTACAAGGAGATAAATCATAAAATAGTAATTGTATTGAACATGAGGAAGTAACATAGGGTAACATATATATTACCCATATCAAATTGTTGATACTAAAAATGAAAAAATTAAATATATTATTTTTATTTAACATAATTCATAATTCAGAAAATTATATAAGGATATAATTTGCTAAAAAATGATTTTAATGAAATTAAGTAAGTAACATAGGTTAACAAATATGGTAACATATATGTTACCTGCGTAAAAGTATCGTTTTCAAAAATAAAAATTAAAAATATTTGATTGTAGACGAAATTAATGTATTTTTTAAATACATTTACAAGAATATAAATTATACAATAGTAATTGTATAGAAAATAAAGAAATAACATAGGGTAACACATGTGTTACTCATGTCAAATTGTTGATATTAAAAGTAAATAAATTAAATAAATTATTTTTATTTATAATAATTCATATTTCAGAAAATTATAGAAGGATATAATTTGCTAAAAATTGATTTTTATAAAATTGAGGAAATAACATATGTTAACAAATACGGTAACATATATGTTACCCGCATAAAAGTATTGTTTTCAAAAATAAAATTTGGAAATATTTGATTTTAGACGAAATTAATGTATTTTTAAAAAATATTTGCAAGAATATAAATTATAAAATAGTAATTGTATAGAAATTGAGGAAGTAACATAGGGTAACACATGTGTTACCCGTGTCAAATTGATTTTAATGAAATTGAAGGAGTAACATAGGTTAACAAATACGGTAATATATATGTTACCCACGTAAAAGTATTGTTTTTAAAAATAAAAATTAGAAATATTTGATTTTGAATGAAACTAATGTATTTTTTAAAAAATATTTACAAAGAGATAAATCATAAAATAGTAATTGTATTAAAAATGAGGATGTAACATAGGGTAACAAATGTAATAACATATGTATTACCCGTGTTAAATTGATTTTAATGAAATTGAGGGAGTAACATAGGTTAACAAATACGGTAACATATATGTTACCCAGGTAAAATTATTGTTTTTAAAAATAAAAATTGAAAATATTTGATTTTGGACGAAACTAATGTATTTTATAAAAACATTTACAAGAAGATAAATCATAAAATAGCCATTGTAGTGAAAATGAGGAAGTAACATTGGGTAACACATGTAGTAACATATATGTTACCCGTGTCAAATTGATTTTAATGAAATTGAGAAAGTAACATAGGTTAACAAATATGGTAATATATATGTCACCCACGTAAAAGTATTATTTTCAAAATTAAAATTTGGAAATATTTGATTTTAGACTAAACTAATGTAGTTTTTAAAAAATATTTACGAGATAAATCATAAAATGACAATTGTATTGAAAATGAGGAAGTAACATAGGATAATACGTGTGGTAACATATGTGTTATTCGTGTCAAATTAATTTTGATGAAATTGAGGAAGTAACATAGGTTAACAAATACGATAACAATATATATTCTTACCGCATAAAAAAATCTGTTTTATAAAATAAAATTTGGAAATATTTTATTTTTGACAAACTAATGTATTTTTAAAAATATTTACAAGGAGATAAATCATAAAATTACAATTGTATTGAAAATAAGGAAGTAACATAGGGTAACACAAGTGGTAACATATATGTTATCCGTGTCAAATTGATTTTAATGAAATTGAGGAAGTAATATAGGTTAACAAATACAATAACATGTATGTTACTCACGTAAGAGTATGGTTTTCAATAATAAAAATTTAGAAATATTTGATTTTAAACCAAATAAATGTAGTTTTTAAAAAATATTTATAAGGAGATAAATCATAAAATAGCAATTGTATTGAAATGAAGAAGTAACATATGTGTTACCTGTGTCAGATTAATTTTAATGAAATTGAGGAAGTAGCATAGGTTAAGAAATACGGTAACATGTATGTTACCCAAGTAAAAGTTTTGTTTTCAAAATTAAAATTTGGAAATATTTGATTTTAGACCAAACTAATGTAGTTTTTAAAAAACATTTACAAGGAGATAAATCATAAAATAGCAATTGTATTGAAAATAAGGAAGTAACATAGAGTAACACATGTGGTAACATATGTGTTACCCGTGTCAAATTGATTTTAATGAAATTGAGGAAGTAAAATATGTTAACAAATACGGTAACATATATGTTACCTACATAAAAGTATTGTTTTTAAAAATAAAAATTGAAAATATTTGATTTTAGACCAAATTAATGTATTTTTAAAAACATTTACAAAGAGATAAATTATAAAATAGCAATTGTAGTGAAAATGAGGAAGTAATATATGGTAACACATATGGTAACATATGTGTTACCTGTATCAAATTGATTTTAATGAAATTGAGGAAGTAACATAGGGTAACAAATTCAGTAACATATATGTTACCCGCGTAAAAGAATTGTTTTTTCAAAAATAAAATTTGGAAATATTTGATTTTAAACCAAACTAATGTAGTTTTTGAAAAACATTTATAAAGAGATAAATTATAGGATAGCAATTATAAAGTATTTTTAAAATAATTATAAATTATTGATTTTATTGCAAATGAGCAAATAACACATAGTGACATATGAATTTGATCTTTTCCACCCAATAGGTAGAATTATTTAGCCCACTGAATATTTGGAGGAACAAAATGTTTTGATATTAAAGTCAAACACTCTACCAATGCCCACTGGACACTTGTCCAGTGGACAAAATAATTCTCCCCACTAGGTGGAGGAGAACATCCATGAAGTAACATATATGTTACTAGTATAAAAATGTTGTTTTTAAATGAAAAATTGAAATATTAATTTTAAATGTAAATAATGTATTTTTAAAAAAAATTATAAAAATAGAGAAATGGTAAAATATTGATTTTAATGAAAAATGAAGAAGTAACATATAGTAACATATATAACACATATATATTACCCGTGTAAAAAGTTGTTTTAAAACAAAAATTTGAAATATTAATTTTAAAGAAAAATAATGTATTTTTAAATAATTATAAAATATTAATTTTATTGCAAATGAGCAAGTAACACATAGTAATATATATGTACTAGTAGTATAAAATATTTTTTAAAATGAAAATTTGAAATATTGATTTTAAATGAAAATAATGTATTTTTAAAAATTTATAAAATAGAGAAATAGTAAAATATTGATTTTAATGAAAATGAGGAAATAACATATATGTTAAAATATTATTTTAAAATTAAAAAAACTGAAATTTTAATTTTAAAGAAATATAACAAATTTTTTAAGTAATTATAAAATATTGATTTTATTGCAAATGAGCAAGTAACACATAGTAACATATATGTTACTAATATAAAAATATTTTTTTAAATGAAAAATTGATTTTAAATGAAAATAATATATTTTTAAAATATTAATAAAATTAGAAAAATGGTAAAAAATTTGGTTCTAATGAAATATGAAGAAGTAACATATATAGTAACATATAGTAACATATATGTTACCCATGTAAAAATATTGTTTTTCAATTAAAAATTAAAATATTAATTTTAAATGAAAATAATATATTTTTAAAAAATAATAAAATGATTAAATTATAAAGTATTAATTTCAATGAAAATGATAATATAACACATATATTACTCGTGTAAAAATATTGTTTTTCAAATGAAAAAATAAAAATATTAATTTTATGAAAATACTATATTTTTAAACAATTATCAAAGAAAATAAATTGTAAAATATGATTATAGTTATTATTATATTTAAAATAGTATACAAATATGATAGTTGGTGATGGTAACACGTGTTAATTTAATTTAAATTAAAGTAACATAAGTGTACCATAATTTAAAATAGTATACAAATATTTATTTTGTTCGTTTAGATGAAAATTCGAGTGTAAAGTCAAAGATTTAATTGAAAGTGCACTTATTTTAACCACTAAAATTACACTTATTTTAGCCACTAAAATCACACTTATTTTAGCCACTAAAATCAAGGATTTGGAGGACCAAACTTTGAACATGTATAAATTTGAAGGACCTAAGATGCAAATTTTAGAGGACTTAACTGAAAAATAATTGAAAATTTGGAGACCAAAGTGTAAAGATATAAAAAGTTGAAGGACCTAAGATGCAATTTTGGAAGACTTAACTGAAAGATAATTAAAAATTTGGGGACTAAAGTGTAAAGATGTAAAATATTAAAGACCTAAGATGTAATTTTTAGATGACTTAATTGAAATATAATTGAAAATATAAGGATTAAAGTGAATATTATATAAAGTACATAGACTACTATACAATAAATAAATGACACATCATCATTCAACATTATAAAATATTGTTTTTAATGAAATGAGGTATTTTTTAAATCAAACCAAGAAAATGAGGTATTTTTTGAATAGTAAAAAAAAGAGGTATTTTTCAACTTTTTTACAAAAAATAGGGCTCTTGTCAACTTTGCCCTATATATTTAGAGTCGGCAAATGGTGTGAGGGCCACATGTAATATCCCATCCATCCCTTTGTGGGTAGAAATATCTTAAATCAGGTCAAATTTGAAATTTGAAAATTTCAAATTAAAATTTATCGACAACCTTGTCTTAATTTTATTTTTTTTTTCAAATTTTTTTTATACAATCTTAGATAAACTTATACAATATATATTTTGAAATTTTGAAATAGATTAATTTATAAAATTGGACTCTTATGTATTTGTCAATAGATAAATATCAATTTTCTTTTAAAACAATAATATTTTTTTTTTGGTTAATTGTAAACTATTTCTTGACACATTTTTTTAAAAATATAAATAGTAAAAGCATGCTAGTCTTATTGTTTTGAGATATAAGCATATTTGACTTAAATTAAAAAGTTTACTTATAAGTATTTTAAAATAAATAATTTACTTGTCACACCAAACATAATTTGGATTGAAACTTGAATTAAACTAAATTTTAATTAAATCTAAACAATTTTATGTTGGAACTTGGAATTTTTGGACTAATGTTTCAAAAAAAGACAATTTAAGTTGGAAACTTGAGCTTATGCCATTTTAGATTGATATTATTTGAATTATATTGGAGCTATTTACAAAATTTGTGAGTGATAGTGTTAAGGAGGAAAAAATTTATGGGTGGTTTGGACTAGCCCCGAGGGCTAAGCCGAGCCAGCCATATATAAGCGTGATGCGGATCTAGGTTGAAGTTCGGGTAGAGTGGGCGTTGATCGGTCAAGGGTCAATATTGACCGTTGACCATCAACGGCCGATGTGAAAAAATAATGTGAAAATATTTTTAATAAATACGTAACTTATTAAGCAACAAGAAAATCATATAATAGTGAAATATAATTCGATACAAGCTGTAATAATGCTATAAAATGTTTAGTACAACTCCAATTGATGATAAATATAAAAAATCGAGAGTAAAAACTCTAAAAATACTTTCTGTATTATTTAATTTTGATCCACTTTAAGAAAAATTAATAAATCCTTACTTAAAGATTTAGTCGTTCAATTACCTTACATTTCAGGGACCATAAGTGAAATTTT